>CM038675.1:59037217-59479779 GCA_021605145.1 Aegilops bicornis | reverse complement strand
ACTCCCAACAACTCTTTCATTGAGATCAACCTGAAACAAGAACATGATAATAGTATATTAATACTCATACATGTATCTTTGCAGAAAGAGATGTGGTTTAGATACGAACTTCATCACTTCCTCATTTACATATTCATTTCTCAAATCCTCTTGGGGAATTTTTCGCTTCAGGAATGAACGGATCATAGCAACCTCACCAGTCACATTTTCTACATTATCTCCTAGTGCCCATGATTGCAAATTGAACATTTCCTTCTTTGTCGGGATGCTGAACAAAAGTCAGTCCTCGAGAAACTTTTATTTCGCTCCAATACTTATCACCATAATACCCTCAAAGTTCTTTCACCTCTTTCCCATGCACACTTTTAAATATTTCTCTATAATCACTGAATGAAAGGTTCCCATTGTTATCTTTCTTTCTTTCTTCTAGTTTCTCCTATTGAAACAAATACAAACATCTCGTCATACTAAGTAGTACTCCCTCCGTTCTTAAATATTTGTCCTTTTAGAGATTTCAAATGGACTACCACATACGGATTTATATAGACATATTTTAGAGTGTAGATTCACTCATTTTACTCCGTATGTAGTCACTTGTTGAAATCTCTAGAAAGACAAATATTTAGGAACGGAGGGAGTATTAAATTAAAGCCTCTACTTTAATCACAAGTAGAAGTATACCATCACTATATTTTTTTTCGCATTTTTGTATTCACCATTCTTCTGCTATTTAGCTTCATCCCATAGTTCAATCTTGCTAACCTTTTCGATTGCTCTTGATTTCCTATTCAACAAAGTAAATTAGAATGTTTGTTAGTGTTTCTGTTAGAACATATTCAGTTTTCTTCACTAACAAAACTTTTCTGATCCATCTTTAGAAAAAAGTTTCACCATCTCTTTTCTGAGCCTAGCATGGCTTTTTCTCCCAGTTTTATGTGCTTCTTTGCACACTCGGTATTCTTTTCGCATAATTTCTGGGAAAACAACACATCTAGTCAATATTAATGCCACCAAACTAGTTATGTACGCAAGATTAAGTATGAGAATAGAACACATAACCATGTGTTTATCCTGGCACCAAAACCCGACAAGAGTATCCCATTGATGTTCATTAACACCTTTGGGAACACCTGCTATAATTTCAGCCAAAGACTTCTTGTCACGCTTGAAATATTTACTCTTCAAACGAGACTTATAAGCTCTCCATTTTTTGTTAATAGTCAATAGGATCCAGTCTCTTGTAAGTTGTCTAGTCTCATTGGGGTAGATAAATTTCTCCTTCAAAAATTAAAATTGACAATCAGCAATGTGAAATTAACAGTCTTGAAGAGTGCTATGAAAATTTTATCTCCACATCTGTGATCATCTGCCCATGTTTCTGTAGAAACAATTATTTTCCCATCTCGAAATATGCAATGGTGCAAATGTTGAGTTTTCTCGCAAGATGTAAGATGATGACCGAGAATGGCAGCAGACCTTCCATTTGGAATTCCACTTCCATCTGTCCCCACAATTATCTTCCCCCCACGTAATTCCGACAAATTTTTACCTTGGAATTCCCCTATAATCTGTCGCACATCACCATTTGGCCCTGCATGGAAGAGTATCGCAATGGCATATAAGTGGACGATATACATCACACTAGATATGTGTTTGAAAAAGAAAACTGAGCTTACAAATTATTTTAATTTGCCTAGTAGATTCAGGAGGCCTTTTGGGAACTACATCATCAATCTCCGGAGGGCCTTGTAAATTTTCCTCATCTGGTTGTACACTTTCAGAAGCTTGCTCTGGGATGTTTAGGCTCCGGAGCCGTTGAGGTATCGTCGACATGATATCTGTACCAAACAATGTTAAAATCATATGTTAATTTCAAGCATAGAAACAGATGTAACTGAAAATGAACCCAAAAAGCACTTCAGAAGTTACTGTAACGCACATAGCAACATACAGACCTGTAAACAACAATATTTTAGTGCAAAATCTGAGAGCTGCTGATTGAAACCTCCCTTCAGCTAAGATGCAAGAATCAAAACTAACAAAATAGTGGGACTGCACTAAGATGAGGTAGGAGAAGGTCGATAATGAGACACTCTTGAGTCTTATTAAACAGCTATCTTGATGAATGGGCAAAGCAGTCCATTATGCAGGAGAAGGTAGACATAATGTAAACTCTAGTCCTCTTAAACAGCTATCTTGACAAATGGGCAAAGCAGTCCATTATGCAGGAGAGGGTGACATAACAGAAACTCAGTCTTCTTAAACAGATATACGGACGAATGCAAAAAAGCAGCTCATTGTGCAGAAGGTAGACATAACAAAAACTCCTCTAAAGTCTCAAACATCTATACAAAGAGGAACCTAATATGCCAAAGAACGAATCACAACTTTGTCATCACAAGACATGTTTAGGTTTCAAATCTGTTAGTACAGGAAATATTCTATAATTATCCACTTTGCCACTCCACACTATCCAATTCCATATACCTAGTACTATTTTTTTATTTTAACATATAAAATTTGATTGGACCAAACAATTGCTCACATATTTTCAATAAAATCTGTCATAATTGATTTCTAGGCAAGCAAGCAATTCAACAAACACTTAGTGTGCATTGCCTACATGAAGGAAGTAAGGAGAAGAAGGAGAAGAGGATCGAGACTTGAGATGCATATATGGAGGAGGCGACTTTGGTTGATTTAATGGTAAACTGTAAGGTCTACGGGATTCAAGGGATCACCTACTAGACGTGGTGGAGGATGAAGATGCTAGATGGAGGTGAGAGCTCCTGCGCTTGCGGGGCGGCGTACAGATGGAACACACGACGCCGCTTTGAGTGAAGGACAAGATCGGCTTGGATGCGGCCTCGTGACGGTGAGGACGACGTCGGGCAGATTACAGCGTCGTGACGGTGAGGACGACGGACGCCGACGAGGCTCCAACTAGTGACCTTGATGATGGAGGAAAACGGAAGTCGGCGGCAGGCGGAGATAGCGCACTACTAGAAATCCCCATATTTCCGACGGTGAAATATAATAGCCGACGGGCCATCGGTTATTAGAGTAATAGCCGACGGTAGTTCCAATGGCCGACCGTTATTGCCACTCACAAGTATTACGACTAATAGCCGACGGTATACTAGATTGCCCGACGGTAAAAGTCCAACTCTCGGATATCCAATTAAATGCCCGACGGTTCATTATAATGTCAAGCGATTTTGCTACACCCTCGGGATTACATGTAATGCCCGACGGTGAAATTTAATAGCCCAAGGTGAAAATAAAACTCTCACCTATTAGTGCAAATGGCCGATGGTACATATGTGACTCTCGGTTATTTGGAACATACTGACGGGGATAGCTATAACCGACGGTTAACTTTCACTCTCGGTGATATGCTTCAATGGATGACGTCAATAAACATGTGGAATGACCAATATTAATTATATTCCATATAATTCGAGATGATACATTTCTCTATAATATTAACCAATAGCTAGTATTCTAGAGTGTCTACTCACAGGCTATGTATTCGCGCATAAGCTGATTTTATATACAGAATTATGTATAAATTTCACTCTTTTAATTGTTGACTTGCAAGTTCCATTGAGAAGTTTTATCTCTATATTGGTAATTTATTACTCCGGTTGTAGATTCTGCAGGTCGGAGGGGCGTTGGTGCGGGCCGGCCACGATGTTCGTGACGCCCATGGCGCCGTTTTCCTTCTTGTGGGCAACATCGAGACCTACACCCGGCCCTCCGCCTCTTGGCCCTGGGCGAAAGCCCAAAATCTCCGGATTGGGCGACGACGGCGCGTCGGCGTTGGTTTCTTCTTGAAGGTGCCACCTTGGAAGCTCTTCATGGTCAGGGCTCGGTGCGCTGGTGGTCGACCGGTCTTCAATAGTGTCCATGCTCGGCAACTACGGTGGGTGTTTGAGTCTTGGCAGGAGATGGTGGCGATATATGAGTTTCCTTTAGGGGTGAGCTCGCCACGACTGTTGTCCTATCCTCGGCAACTGGTTGGCCTGTCCATTCGTGCTCGGGGGTGAGTTGCTCTGCCTGCCGACGGGACGACGTCCTTCGATCCAGGACAAGAGGGCAGGGGTGCCCTCTTCGGAGGCAGCGACGGGTCAACAAGTTTGAACTTGGGAGGGACAGAGTGTGGCTTTCGTCCGGCGGTGAATAGCTCCCTTGTCGCAGTCGTTGATGACATGATCTGAGGATGTCATTGTTCCTGGAGTTGTGTATCCTGTTGATTCATTTTCCTTTCTTGTTGTATGGCCGGTTGTAATTTGTGGTTTTGTTTATATATAAAGCGAGACGAAAGCCTTTTTTTCATATAGCACACACATTCAACTATAACTTTATATATGCATACCAATATACTTCCTCTGTCCCAAAACAAGTGTCTCAAAATTAGTATAAAGTTGAGACACTTATTTTAAAACAGAGGAAGTATAAAGTAGTGATCTAAATACATTTATATTTCTTTACAAAAGCAGTAAGATTTACGTACAACGATTCATGTCAAATATAGATTGATTCCCTGATTTGGGTCATTTTTTTCGAGCTGATTTGTGTCCAACACACGTGACTATAGCATCAGCCAATCGTACAAAGATCGGGCGAGGTAATTTCCATCATGTAATTAATTTTTATAGACCACGCAAAAAAAAGGAAATTAATTTTTATAGAAAACCTAAAAATAATTACTGTACTTCTGACATACTCCGTCCAATATTTCCCTCTTGATTACGTGGCCACGTCCTCCCATCTCTCACCCCCTTTTCCCTCTGATGAAACCTCCCACGCCACTCCTTCTCTTTCCCCCATCCCCGCCAGTCCGCCACCACGCGCCAATCCCGCCGTCGCCCGTCGATCCGGCGCCCACTTCCACCCTCGTCTCTCTCCCTGGTCCAACAACGTCACCCAGCCCCTTAGCTTGTTGGCCCGCAGATCTGGCAGCCCTCGGCCATGACGCTGCGAGCTCTGGCCGGCTTGACCTCGTCGCCCCCATCCAATAGGTGCTCGACGCCGCTCCTCGGGACATGACGGTCTTCTTCATGGGCTCTCTCTCCTTCACCTCCTACGCCATGTATCGCCCTTCCTGAAGCTCATCCTCATCCGGGTGGCCCCCTGATGTCGCCGAGTGGACCACGCCCACTCCTGCCTCCGCCCGCCTGTACCAGGTCCGGTCGCCTCTTCCTTTGGGCTTTGCGCAATTCGTTGAACAAGTCATATATGTGCCGTGTGTATGTGTGCTTTTGTAATGGATGGTGGGATTGTGTCCTGGTGGAGTGGTGGTTGGGGTGCAGGATTTGCTCCTGTTGTTCAAGTTGAATAGCGGGAGATGGAGGAGATGGTGCCATGAAGGGCTAGTGTGGTGGTGAGGTTCAAGTTCTATACGACGCCATGGTTGTTTGCATGTCTGTTTAGGTCTTTTTTTTCTTTTGTATGGTTGTTGAAAAACAAAGCCGAGCCTATTAGTTTGGAAAATAAAGTCAAGCCTATGTGTTGAAAAATAGTTTGATTAACTAGCAAGTGGCCATTTGGCGCCGGTGAGTTGAGCTGGCTAGCTTGTGTTGATGCATGCATGTTTGGTCAAGGCTAGCTAGTTGCAGCAGTTGGGAATAGTACATAAGAGAAGAGACCCTATATCAGCGTGTGTAACCAGGACTGGCATGTATACTTGATACTACTGTATAGCTTAACTAGCAGCCCCTGTAAGCAAACCAACTAACATTGAAGAGGTCCTCCATTCATGTCATAGTACGTACATTCATAGTTCTTTTTCCTTCAGTTTTGGTTCATAGATGTAATTGTAAGTTTTGTACTCTCGCTTTTGCTTTTCTTCTCAGTATTTTTTAGTTCTGTAACATCTAACTTGTATGCCTAAGGCTGAAGCAGCCACGACATGTTAACATCATGTCCCGTATGTTCTTTCTCAAAGATGTAGAGCAGGGGTTCTTACAGTTTGATAAATACAGGCCACATCAGATTCTGAAGGCGGCTTTGAAAGGGGTGAGATGATGCTTGTCAAGACTAACTGAAAAGGTCAGTCCATCATGTCTTACCCATTTAGTTATGCGCCAATTTAGTTCTGGACAACATGAGCATGCTACGGATAACTTGCTTTGACACATGCTCTATTTATTTGAGCCTGATTTCTTAGCTTACCTCATTGCCTACGTGGTACTGTTGTACTATATATGATGTATGCACCTGCTAATGCCCTATTTCCCCAGATGTGGCTCATAACTGAGATATCTATCTATTAAATCCATCTTAATTAAGGTGTGATGGCACAATTTGGTTGAACTCATATAGGAAAAGATGTTGCTATAATCAATTACAGTAAAATAATTTGCACAGAGAAAAATATTTCAACATTAGACAATATGATCTGGCATGTTTGACCCTTGTCAGGCGGCCTCCTTTCTAGCTTTTGTTTTTCCGTGTACTAGCTTTGCCTCTTTTGGCCTTCAGCTTTCGAGACCTTGATGCTTTTGAGAATGTCCAGCAAACTTGGTTTCATTTTAGTAATGGAACCAGGGGGGTGCCTCTCTGTTTATCTAAAAAAGTGGACAGTATTGAATTTTTTTGGGAAGTGCATACAGAAATAATGGTAGCTTAACATGAAGAATGATTGTGACCTGTCATCTGAAACATAAGAAGTTGCTTAATTTGGTATGCGCAATATAACCTAAACTATTGTTGGTGGAGATTAGTGTGCTACTGCTATTTAATTTGTTTGAATGAAAAATTATATTTATATCTTTCTTTACATGACATTCTTAATCTGTTTTTTGTATTTACTGTATGCCCAAACTAGCCAATAGTGTTATGCTAGTCTACTGCTTCTATCGTGTCATCAGACTGCAAAATATAAGCGCTAGTATATATACTTCAGTGGGGTTGCAGATGTCCGTTGTACATTTGTACTTGGTTATCATTTTACAACTTCAACAAGCCAATGAATCGATTATCAACACAACATATGTGTCTTTCAGATAAGGTTTTTTTTACCTGTATCACATGGCCATCTTGGTGTAACCATAGTACATGCGGGTTCTGGACATAGGATTGTTACAGTTAATTAGAAAAATGTCATGTGCTTCGAATTATATTAATGTTACAAGTAATTTGAAGAGCATGATGTGTTCTGAACCGCTGCAAACTTATAATGAAATTGACATTAGTGCAGTTTATTGGTATATTCCTTTTGTACACAGAGCAACGTGTAGTACTCAGTCTATTATTTGGAGTTGCGTTCCTGCTGATTCATGTAACCCTGAAAATTGCATGTGAAGGACCAAAAGGTGAATACGTAGTCATACTGTTAGATATCTAACCAGTCAATTAGAACATCTAAGTTCCTTTTTTGTATCCTCAATTAAATTTCAACTACAGTACGTCATTTTCATCTCCCTTACATCTAGTCTAATCATTTCTTAGGAATGGGAGACAGTACTCGAAGAATCATGATCTATGGCAAGGGTGATGATGTCTATGGCGATGATTGTTATGATCTATTTGGCGACGAGCATTATGATCCATATCATATGGTGATGAAGGGTGACGAGTCTAGTGATCTTTCTTCAAGACGTTCAACTAAGTGAAATCATGGGGTTTTGGTCAATTTGGCTTATGCATAATGCTTGGACCATTATATCTTAGTTACATTATTTTTTGCATTTTAAACTTCCTAGATTTTTCATCATGATCAATGTAATTTTGATGCAACTCTTCTGATATTTTGAAAGCTGTGCTATATACAATATATGTTACTTGGTCATGTCTGTGCAATTCTGTGATATATTTGAAATGAAAAGCAATCCTCTAAGGGTGAATAATGGCCTACCATGCAACGAACATCTGAGCTACACAATATGCCAACATCTCAGCATTGTTAAATATATATATTGAGGGTGTTCGTCGGCCTCTCAACTATAGGAATAAATGAAGGGGTGTATGCACAACCAGCGATTATACTAGCTGACAGTTTGGTTCTCCTCTTAGTTATAATGAATCCCGAGGGGCCAAATATGCCGTCACCTATTGCAAAAGCCGAGGAAACCGCCAGATATGAGCATCGTCGAGTTTTGGGGAGTTGGCTCGCGACCAAAATATAATCGACGGCTCATCGTCAGCTAAATACCGTGGAAATTTGTATTACCCTACGGTACCGTCGACTATTATTGTAATGGCCGACCAAGCATAGCCGACAGAAGATTGCCGACGGTGTACCGTCGGTTATAAAGAAAGATGACGGTGAAGGAAAATATCCGATGGTAATTTGACCCTCGGTTATAATGGGAAATCTAGTAGTGGCGGCGGAGGGCAGCATCTGAGGATGAGGCTGCCACCGTGCGAAGTGCGGGAATGGGCGGCGCGTGGGTTGCCTGGCGGATTGGAATCGCAGGAGGTTGGATAAATGGGGAGGTGGGGAAGATGCGGGATGTCTTGCGCGCGGAAAATGATTGTGGCGCCAAATTTTGTCAAGCGAAAATACTCCAGGAACGTCAAATTTGATTAAGTGGGAATAGTTTGGGAGCGATATAAGTAATCACATATATAGATGTGTTAAACGCATATATGGATAAATAATTTTTTGTATCTTTTATTGGATAAATCAGTATGCTTTGTTCTTTTTTTAAAAAAAAGTGGTAATTTTCGTATCGAAATAATATTGACATAGTTTAATAGAAATAATAAAGGTAGTGGTAGATCGAAGTTGGGCTTCCCTTCTCCATGCGTTGCCCGTGCCGACCGCAGACGCCGCCCCGGTGTGCCATCCCTTCACCTAGCCCTTGTCGGCGACGGGGCGGTGTACAGTGACTCCTCCAAGCCGTTCTTGACCATCTGGTCACTGATACGGTGCCGGCGTCTCTGCAATGTCGGCGTCCAATGTGGCGAATGTAGCCCGGCATTGCGTCACTCCTGCCGCTCGTTCTCCTACGCCGCCCTCTCGACCGTCGTCAGGGTGCTACGATGTGCCGTCACCACGCCGAGGTAATGGAGGAGGCGCCCGGGAGGGCTCCTCCTCCTTGACAGCCTTGTAACGCCAGTTGCGGCGCGGTAGTGACGCCAGTCGGTCAAAATGGTTGAACGTGTTGGGTGACGGAGGGGGTGGATCCTCCTTGACGCGACGTCTGGTTTGGTCTTCGATGTTTCATTGGGGGAGGGGGCGCTCCTCCTCGACGTGTCTGTTGGGCTGCGTTGGCGTCATGCTTAAATAGTCAGGCCGCGGCGCCCATACACGCGGTTCATGCCCCGCCCCGAGATCCTCCCGACGGCTACCCCCGTAGCCGCCACCGCCTTTGCGTTTCCCCTTCGGGTTGTCGCACCGCAACACGTGGTCCATGTCGCCGCCCGTCGGGCCATCCCCACCGGCTAGTGGTTCTCCCCGCGGCTGCCCCAACCCGCGAGCCGCCGCTACACCCAGGTCGTCGTTGCCGTTCGCTTACCCAAGTCGCGCCGTGCCGTCCATCCACCCCCTTCGTCTTCGTCCAGCACCAGCTCATCGCATGTGTCGCCGTCATCTTCTTCGGCCACTTCATCTACTCCGACCACCGTTGGCGACATTGGCCCCATGTCGATTGGCGTCGTAACCGTCATCGAGTCCTCCTCTGGTGGCCCCTTCGACTCCTCCGACATGGCGTACAGCTCATGCAGGTCCCCGCCTACGCATGCCAGTGCTGGCAACACCAATGCGTGCCTTTATCCACGAAGTGTCCTCGGGCCTGGCAAGTCTGGACCAACGCATCGTCAACATCGACTTCGTCCTTCTACGCATGCCCGGTGCTGGAAACACCGATGCGTGCCTTCGTCCACGACGTGTCCCCGGTCTTGGCAGCAGTTAACTTGTATTGTCCTATACCTCCATACAGGCAATCACTGAAAACTCTTCAGACTTGTTAAAAAAACATAGGGATAGAATACCTTGGTGGATGCCAACTGGATGTGGATGGATGCAGATTATAGAATGTACGGAGGTTGGACTTGGACAGCCGGAGGGCACTGCACGCTGGCGAGGCTGGAGCAGTGCGGGAGGCGGACTGACGGAGGGCGCTGCCACGCTGGGGAGGCCGGAGCAGTGCAGGAGGCGGACTGATGGTCTGGCGCCTGGCGGAGGACGATGGACAGAGCCGAAGGGTGAGGGCAGGGGAGGGAGAGGGCGGCCGGAGGGGAGGGGACCGAGGGGCGACGGAGAGGCTGGAGATGGCCGGCTCGGCCGCCGGAGCGGGACTTGATTCTAGGGGTGGCAGCCAGGCGGGAGGGGGCGGCCGCCTTCAGCTAGGGGAATTGGGGATCGGGGGCGCTCGACTGCTCGCACGCCCAACCTAACGCCGAGTAGGTCTTCTTTTTCTCCTTCTTCTTCTTTTCTTTTGGAGAATTTGACGCCGAGTAGGTCGCGTGAACGCTATTTTTCGTATTAAGCGCCCGCGCGATGATGTCTCTCTGAAGGTTTCTCTTTCCGAGCGCCGTATTGGGCTAGTCCATTCGCGCGAGGGTAGGTCGTAAAAATACGCCGGAACCACCTAGTGCGGTTCACACATGTGGTTAGTTATAGGAGCGCGCCCTACTTGAGTAGATTCAAGCCAGTTTTTTTTCTTTTTTTTTGTTTTCTTTTGTTTCTTTTATTTTTCTTCTCCGTTTTCCCATTCTTTTCATTCTTTTTTGATTTTTTCTTCATTGTTTTTTCATTTTCATTTCCTTTTTATTTTATTTACTTTGGTTCTTTATTTGTTTTTCTTTGTTCTTTTTGGTTATTATTCTACATTTTCTTCTCCACTTTTTTTTTGATTTCTTTTTTCTTATGTTTGTTTTCTTTTTTACTCTACATTATAGTATATGTCAAAACGTTCTTTTAACAAGTGATCAACAATTTATGTATACATATTCAACATTGTCCGTATACTTATTCAACATTTCTCAAATACTTGTTCAAAATTTTATTACTTATTCAACATTCTAATACTTGTTCAACATTTTTCAAATACTCGTTCAACATTTTTTAATACTTATTCAACGTTTTTTTAATACTTATTCAACATTTTTGAATAATTGTTCAACATTTTCCTTATACTTGTTCAACATTTTAAAATACTTGTTCAACATTTTTTCATAATTACTCAACATTTTTCACAAATACCTGCTCAATATTTTTAATACTTATTCAACATTTTCAGTTACCAGTTTAACATTTTTCATATAATCATTTAACATTTTTTAATACTCATTCAACATTTTAAAAGACTAGTTCAACATTTCAATACTTATTCAACAAATTTTCAAATACTTGTTCAACATTTTTAATACTTATTCAGCATTTTTAAGTACTTATTCAACATTTTTAATACTTATTCAACATTTTGTAAATACTTATTCAGCATTTTTTCAATTGGTTGATTAATTATTTTTAAATACATGTTCATGTTTTTCGTACACATTTGTATTTTTTTTCTGTGTAAATTTTGTGTATACATTAGAATCATTTTCTCTGTATCCATTTAGCGTTTTTGTCAAATGTGGATTAACATTTTATAAAAAAATTGTACGTAAAGTCTGATTGTCAGTGCGTTCTTGTTCCCTTGATCTATTATTATAGAATGTGAAAAGCGATTGGTCCGATGGCTCGTTGCAGCGCCTCCTAACGAGGTGACTAGGGTTCGAAACCTGGAATTACCGAACTATCTACTTTTTTTTGAGACATGCTGAACTACCTACTTACTATTTATCTTTTGGTTCACATTGTATATACGCCTCGCGGACCGGCCCACTCGGGAGCTCGCTTCAGCGAGAGACAGGATCGGACTCGCGTAACGCGAGAAATAGGCCCTCCCAGTAGTCGTGGCTGCCGTGGAGTGTTTGGGCTCATTCATGGGCCCAATACGTATATTATATCTACTGTTTTTTTGGGAAACAAATTCTTGGGTATTCCAGGGAATCCCAGGAAGACCCCGGTACCGTTGAGCGGTGGGGGAACAGAGTGAGGCGAAGCGGGCGAGTGGCGGTGGCATGAGACATATGGCAGGGGGCGAGTAGCGGTTGCGTGAGATCTATGGTAGGAGGCACCCGTCAACGGCTTGAGAGCTCTGGCTGGGGGTAAACGACAGCGCAGGAGTGGCGGCTGGTATCGAGATGCCGAGCAGCGGCGGCACTATGGACGAGCCCTCTAGATTTGATCGTTTAGTTCGGTCCAGGAGTAGTACATTGCAAAAATACCAAAGAGTATATCGGTCATTCCACCTAGATTTATCAAGTTTAATAAATTAAAAAATTCGGTGAAACGCCAATGAGGGCAAATGAACAAGAAATTAATGTAAATTACATATAAGCCTAAATAAAATACACCAAATCATCAAGTCCCCAACTAATACAGGGAAAATGATCAAATCCCTTCTATATGTGAATTGATTGAGGATTTTTTTTCAGTGAGGCACGAATAAGGATTTTATTTTAACACAAGAATATTACAAAGGTAATATAATAGTATTACGTAGGACAATATTACGAATGTGATTATTAAGGTTACAATCAAATAACAAAATGCCTCTTGATTAATCTATTCGAAGTTTACTCAAAAGTTAAGGAAGACCGGTAGAAAACCGAAATGTCGAAAAAACCGTTTTAAAAGCCGAAAACATGTGCGGAAAAATTAAAAAAAATCCGAAGGGAGCGCCCAGAGCGCAACATGAGGCAGGCGGCTGAGAGTGCGTCAAGTGGCGCTGATTGTTGCGAGGCTCCCGAAGGAGCGCTCGTTAACTAGTTGCTCTACCCAGCATGCAACCCCTGCTGCCTTGGCGCCAATCTTGGCCGGCCCATGTGCGGGCCGGGACGCTGCCTATTTTTTTATCCTTCTTTGCCTTTTGTTCTTTCTTTTCCATAATTCGGGATATCAAAAGGTTCCATATTTTAGAAAAAGTTAAGAATTTTGAATAAAATAATCACGAATTCATAAAAAATACTCATTATTTTAAAAAATTGTTCGTGAATTTTAAAAAATTAACAGTTCAAGAGAACGCTCACAAATTTGTACAAAAATGTTCACGAATTTCAGAAATATTCATGAATATAAAAGATGTTTATGATTTAAAAAATGTTCGCGATTTCTAAATTTTTTCATGATTTAAAAAATTGAAAAGATTGTTAATGATTTCAAAAAATGTTCATGATTTCAAAAAATGTTCATGATTTAAAAAATTTAAGAAAATTTAATGATTTCAAAAACTGTTTGCGATTTAAAATAATGTTCATGATTTAAAAAATGTAAAAGAATGTTAATGATTTCAAAAAATGTTCGCGATTTCATAAAATGTTCATGACTTCAAAAAATTTAGAAGAATGTTAATGATCTCAAAAAATGTTAACGACGGCCAAAGAAGGTTCCGATGGTGGTCATGGCTTCAAGAGTTCGGTCTGGCTGGAAAAGAAAGAGGGGTGTGGGGGGGGGGGGGGGAGGAAAAACGAGAGGAAGGAAGGGCGACAGTGGAGGCCTACCTTGATGGCGAACTGCGGTTGAGGGTGCGGACCAGCAGCAAGCACGAGCATCATGCGCGCGGCGAGCGTCTCCCCCTGGTGGAGCTGAGAGACTAACAAAAGAACTGCGAAGGAGATGTGATGCCGCGCGAAGTTTCTAGAAAAGGGCATGTGTTCTCCAGGACCATGGGACACGTGTCGATCGGCGGAGGAGGTCGACATAAAAATAGATTCGTCGGTTGAACGCAATCATTTCTCATATGATTTTAGCAGCTTCCCGCGGCGGACGAAAATAATCCTATTGTGAACAAACCAAAAATTTAGAGAAACGCGCCTTACTTTATTTTATTATACATTAATAATTAATAACTTAACATTAAAATTTAAAGCATAGAAGTGTCATTGTGGCCAGATGATTGGCGCCCGCACATGCGACGAGCTTAAAATGCAATAGGTTCGAACGGGGGATTCCCCTTTTCGCACACCCTTTTCCTATTTTGATTTCTATTTTAATTTTTAATTCCTACGATACGTCTTATATAAATCTAATTGTCCTCGTTAAAAGTCAAACGTCAGCTGGTCTAGTGGCCATTTATGCGGCCAAATCGAGAAGATTGTGTGTTCAATTGCTTAGGATTTTCTACGTAGATAAATAAAATGCACCCGCAAAAAATTGCAACAATGCTTTCTGAAAGAAAAAACAGTGCACGCGGGCTACCGACCGCCTCAACCAGTGAGGGTGGGCCCTCGCCATGTTGGCATGCCACACGTGCACGGGGTACATCCAGATACGGTAGAAAACACCGTATATGAATAGGAGGACAAGTTTGACGATAAGAAAATATGTATTTTGCAATTGTATGCACCAAACTGGCCGTACAAGTTCTAAGACTCCGGGAGTATTTATCTCTTTTCTTTAGTCTAAAATAAGACTAGAGACACACATTAAAACGTCTCACAAATTGTCTCTAAGAATAGAGTCGCACAATAAAACGTCTCACAAATCGTCTCTAAGAATAGAGTCACACATGAAAACGTCTCACAAATTGTCTCCAAGTTAATTAAAATTAAATACTTATTTTATTGAAGGCAAATTACAATTAAAAGTTTGTGGCGCTCTAAAAAGTCTTAAGAAGCGTCTTTAGGTCGCTAGTGTTCATGAGTGTAGAGACGAATAAAAAAGCGACCCGGAAAAAGCGACCATACGCGATGTTTTTGTTGTAGTGCTCTTCCTCTTCTTCCTCTTCTTCCTCTTGTTCCTCTTCCTCTGCTTCTTCATCTTCCTCTTCTTCTTCTTCCTCTTCTTCTTCCTCTTCTTCTTCTTCTTCTTCTTCTTCTTCTTCTTCTTCTTCTTCTTCTTCTTCTTCTTCTTCTTCTTCTTCATCTTCCTCTCCTTCTTCTTCTTCCTCTTCTTCTGCTTCCTCTTCATCTTCCTGTTCTTCTTCTTCTTCTTCTTCTTCTTCTTCTTCTTCTTCTTCTTCTTCTTCTTCTTCTTCTTCTTCTTCTTCTTCTTCTTCTTCTTCTTCTTCTTCTTCTTCTTCTTCTTCTTCTCCTTCTTCTCCTTCTTCCTCTTCTGCTTCCTCTTCCTCTTCTTCTTCTTCCTCTTCTTCTTCTTCTTCTTCTTCTTCTTCTTCTTCTTCTTCTCCTTCTTCCTCTTCTTCCTCTTCTTCTTCCTCTTCTGCTTCCTCTTCCTCTTCTTCTTCTTCTTCTTCTTCTTTCTCTTCTTCTTCATCATCTTCTTCTTCTTCTTCTTCTTCCTCTTCTTCCTCCTATTCTTCCTCTTCTTCCTCCTATTCTTCCTCTTCTTCCTCTTCCTCTTCTTCTTCATCTTCCTCTTCTTCTGCTTCCTCTTCTTCTTCCTCCTCTTCTTCTTCTTCCTCTTCTTCTTCCTCCGCTTTCTTCTTCTTCTCCTTCTTCTTCTTCTTCTTCTTCTCCTACTTCTCCTTCTTCCTCTTCTTCTTCTTCTTCTTCTACTACTTCTCCTTCTTCCTCTTCTTCTTCCTCTTCTGCTCCTTCTTCCTCTTCTTCTGCTTCCTCCTCCTCCTCTTCTTCTTCTTCTTCTTCTTCTTCTTCTTCTTCTTCTTCTTCTTCTTCTTCTTCTTCTTCTTCTTCTTCTTCTTCTTCTTCTTCTTCTTCTTCTTCTTCTTCTTCTTCTGCTTCCTCTTCTGCTTCCTCTTCTTCTTCCTCTTCTTCTTCCTCTTCTTCCACTTCTTCTTCTTCTTCTTCTTCTTCTTCTTCTTCCTCTTCTTCCTCCTATTCTTCCTCTTCTTCCTCCTATTCTTCCTCTTCTTCGTCTTCCTCTTCTTCTTCAGCTTCCTCTTCCTCTGCTTCCTCTTCATCTTCCTCTTCTTCTTCCTCTTCTTCTTCTTCTTCTTCTTCTTCTTCTTCTTCTCCTTATTCTTCTCCTTATTCTCCTTCCTATTCTTCCTCTTCTTCTTCCTCTTCTGCTTCCTCTTCATCTTCCTCTTCTTCTTCTTCATCTTCTTCTCCTTCTTCTAATTCTTGTCCTTCTCCTTCATCTTCCTCTTCTTCTTCCTCTTCTTCTTCCTCCTCTTCTTCTTCTACAAAGAAGTACATATAAAAAATACATTGATCATGAATGATTTAAATTGTGCATCTGAACGCAGAAAGAATACATTGATCAGTACCGCCTTTCAGCCAAAACGCGCTACTGCTACCGAGAAGTACATATAAAAAATACATTGATCATCCATGATCTTTTTGTATAGAATCTAATTCGTCAATAGGAATCTACCACCGATTTAAGAACCGGCGAAGACTCCTATTGCAGCCACAAATCCTACACATAGAGTTCAATGAAGACCAACTGCTTGTGATAATTTGAGAAGTAACATACTTAGGTGATCAAATTCTTGTTAGGGGAGCGAGGTGGGACTAAAAATAGCGCCTGCCACAACCTATTTAGTACCGGTTCGTGTCACGAACCGGTACTAAAGGTGCTGGCCGGACACCAGCATCTTTAGTACCGGTTCGTGGCACGAACCGGTACTAAAGATTCGCAATGAACCGATACTAAAGGTCACCTCCCGCCATGTCATTTGAACCGGCATTAATGGACGCATTAATGCCGGCTCGTATGCAAACCGGTACTAATGTTTCTCATATTTGACTCTTTTTCTACTAGTGAATTGGCAATGTACACTACTCTCTTTATATCTTTCATGTGCTGCTGGTGCATGCAAACATCAGTTATGAATTAAACCTCAAGGACTCGTGGAGAATGAAGAGAGCCTCTACATGCATAGCCCATGACTCGTCTACTCCCTCCATTCCTAAATATTTGTCTTTTTAGCCATCTCAAATGACTACAACATACGGATGTATGTAGACATGTTTTAAAGTATGGATTCACTCATTTTGCTCCGTATGTAGTCACTTGTTGAAATCTCTAGAAAGACAATTATTTAGAAACGGAGGGAGTAGTTTTTTGTGTGTGCGGCATATATTTGATAGGAGAATAAGATAGTGTCTCGCGCATTAGATAGTGATATATGTTAATTGCATGAGCACGGAGAAGAACTGTGTATATATGCTGAGCCACCACACTGTAAGCTGGTGGCTATTTGTACTGCTAGTCTGCTGCGCCACCATGCTGCTTCCACCAGCTTCTTCGCTGCTATGTATGGTTCCCATCCCATACCGTGGTCCTGTCATAGTGCAGACATAAGTAATCGAACGGGTCTCGCCAGGGGCGGAGCCAGGATTTGGATATGGGGGGGGGGGGGCAAGCCAAACCAAGCATACAAAAAAAATTATCCAATACAAAACAAATCATATAGAACAAGGTTTTGCTGAAGTGACATAAAAATATCATTACATTTCCATTAATTTAAAGTGGCCTCTACGACTGCTAATAAGATCAAAAATATTAATAATTTCATCAGAAGATATCTTAGCTGCTAATTTTTTTTCTATGTAAATTATCATGCAATGGCGAAGCAAATCATCTCCCATTTTACTTCGAAGACGTGTCTTGAATATTTTCATAGCTGAAAAAGCCCGCTCTGCAGTTGCCGTTGAGACTGGGAGAGTGATAACTAGTCGCAGCAACCTGTCAACCATTGGATATGAAGAAGCTTTTCCGGTTTTAACTAGCCCTTTTGTTAAACAAGCAATAGATGGCAAAGTCATCAGTTCTGGATGGTTGCACACATCTAGCTGAAAATGAGGTAGCTGACTTTCCAACTGAGCTAATTCTTGACTTGAAAAATCAGCAGGATAGAATTTTTCTGCAAGAGTGCTTATCTTTGGGATATCAAAAGATTCATGCCTTGGATCCAATGATGAACAGAGAGTAAGGAGCTCAGTTGCTTGTGTACTGAATCGATCATTCAGTTCACTCAGTTGTTGATCAATTGCAACACCGAAAACATCGACTTTGTAGTGGTGGAGCGTTGTTGTGTTGTCATGCTTATTTCGAGATTTGGTAACATCAACATACCTATTAATTTTCGTTACAAAGTCAGCTAAATTCTCAAGATAAAAAGCAACCAAGATATAACTTAATATAAGTTAAGTAATTTTAGAAAGTAGAAAAACATACTTGCGGTCCAAATCTGGGATATCAATCTCGTGCTTCACACAAAAGATTTGACCTCCTCTAAAAGAGAGTCCCAACCATGTTCCTTAGCTCACCAAGTAGGACCTTTGTGTTAGAAACAGAATCTATGGCATTTAAAATATCCAAAGATTTGTATTGGAGTTTCGACACAACACATCGATGATCTTCATAATCTTTTCCATCAGATGTAGAATGAACACGAAATCAAATGATATGACAATTTTAAGGGATCCAACGACATCTCCACGAGAATATTTTGAGACTGAACGATCACTTGCTATACCTCTTAAGACGGCAACTGTACCAGCAAACATCTTCTTTAAGCTCTGTATGGACTTATAGTGTGAACTCCATCTTGTGTCTCCTGGTCTCTGTAAGGTTCCTATTTGGTTTTGCCCTCTGCCTGTATCAAGCTCTCCCAACTCAATTTCACGAGCAATTTCCTCCGCTTGGTTTGCTAGTAGCTCATCGCTGCGCTTTGTAGAAGCACTAACAACATTTATTACAAAATTTGCATTCTGAAAAAAGTTATGTACCTCATGTACCTCTCGTGATGCAGCAACAAGCGCCAATTGTAATTGATGAGCCATACAATGAATATAGTAGGCATATCGACACTCACGGAGAATAAGAGCCTTCAGTCCATTCCACTCCCCTCTCATATTACTTGCACCGTCATATGCTTGGCCCCTGATGTCTTGTACATTCAAGTTATTATTTGAAAGTACAGTACATATTGCATTTTTCAAAGTTAAGGCAGCAGTGTCATTAACATGAACTAGATCAAGGAAACGCTCAATTATTTCTGCTTCTTTGTTGGCAAACCGAAGAACAACTGCCATTTGTTCTTTTCTTGATTCATCCCCAGCTTCATCAACCATTATACAGAACTTCGCATTACCTATTTCTTCTCTAATTGCTTTCTGCACTTCTAGAGCAAGTATGCCAACAATCTCTTTTTGAACATCTCCGGATGTATACTTTGCATTACCTGGAGCATTTTCCAGAACAACTCCCGCGACATCCTTATTGTACAAAGCGAGAATCTTAACCATTTCAAGAAAATTTCCTTGGTTCTTAGACCCCGCAGATTCATCATGACCTCTAAAAGAACAAGCTTGGAATATCAGCCACCTAATGGGACAAAGTGACTAGATGTTAGATACCAAAACATTAAGTCATGTCAAGTTTTAGTTGATGTAAAAAACTTGCTTACCTCATGGTATCGATGGTAGTCTTAAGCCTCAATCTCGCAGCAGTAGCTACCATCTCATTTCTCTTTTCCATCACATTGTCGATATGAGCCATACTGGTCTTGAGATCTTCATAGCACCGAGCGGAATAGTTGTGAGCAGAGTCCGGGCCCACAACATGAGTTAAAAAAGCACACGCTTTTCCATCATTAACCTTTTTCCAGTTTCTAAAACCCTTGACCGAGAATGTATCAGACCCACATCTCCCAACAGGTTTTTTTGAGAAGAGAAAGCATGGCAAACAATATGCGCTATCATTGTGTGTTGAATACTCAAGCCACCAGAAATTTGTGTACCAATCTTTTTGAAATCGACGACGGTGTTTAGACTTTTCATCAAATGGGTATTCTACCAACTCCGGTCGATATGCTCCCTTAGATATATAAAAATGCCGAGCATCATCTTGCTTGTCTGGTGGGAGCTCCCAAATTTGGCAACGTTTACTCAGGATCTCTCCGATAAGGTGTGGTTATAACTTCTGCTTGTTCTGCAACATTTACCACGTCCGCATATCCTGATCAGAAGCGTTAACTGGACTCGGATTTGTAACTTGCACATCCGCCTCACCAACAATTTCAGTAGGTTGAGAACTTGAAGCAACCCGCTTAAAAAAAGCATTAATCTTAATGGTGTTTGGCCCTGCTTTTCTCTTCATAGCTGCTGCCTGCATATTGGAATGGAGTCATGGAGAATTAACATCATAACATGCTGTATAAGTTTGACATAATCGCAGATAGGAACTAATAAGAGATAATGGATAATTTGCATCACAAAAATAAGAACTCGCTGCTGGCCCGCACACACAGTACAACACTATCATGAGAATTGTGGACATGTCGAAGATGGGAACAACCGAACACGAACAGGGAATCCTTCATAGAATCAAAGACCATAGAATCACAAATTATACAACCAAATTACCAAAGAAAAAAAATCTAGAGCATCAATTCGACCAGGACAGGACTGAATTCGACACGGATACAAGATAACAGGATGAGAATCGACTTGCTAGTTGCTAGTTCGTGGCATGGTGGCAGTATTAAAGCGGGACTGCAGGAAGAATCGACAAGTGCAGCAACCATTCACCTGAATATGTGAATCAGATCGGCTGATCCCTGATCGAGAATCAAGAGCAGGAGCCACCGCCCACCGAGCCAGGAGATGAGGAGAAGGAGAGAAGCAGACCTGGGTCCTTTGGCAGGAGCAGCTGAGCAGAGGAGGGCGATGGGCGAGAAGGGCAAGAGGCGAACGGGGGCGAGGGCGTCGAAAACTGGAACGGCAACAACGACTAATCCCATGTATACGCTAATTATGGACTTAGAGTTACGATGGAAGCTAGGGCCTAGGCAGCTACTAGTGGGCTTTTTTCACACGGGCCTTTTTTTCTTTCTACCAATATTGACGTTGAGGCTGATAGGGGGGCCAAATACATGCGTACCTGCATATGTGTCGTCAATCCTATACTACTTACTTCAGGTTCGCTCGATCGTTGGGGGGCAGGCCCTGCTCGCCCCCTGTCTCCGCCACTGGGTCTCGCGCAGGCTGAGATGTAGTATTTTCCGCCATTGGTTGACTGCCATGTCAAAACACAACAAGAACAATAGCTGCTCCGAGATATGAGGCAATAACAGTCTTTGCCTCTTTCACCAGCCACCAAGATTGACCAAATACCCAGCAAGTTGGCAACAACGGTCTTTGCCTCTTAAATCATTTTTCACATTCATCTGCATACAAGTGGCACTATTAGATAAACGGCTATAGTTAATATGGATATTAATGGCGCACCATGTATGTGGTGCGCCACTGCAATATAGCAGTTGTGCACCAGATATAGTTGCGTCATTAATGGCCATATTACTAATGGCGCACCTGGTGTGTGGTGCGCCATTATTAAGTTTGATCAACGTTTGACCCAATCATACACATAGTAATGGCGCACTTTGTATAGGTGCGTCATAACTAAGTTGACATAGAAATGGCGCACCTTTACAAAGTGCGTCATAACTATGTGTATGATTGGGTCAAACCTTGATCAAACTTAGTAATGACGTACTTTGCATAGGTGCGCCATTACTATGTCAAACATACTAATGGCGCGCCATTACTAATTTTGATCAAGGTTTGACCAAGTCATACACATAGTAATGGCGCACTTTGTGAAGGTGCGTCATTACTAAATTTCAAACTTAGTAATTTCAAACTCCTTTTCAACCCTCATCAGCTGAGAGGATCATAACATCAGGATGGACCCAAAAGACCATAACTTTCTAGGTGGACGAAAAATCATCTATTCGAAAAGTTACGTCCGAGTTCAACAGGGGGAACCCCGTTGAAGATTTTTAGAATCTCCAAAAACATAACAGAATAAAAGATACGGGCTTTTAAGATGTAGAGGGGGGGGGATGGAACTATTATCAAACTTACTAATGGCGCACAATTTGCTAGGTGTGCCACTAGTAATAGAAAAAAAATTGGTTTCGAATTTTTTTTGGGTAAATTTTTTCAAAATATGATACGTAATATGATTGGGAAGTTTGAAATATTTTTTTAAAATTTCATCACACTCATGAACGTGAACAAAGTCCTAGACATCAACAAGGTTTAATAGGATTGATATGATAGATATATCAACAAGTGCATGTTAAGTGAGCTGGTGCTGGGGTTGGATAGAATCGAGAAGTTAAGCGTGCTCCCTATCTCTCGGTGCACTGGTGGAAAAAAGGCCTTTGGTCGCGGTTCGCAACTGCCATTAGTCGCGGTTGCGCAACCGCGACCAAATAAGCGCGACTAAAGCCCCCCATCATTAGTCGCGGCTGCTTAAGAACCGCGACTAAAGGCCCGTCCACGTCGGCGCCAAAGTGACCGTCGGGCGGAGGACCTTTAGTCGCAGTTCTTCGGCCAACAGCGACTAAAAGGCCGCCACAGGTTTAGGGTTTTAGCCCCCTAAACCTGTTTTCTGTTTAATTTGTATTGTTTTATTTCTTTTGTGCTTTATTTTAATTTTGAAGGAGTTTCATATATTCTACGATACTACATACATGCATATGAATGTACAATTTCAAATAAATTTGAAATTAGAACCAAAAAGAATTCAAGAGGAATATACAATATATATTCAATATCATCGGATGACCATATACAATTTTGAACAAGTTTCCATACATGATTTAATGCATATAAAGTTCTACGTCCTCGTAATAGTGTTCTCCTTTAGGATGGAGGACTTCCTGTTGAACCATCCAGCTAGTTCCTCTTGAAGTGGTCGGAAGCGAGCTTACGGACTAAGCATCATCCGGAGGCTATTCCTCCGAGCATTGGTATCACTCGAACCCGCTCAGAGGTGTATCTCGGATCATCTCCTGAACATAGTATCCACATAGATTGGTCTCCGGTGGCTGAATATCCCCAGCATTCTTAGCCTTTGACCTTTTGAATTCTAGCTCTTTTTGAATTCACCGACCTTTGTATCTACGAACCGTCTCCAAACCCTACGAGGCAAAGAAAATTAAATGAACAAGAGAGTTATTAGTTACTTGATATTAGGAAATGAACGAAATAGGCCGATCGATATAGAGCGCAAAATGAATGAAAATAATTACTTCTGCAGCATTCTTCTCATGTCGCCCCAAAGCTTTGGATCCATATTCAGAGAGTCGTGGGCGAGACATTCTGAGGTGTTAACTTTAATTACTAGCGAGAATCCAGTGGAACCTGTGGACACGATACATGCACAGTACGTCATGCATAACTCATCGATTAGCCGCCACATACCATGCATGGAGTAAACAAAAGAGAATGTGCTCAAGACGAAACACTCACCCAAAATGGTAAGGAAATAGAATATCACTTTTGAGTTCCTGCTTTGTAAGAAACTGCCACAGGTCTGCCTCCACGTTGGCGGGGTGATGCTCCAACACATGTCCATTAACGATGTGTGGGTCAATGAACCCAACATCATGGATGTTCCTTACTCTGCATTCCTTAATCTTCATTCTGCATGTATAATAGCGGACACAACAATATAGTTAGGACATATATATAGTGCAGGCAATATGAACGAGATGGGGTAGAAATTAATAAATCACTTACGTAACGTAGCAACCGATGATAGATTTGTCGAGCTCAGCAGATTGAAAAGCTGGAACAATTCACTCAGTTCAATTTGTACATAGTAATGTTTGAAGTGATGCTCATGTCTAACTTCCGCATAAATATATTCTTTGGCGTTTTATTTTTTATGTAACCCTTGTACCATTTCAGCAGACCTTTCATTTGTGGAGGTAGATCATTTTCCCTGTGAGGCTCGACGAGAGGCCCATTCTTGACATATGTAATTACTACCTCCTTCCTTTGGCGCCTCATCAAGGCCTAACAGTTCACGAAGAGTAATACCTAAGTTGGCCGCTTGTTCTCTAGCACTTCGTTACAGTCAATCCATGTGCTGTCGCAGCTTGTATGATCTCGGGGCATCCGGACGAAGGCTTCCACTATAAGCGGGCAATCGATTGTTTACTTTGTTCCCGAGCTGGGCAACTTGTTTCCGCTTATTTTACTTTCGGCCTTCTCCCGCTCTTTGTTCTCGTTGAACATGAGTGCCTGCCCGCGAAGGTCCCGTGCAGAGTCGTCAGGCAGATTCTTCGCGGCTTGGGACGGTGTGCTCAACAATGACTTAGCCCACTTCTTGTGCTCATCAGAATAGACGGGCTTGGGCTCGGGCTCTCTTTTCTTCTTGCAGTCCGCCTTCCATTTCTCCAAATGAGCAGCCGCGTCGCGTCGACTTCCTCGGCACTACGTTCCCAAGGCCTTGTGGGGAGAGGCTTGATGATGGCTCCGGTACCTTTGTGGTCTTAGGTACATAAGGGTCCGGGTTAATAATCCAGGACTGCTTCGCTTCTTTGTCGGAGGTGGATTGGGGCGGCGTCGATCACCCGCCGGACGAGGATCGGGGCGGCGGCTGATCACCCGCCGGACGTTGTGGATCGGGGCGGCGGCTGGTCGACGTGACGGAGGTGTAGGTGAACCGCCACCACCACCACCACCACCACCACCGCCACCGCCACCACCACCACCGTAGGGGGTGGACTTGTTGTCCTTGGCGCCTCGCTCGAAACTTGATAAACTTCTTTTGCCATAGAATGAAATGGCGCTTGACATCTCCAAGTCTTTTCTCCCTTCGTGTGTAGCAATGTCAATCTCCAGGTCCTCAAACCCTTGGACTATGTCCTCCACCGTTACAAGATCATATCCATCTTGAATGGGGTTGTTTTGGTGTAGTGCTCCAGGTAAACATGGTAAAGCACTGCCGATGGCTACCTTCATGGACATGTTCACGATAGGATAATACAGATGACATTCTTTCATCTCCTTTATATCGTCCACGGGGTAGCGAGGAGGCTCCGGTGCAGTAATTTCGACCACCAGAGGCTCCGGTGCAGTAAATTCCACCACCAGAGGCTCCGGTGCAGTAATAACGATCGTCGGTGCATCTGCACCATCGGTGGGAGCCTCCGTGGAAGCCACGCTGCTTCTCCGCTGCTGGCTTCCGAGATCCATGGATGATCTTCATGCTGCACCCGAGCTGCATCTCTTCGGCTACTAGTACACTCATGGTTTTCTTCATCACATCCATTTCCGATGCCAACCGCGCCACAACATCTGATTCCCGATCCATCTTTCTCTTACGGCTTCAGAATCGTGACGGGTCATCGCTCGGGGAACCCTATTTTCCACGGAATGTGCCCCATGCCTCGTGACACGCCCTCCGTGTTCCACGATTCCCGAGGGCTTTTGTCGGTAGCGTCGTTCTCTCTGTTGAACTTGATCTTCCCTGTTGAGCATCCTTCATTGCGTCAATAAGGGCTTGGGTGGGTTTAATTAATTTGCCCAGTAAACACACTCCCTGTCTCCGGGTTCAGCGTTCCCCATGCCCGTACCACCAGCTTTTGGCCCTTGGGTCCCATCCTCCGCACTGGACGGATTCCTCGCGCCCTCAGCTCGTTCTCCATCTTCTCCAACCTAGGCACCCAAATGCGATACCCTCCTGGCCCCATAACATGTTTGTACTCCTTCTTAGCCGCTTTTTCCTTATTTTTTTCGATATTTGAATGAACTGCTCCGATTTCTTTTGCTTCACAAATTCTGGCCAATCATGTTTCAGTTTCTCATATTGTCCTTTGAAATCCGGAGTCTTGTTCTGCTTGACAAAGTCATGGGCTAGATTTTGCTTGAATTTCCGGAATCGTCGGCCATCTTATGAAGAGCGAACTGTTTGACTAGCCTCCTCCTCTCCTTGTTTTCCTCAATCTTGTTACCCTCCTCATCGAATTTGTTGTATTCCGGAGGTAGAACGAAATGTTCCATAAGCTTCTTGAAGCAATCTTTTTGTTCTCTTATCGACAAAAGTGAAACCATCAATTCGTGCCTTCTTTGGCTCATTCCACTCCTGGGCCGGTGATCGAGACGTTGTCTCTAACAATGGCTCCGCATTGGCTGACAAACTTGGTGGCGTTCTTGCGGGGCTCCGGCCTGCCGGTTACCTTGTCGACAACCTCGATGGTGCATGTTTCTCCTTGTTTCATCGTCTTGGTTGCGCCACGCTTTGACGGCGATACTCGATTGTTTCGACGATCCGCCGAGGGCTAAAATAAGAAAGAGAGTCGCGGCGTTAGTACACACATATTTATTCAAATCAGTTAGTTTGTATCACCAGAGGCTCAATGTATATATATACCTCGGCGCGGAGGTGGTTGCTACTTCCATTTGAAGATAAATGCGTTTATCGACGTTTGTTAACATCATCTTGTCGACGGGCGCCCTTCATCTTCACCGTCAAGGTTCAGATAAGAAGAGATATCATCTTCTTCTTCTCCGGTCGGCACATATAGAATATCGCCGTTTATGATGCCGAACATATGTGCTTCACCGTCCGGATCATAGTTGTCCATAATCGGGTCAGCTCTATCGTCCGCCATTATGTCAGTCCTGAAAACATGTAGTAAAAACAAATTAATTAAGTGAAGAAGGGGGGCGGTGGCGATGGCGGTGGCGAAAGGGCGGTGGCAAAAGGAGGGGGCGAGGAAGGGGTGGGAGAGGGTGTCGCGGCAGAGAGCGAGACGGGCGGCAGACGACGGCGGCCACGGAGAGGGAGGCGAGGACGACACACGGAGAGGGAGGCGAGGACAACAGACAACCACGTCTTCACGAATGTCATTTTGTGAAGAAACTTTGCAAGCAATTAAACATTTGTCAATGTTTGGTAAAAAATACAGGTAGCGTCTGTTGCTCCTAATGATTGAAAACGGTTTCCAATTGCCAACGAGGATTTAGATCGACTACTACTACTAGTTGCATTGCTCCCCATCGGGACGATGTTGCTCCTAATCCCATCCTTTGGAATCTATAGTACTAGTGCATACTAGCTGGCCGTTGACCGTTGTTGCTCATCGCGTTTTCTCAAAGTCCACTGATTTTGCTCAGGGCCCAGTTCGGAGATTTTGCTGGTCCACTGATTTTGGATCAACGCCGGGATGGCATGCATGGGCGCTCGGCGATGATGCGAAGTAGACTTGCACAGGCAACGTGATGTACATGGATGTGTCAGTACGGTACGCTCGGCGATGTCAAGGTCTGTCAACAGTCTGTTTGACTGGTCAAACTAGCACATGGGTCCCGGTTGTCACTGACTAACACTAATTAACAGTTTAATTAGTTAATAAGTTAATTAGGTTAATTAACAGGATTAATTAAGTTAATTAATTAATTAATTACTTTTAATTATTATCATTTTTAATTTTTATTTATACATATTTCTTTTTGTTCTTTTTTTTAACGGGGGGCCCCACTGGTAAGTGGCCTAGGAGGCCACGTGGGTTAACAGGCGCAAGGGCGTTGCAGGCATGGACGCTTGGCGAGCCAGCCAAGCCATGACAAGGCCGGTCGTGTGGGCGGCCAAGGCGTGGCAAGCAGCGCATCGGGGAGGTGTGGCGAGGCGCATGGCCATGGGGTTGCCTGGTCGTAGGTCTAGCCCGAGCGCAAGCGCGCAGAGGCCGGCCGGCTGGAACGGGGCGAGGCCCGACGAGCGGCGGGGGTGACGGCGAGCGGCGATGGGGGGCGGCATCGGCCTCGGGCGCCATGGGTGTCGAGAGGAGAGGCGGAGAGGCAGTGACGAGGCCGGGCGCGTCGAGGGCGTGAGCTGCAGCGGGCGGCAGGCGGCACTGGAGCAGGCGCCCGGCGACAGGAGCGCCATGAGGTCATGCCCTCGTTCAAGACGGATCGAGGAGGTGGGCGCCCGTGCGGGAGGGGACGGAGAGGCGGCGATGCAGGCGGCGTCGGCGAGCGGCGAAGCGGCGTCGAGGGCGCGGCAGAGACGAACAGGCGGGAATCGGAGAAGACGAGAATCCCCGCCCTGTATTTATAGCCCCCTTTAGTCGCGGTTGGCGAGACCATGACTAAAGGTACCCTTTAGTCGCTGGTCGCCTGCCCAACCGCGACTAAAGAGTTTTTGGCGGTTTTTTATGCGTTCGCCCCCTTTTAGTCGCGGTTGGCGACGAGACCATGACTAAAGGTACCCTTTAGTCGCTGGGTCGCCCGCCCAACCGCGACTAAAGGCCTTGTGCTGCCTCACGCCCAAAAAGTTTAGTCCCACCTCGCTAGTTGAGAGAGCTCGAGAGTGGTTTATAAGCTGCTGCGCCCACCCTCTCGAGCTCCTCTCAACCTGGCTTTCGGGCCTAATCTGTCACTAGCTATGTGCCTGTGGGCCTACTTGGCCTCCTGCGGGCCTGAATCCTGGCCCATGTAGGGTTTCTAGTCGTATTCAGGCCGTGGGGGTCCAGTAGGCGGCACTATTTTTTTCCAGTTTTTTTGTTTTGTTTTCTGCATTATTATTTATTTTTGTTGTTTTTTGCTTTATTTTTTAATTCTTTTTGCTTTTAGTTTTAGAAAAATTATAAACTTTCTGTTAGTGCCATTAGTTTTCAAATTTGAAAACACTTTTTTGTTTTCTTTGTTGCTTTATTTATTTTATTTTGTTTCTACTTACAACAAAATACTTATTGTTGCTATTTTAGTCATGGTCGCGCTTTGCCCAACCGCGACTAAAGGCATCACTGCAGTTTAGGGTTTTAGCCCCCCAAACCTGTTTTACATTTAATTTGTATTGTTTTCTTTTTAATTTGTATTGTTTTCTGTTTAATTTGTATTGTTTTATTTCTTTTGTGCTTTATTTTAATACAGTATGCGTGGCGCTACCCACGTCTGTCTAACCTTTAGTCCCGGTTGCACCAACCAGCCGGGACTAAAGGTTAGATGACCAGCTCTGGATTCCTCTTCTTCCGCCATTTCTTCCTGTCTTCCCGCCTCTTTCTTCCCGCCACTTTCTTCCCGCCTCCTGTCTTCCCGCTCCCATTTTTCCGCCATTTCTCACTACATATATGTAGCCCGGCTTGGCCAGCATTATCGCATCTCTACAATCTCTCATCACTCTCTCATGGCTTCCACCGCACCCACTCTAACCTACCAGCAGGTGGAGGAGCTTTGCGCCTCGAACTACCCTTGTCCACCGGGCTACCGCGTCCCCACCGGCTGGAGCCTAAGCGCCCGGCGTGCAGTCCCTCCGTCCCTCAGGGTCTGGCCGGGCGGCCATCACGAACCACTACTACCTCGACCTCACGCCGGAGCAGCGGATGAATCCCGCCGGCATCCCGATAACCAGCATACTTGGGACGCCTTCTTCATCAATCGGGCGTGAGAGGGCGCTCGCCGGTATGAGGAGGACGGTCTGCCTCACAGGAACTTCCACGAGGCGGCCGTCGGCTATGGTGGTATGGCGGACTGCAGAGCGTCATGGACTACATCACGGCCGGCGATATCCCCCGCCTGCGCTACCCTCAGTTCGAGCCACGAGCGCCGCCCGACGACAGCGACGACAGCAGCGACGACAACAGCGACGACGACGGCGGCAACTTAGAAGGCGACGACTACCAGTACAACGACGACGGCGGCTATGAAGACTACGAGTATGCATATTATACGCCTAGGCAGGAGTATGACTAAATCACTCCAAATTTCATGTATCATCAGTGGTATCTCGAATCATTCGAAATGGACACCAAACACATCACGGGTAATATAATTCACATGATCCATTCAACAAAGTTTGGTACAATAAATTATTACACATCATTTTTCTTCCCTTGTGTCCCTGCTTGCTTACGATTGTGCCGTATCCATGGAGCATCCTCATCATTTAACTTAATGCTTGGGTCGGTGTTCACTTTGAAGGCGGAATTTCAGCAAACATATTATAATCTTCCGACATGTCCTGTCTTGTCCTCCACTCCCACGATGTTTCTTTTCCCTGAAAGAACAATGTGGCGCTTTGGATCATCGCATGATGTACTGATCGTTTTCTTATCTTTCCGTTTCCTCGGTTTGCTACTCATGTCCTTCACATAGAAAACCTGAGAGACATCTTTCGCTAGGACGAATGGTTCGTCAAGGTAACCAAGATTGTTGAAATCCACCATTGTCATTCCGTATTGCTGGTCCACCTTTACCCCACCTCCTGTTAGCTTGAACCATTTGCACGGAACAAAGGGACCTTAAAGGAGGGTCCATAGTCAAGTTCCCATATCTCCTCTATGTAACCATAATATGTGACCTCTTGCCCATTCTCGGTTGCTGCATCAAAGCGGACACCACTGTTTTGGTTGGTGCTCTTTTATCTTGGGCGATCGTGTAAAATGTATTCCCATTTATCTCGTACCCTTGGAAAGTCGTTATAGTCGAAGATGGTGTCTTGGCCAACATGTACAGCTGATCTACAACATCATTGTCATTCATTAAATGTTTTCTCAACCAACTGCCGAAAGTCTCCATGTGGGCCTTCCTAATCCAGGATTCAGGCTTCCCGGGTTGTCGAACGTAAAATATTCTTGTGTTTCTCAAAGCACGGAGCCACCAAGCTGGAATTGGTCAAGACAAAGGTGGTGTGCTTCAGTCGAGAATGGCCGTCCATACATATCGTTGATTTCATTCCGATCGTGCCTTTTCCACTTAGTCTCCCCTCGTGCCGCGATCGAGGAAGACCAATCGGCTTAAGGTCAGGAACAAAGTCAACACAAAACTCAATTACCTCCTCATTTCCATAGCCCTTGGCGATGCTTCCTTCTGGCCTAGCACGGTTACGAACATATTTCTTTAATACTCCCATGAACCTCTCAAGGGGAACATATTGTGTAGAAATACAGGACCGAGCGAAAATCTCTTCGACTAGGTGAACCAGGAGGTGCGTCATAAGATTGGAGAAGGATGGCGGGCACACCAACTCGAAGCTGCCCAGAGATTGGATCCCCTCGTTCTGTAACCGTGGTAGAACTTGTGGAGTGATTACCTTCTGAGAGAGTGCATTGAGGGATGCACATAGCTTCACAATGGCTACTCGAACATTTTCCGGCAGGAGCCCCTCAAAGCAATCGGAAGCAATTGCGTCATAATCACGTGGCAGTCGTGAGACTTCAGGTTTTGGAACTTTTTCTCCGCCATGTTTATTATTCCCTTTATATTGGGCGAGAATCCAGACGGGACCTTCATACTGCTCGGGCATTCAAAAAGATGACCTTCTCTTCTTTGGTCGAGCGTAGCTGGCACGACCTTGAAACCATTCCGGATGCCGGTCATCGTGGTCTTTCAAACGTTGCTGGTCCTGTCGTGCTTCCTTTGTATCATTTGTCTTCCCATACACCCCCAAGAAGCTTAGGAGGTTCACGCAAATATTCTTCGGAACGTGCATCACGTCGATTGCAGAGCGGACATCTAGGACTTTCCAATATTCTAGCTCCCAGAATATAGATTTCTTCTTCCACATGGCTGCGTGCCCGTCAGCTCCCTTCGGAACTAATTGTCCGCCAGGAACCTTTCCAAAGATGACTTTCAATTCCTTGACCATATCAAATACCTCAGCACCGGTCGTTCCGCAGCTTCGCCGGTGATCTGCCTTGCCGTTGTAATGCTTGCCTTTCTTTCTTCTTTGGATGAATTTTCGGAAGAAATCGGCGATGCCCAAGGTACACGTTCTTCTTACAATTTGGCAAATGTACACTTTCAGTCTCATGTAAGCAGTGCGTGCATGCATTGTATCCCTTATTTGACAGTCCGAAAGGTTACTAAGAGCAGGCCAATCGTTGATGGTTACGAAAAGCAACGTCAGAGGGTCAAATTCCTCTTGTTTGTGCTCATCCCACACACGGACACCACCCCACAGCTGTAAAAGTTCATCAACTAATGGCCTCGGTACACATCGATGTCGTTGCGGGTTGCTTCGGACCTTGGATGAGCTATGGCATCATAATGAACTTCCGCTTCATGCACAACCAAGGAGGAAGGTTGTAGATGCATAGAGTCACGGGCCAGGTGCTATGGCTGGAGCTCTGCTCGCCAAAAGGATTCATGCCATCCGTACTTAGAGCAAATCTTATGTTCCTTGCGTCAGCTGCAAAATCTTTGAACCATCATCGATCTTTCTCCATTGCGTTCCATCTGCGGTGTGTCTCAACTCCCCGTCCGACTTACGGTCCTCTTTGTGCCATCGCAACAACTTGGCATGCTCTTTGTTCCTGAACAGACGTTTCAACCGTGGTATTATAGGAGCATACCACATCACCTTGGCGGGAACCCTCTTCACGGTTTACGGCCCTCAACATCGTCACCAGGGTCATCGCCTCACGATCTTATAACGCAATGCGGTGCATACCGGGCATTCATTCAAATTCTCGTATTCACCGCGGTAGAGGATGCGATCGTTGATGCATGCATGTATCTTGAACCTCTAAACCTAGAGGGCAGACAACCTTCTTTGCTTAAATGCGTCTTGGCGGGCAACTCGTTATCCTTTGGAAACATATTCTTCAACATTTTCAGCAAGTTTTCAAATGCCGAGTCAGCTACACCTGCCTCTGCCTTCCATTTCAGCAAATCCAGTGTGCAGCCCAGCTTTTTCAGACCATCATCGCATCCGGGTACAACGCCTTTCTGTGATCCTCTAACATGCGATCCAAATTCTCCTCTCCTTTTCAGTTTCGCAGCGTCTCCGTGCATCAGCAATGGTCCGACCAAGATCATCAACGGGATCATCACGTGCCTCTTCTTCACCTCCCCTTCACCTTCAGCATCCTCCATGAAAGTATCACCGAAATGAGCAAGATAGCTTTCATCGATGAAATCATCCCCTTCTTCATCTTCTTCCATTATAACCCCTCTTTCTCCATGCTTGGTCCAACAATTATAGCTTGGCATGAAACCGTGCCGAAGCAGATGCATGTGAACATCTCTTGAGGAAGAGTAACCCTTCCGATTCTTACAGATAACACATGGACAGATAACAAAACCCCCGCTTGTTCGCATTAGCCACTACGAGGAAATCTTTCAAACCCGTAGTGAACTTCGCCGGAGAGTCGGTTACCGTACATCCATTGCCGATTCATCTGCATTATTATAATATAAAATATATAATTAACCATCATGCATTTGTTAAACTAACTAGCTACAAACAATATAAATTAAACAATGAACTACACACATGCATATTTTATCAATGACACATCAAAGGTTCATCAAGTTGCTAACCGCGATCGAGGAGTGTGGCTCCAACACTTCATGTCATGTTTGTTTCATGCTCTTGGGGCATTTCATCAAACACCTTATGTGCATAAGAGGAACCAAAAGCAAACCTACACCCACTTGTGAAGAGAATGGCTCCAAATGGCTAAGTGTTGGCTGCTGGATGGGTATATATAGGGAGGGCTTTAGTTGCGGTTGGCCTGGCAAACCGTGACTAAAAGGTGCCCGAAGGCCTTTAGTCGCGGTTGTCTGGCAAACCGCGACTAAAGACTCCCTCACGGCGCAACTAGCCACCGAGCGCCCTGGGCCCAGGCCTTTGGTCGCGGTTCACCTCCAGACCCGCGACTAAAGGTCTCATTAGTCGCGGTTCCTACAGCTTCGCGACTTATGGGGCTGGACGGAAGCCTGTTTTTCCACCAGTGGTGCAACGCACCAGCAATTTTCCTAGTGGTGCATAATTAACATACACGTTTGTTCCTTTGCACTACATTGAGGTAGAAAAATTATGAAATTTAATTTACCCATCTAATTTATACAACATAATTTCATTTTTAATGCAACTTTCGTTCTTGGACCAGTTAGAAAAAAAATCATCGCAACCAATTTATAACCGATTTTCTTGTCAATTTGACCATGCACACTAGCAGCCAATACGATTTAGTTAGTTCAAAAAAAGCTCAAACAATATTAACGTCGGACTTTAATTCCAGCTAACGAACATGCTCTACGTGCTGTATTCTTTCGAATATAACCAAATAGATTAGAAAGAGGAAAATGGCATGACAGAAGATGATCACCGACAGACACCATCAATCAAGGATCTTGGTCAGCTCCGTTATTTGTAGGGTTCGTAGCAAGATAAGTCGATACTGCAACCCTGATTCACTAGATTAACGTAAGTGCCCACAGGGTGCTGGTTTGCCACTAAGCAACTTGGGTACGATGACTTGACAATATTCGCTGAAGCTATTTAGTACACTTAGAAACCATCGTCGATCCTCTTATCCCTGGCGCCTCATATTCTATAATGGGTTTCGCAAGTTCTTGTTTTGTTTTTCTCATGCCTCTCAAGGCTAGCTTTTCTTTCATTTCTCATATTTAGTGTATTGAAATGATAGAATCGGAAATGGTTGCTTCATCGAGTGAGTTTGCTATGCGTGCATACTGAGTGAAGATGGGGCAGTAGCATAGATGTATACACACGAGCATGTTGTTATGAACAGCAGAAGGTCGTTGAGTCAGTTTGCCTTGATCCATGTCGTGCATAGTACCTAGGTGGTCATGTCAGACAGTTTCAGCCTCGGTGTGCTAGTACGTGCATGTGTTGTCTTAATGGAGAAGATTCCCAATTACCTGGTTGATACTGGGTTAGCGCATCTCCAACACTCACCGCCAAACCGGATGCCACATCCGACTGCTGACCGGCCGGACCAGTTAGCAGACCGTGATGTGGGAGCCGCATACATTTCAACCCGGATTTGAGCTAATCAAACCTTTTTTATCAAACACATGGAATTCATAAATGTCCGGATAAAAAATTGCAAAAATCATTCAGAAATAGCATGGAAATTTTTCTAGTACAAAATTATTTGAAATTCAACATGATTAACTGGATGTTCAACAAGTTTTTCATGGGTAGATAATGTTGTCCCGCACATTCTACCCCTTGAGATTAGTGTGTAAGTCTATGATGTGATATAAACTAGCACCGAGCCAAAAATGTGTAAGTAGGGTGCATATACAGTCCCGGAAATAGAATGATTCCCCGTTCTTTGAGCCCAGATGATTATTGCACTGCATAGCACTAACGTTAGGGTCTTTTGCTGTCAGGTTCACGTAACATACGCCCCTCGTCCCTCGCGTCGCCTCGCCGGGCATCGCGGGGGAGACCTAGCTCGAGCGCCACATCTTTCTCTCCTCCATCCCCCTCACTTTGCTGCCACCATACGCAAGGCCCGCAAAGCGAGCCGGCTTGGGGGAAGGTGGTGGCGGGGCCATTCCGGACGGTTTGTGGGATCTGCGGCTTAGTCCACCCAATGACTGCACCACTCCGGCACGTGGGTGAGCAAGGCGTCCTGGGTGCATGGAGATGGTCGCTGGGCGGCCGAGAACACTCAAACGTGGTCGCCAGCAGCTATCTGAGGGCGCCGTTGTGATGGCCAGGCGGTTATTGCAAGCCTGTCCGGACCTTTGGGCTATTCCCTCCCCCGTCTGTCGCTCTGCTGCTGGCCGCCGGTATGAAGGCGTGGCCTCGGTTGTGTGTATGCAATGCGGTGGCATGGCATGCTTGAAGCATTGCCGGGATGTTAGGAATAAGCCGTGACGGAGCACAGTGGCGACCGGCATCAGTGCGCTAGGTCGGGTCCATTGTGGTGCAGACCGGCGTGACCATGTCAGATCAGTTCCGGCGTGAGCTAGGTGGATTAGCGGTCTGTTGTTGGCCGCCGCGGTGTGCGCGCTGGAGCATGGCCGAAGCATCCGGATCAAGCACCTGAGTGTTATGTGCATGTAGTTAGCTTGTAGTTAGTTTGTGGGCTAGTTAGCTGAACGCCCAGGTCGTGTGGCTCATGCTGTTAGTGGCCACCATGGTGGACCGGCTACGCATGCGTGCGTGAGGCTACTTAAAGACTTATGAGCTGGTTGTTTTGAGAAGAGAAAAAAGGTGCTGGGCCTTAGGCGCCGAAATATCCAGTGCGTTCAGCTCCTTCTTCTACCTCCGTACCATCTTCTCCAGCTAGGGTTAGACCCAACTAGGGAGTGCTCGGGGTGGGCAGAGTGCTGCGGTCGGGAAATGCAGTGCCAATCATATGGTTGTGTACTCCTGATGTGTAGCGGCTCGCGCATGTGTGAACGTCCATTGGCAATGGTGATGTGCTTTAGTGCTCCTATTCCTGCCATGTAGGTCCTTGGGCAGGCTGGAATAGGCAGGGCTCTCTCCGTGGTGGAGAGGGAACAGAGCAAACCACCCGATAAAGAGAGAAAAAAGGCAAGAGCGTCAAAAGGAAGGAGCGACCATGGATGAAACATGACATGGTAGGAAGAAGTACATGTAGATATCAAACAGCTGCCCTAAAGACCTATAAGCATAACGGAAACAGAAAGGTTGATGAGCGACAAGAAGACGAGAAGGTGCGTGTAGTCAAAGGAGAGTGGGAGGAATAATACCACAAAGCGTTGGTTCTAACGCATGCAAGCTGGAAAGGGTGTACGAGCTATTAGAACAAACCGAGTACAGGCAAGAGGAAAGAAAAACCCGAACCTTGATTAACTGGAAGAACAGGCGAAACTAAAGAACAGAGCAAATCCAGGAGCAGCTGCAGCCACGAGAAAAGAACGATGAGCACATGCGTGGAGACAGGAACAAACCAAAGATGAGAGAAAGCTAGAAACTCTGTCAGCCGAAAAGCACACGGTGCGACAGTAGACGAACCATGCGGCACACAGAGCCCCAGGGTTGCGCCCACGGCATCCAACCGCGAAACGGACGGTGCAGAGGGCACTAACTCCCCTGGGAGGCAGATACGCCAGCATCCTTTATACGAATAATGAGCGAGTGTCGGTGAGACTCAAGGTAAAGGCCATGGTCTAGACGCCTCCTACCACATTAACTATAGAGTACTGAATGAACTGGTGGTACTGTTATTTCACCACATGATGGACATCATTATCCGCAGGGTGGCCAGGATCAATGGTGTTGGCTACTTCATGTATTCCTTCACCAACTTTTGTACATGTTAGCAATTGTGTGTATTGTTCTTTTTTATTGCATTGTATATTATCCAAGAACAGCAAAAAAAGAAATCTCACAGTCCCAAAAGGCAGCTCCAAATTAAGTTGCACTAGTAATTTACAAGGCATTCGGCCCCAAGCATAGCATCTCACCCACTAGCTTGAACAATCTCCCTCGCGCACATGCCGTTCTTTTTTTACTTTATTTATTTAGGACTATTCATTTTCCTTTCTTCATTTGTGTCCTAACACTCCGATCACGAGTATTTCATATATATATAGGCGTATCTTAATTCCTAGGCTGCAATATGTCGTTTGTGATATTTATGCCAGATTAGTTACTCGAGATGATGTTTTCATGGGACATCTTCATAAGCAAAGACCGACAGCAAGGTGTATTAATCAAGGGAACGTGATGCTTTTGATTCAATGTTCGGGTCAAACTATCACGATAGTTCAAAATTTGGCGATGCACATCACTTAATTTTCTTTTTGTTATTTTTTATCTTTTAACCAAAGCAGCAGAGACATCTACTATATCTAAATAGCTCGCCCCCACTAACTATTTCTCTCAACATGCATGCATTCCACATCACCGCACAACATGCATAAGAAAAGACTCAACACCTCTATCATATGTCTAAACATGCAAGCATGCCACTTCATCATGAAATGCACGGAAAAAACATAGTAATAAAAACGGAGGGAGTAATAAATTTTATTTGTATTTTTAGTTTTAGCGTTTTATGTTATTACTTCAAATATTCATGTTTCATCCAACGAATTACATTAAAATATGTTGCCAAACATTCCCGCAAACAACTGTGTGGTATCATCTAGTTAGTATAGTATTACCATACTAAGAAAAGATACCCTAAAATATAGTAGCAGATACGTCAATGACAACTTTGCCATAAACTAGAAAATAAAATTGCCATTGTGAATTACTCAAATTTGCCATGATCCATGCACCAAAATTTATCATGGTTCATACAAAAAATAATTTCCTCGGTCAAAATACTAGAACTTCCATGTGCAAAATACTAAAATTGCCATGATCTATAAACTAAAATTGCCAAATCTATAAACTAAATTTGCATTGATGAGTTAATAAAAATGGCCATGATCCATGAATTAATTTTCCATGGTTAATTACTATAAACTAGTCGTCAACCCGTGCACCTGCACGGGCTAGCTATTTTATTTACACATTGAATATTTAACAATTTATTCTGTTTCTAATCATGCATCAATGAAAAGCTATATAGAAGAGAAAGAATAGGTATAAGCTCTGTGAAAATCAAGTAACATGGGTGTGTTAACATAGAAAACCAATATAGTGTGATTTGATATCATTATATGTCTTTTAGTTGTGACATGGGACTCATTGGAAAGTAAAGATGCATGTTATATTAAGGTGCCTATGGTTCAACAAAATGTCTAGACCAAAAAAAGGTAACCATAATTGACCTATAGGAAACATGAGGAATGGTTAAGTTAGTTCATGGCATATTTGTGGCTGAACCAAGTACGAGTTTTGTGAACCAATTTACTTGATATTTTATTTGCACGTGAGGAAATAGCTAATTAATTTAATGTGGAAAACTGAATTTTGATACAAAAAAACCATTCGAATTCTAAATCATGGACATCTTATCTTAAGAGGGAAACTAAAATATTTCACCAAAACTTTGAGGTATAACGGATGATTAGTAAGCATCATAACTGTTTTGATTAAGGATGTTCATCCATCCATGAAGTCAAAACTTTGTTGGCTCCATTATTACATGAACTAATCAATGTACTTGAAACATAAGGAAAATACCTTCTAACATAATCATGTGCATAATTCAACGTGAAGTGTCATTTATCCCCCATATTCTGAATGGTACAATAATGCACACACGCTTATTTGTGTGCTTCATGTAATAGTTAGACAACAGAGAAACTACTCAAGGAAACATACAAAGTTCAAATGGACTTGCTTCTGATCTAGGAGTCAACTCGCATGGAGTACACAAATTTCAGTAAAATCGTATGATGACGAGGAGACAATATCCACTTAACTGATAAGAGAAATGCAAATCAGCATGCAATCTATGGAGTAGCCAATCAACTTGCTCCAGCCACAGCATTATCATTCCTCAATTATAATGTACCGGATATTTCACCTACCGGGTAATCAGATACTATAAAGTCATTATCTTTTTGTTTATCCACCGTAGCCTAGTGTGCTACAAAATCAAGGAAAAAAAATTAATCTTGTTACCTGCGGTTCTGGCTTGGTATGGTACAGGAAGGAAGAAAACCTGGCTGCATGCGCTTGAGGAGAGATGGGCGGCCACTGAATTAGAGGGTGCCAATGATCAGAATTCAAAGATCAATTCTGGTATTTGTTTCAGCAGCTGACTTCAAAGTACAGACCAATGCCTAAAGAAACATGGACGGAGGAAAAGCTACGTACATTCTAACTATTTAGAGATAAACTAACGGGACTTACTAATGAAGCTCAAAATAATGGTTCACATGAAAGCTATAAATAACTCACATTGTTTGTTGCCACTCAGGATATATATAGTACAGACTGTCTCCCCTTGATGCACATAATAAATGATGATATACCTTCAATTTCGTTAGAAACATTGTTCTGGTAGAAAGGCATGTATGATGATGCAAATACTACGATTTATGTACAAACTATTTAACAGACACTAAGCAATTTCTAACCAAAGAAGGGCAAGCACTATGGTTTCTATGCAGATTATGCAATGTCAGGGAAGCAATGTTTTAGTTTTACCCGAGAGAAGAGACCGTCGAATACCTTCTCTCAACCCTTGCAAAGAAAATAAAAGAATACCTTCTCTCCAATATAACACTAGAACACCAGAAATATTTTCACTCCGAAAATGGAAACCAATCCGGCGAGGCATCGCATGTACTATATATAAGAATACCTTTCCCTCTAAACAAATTCTTAGAGTGAGTACTTCTTCATAAATATATGTTCTCCAAATAATCAGCAGAACATCAAGGATTCGGAGGCTGTTGCACAAATTCTCCTCTAATTCTACCTTGCAACCCTGGTACAAAAGAATAGAATATTTGCTTAGGTGGGCCTTTCATCGAGCACCTAGCAAACAATTCAGAAAAAGCATCAGATCATAGCTAGCAACTAACTAATAAATCAGAGTACGTCATGAGAGGAGAAGCCTCTCAATCACTCCTACAGGAAATCAAAGTTTGATGCAATAAAGAAAAGTACCGTGGACATGCAGTCTAGCGGCAAGAAAAAGCCTGACACAACCAACACTATAGTCACCCGACATAGAGGCTACACATATTGCGTGATCTAAGAACCGTATCTGCAAAAGCTGATTGCAAAGCTTCATACAGAACCTCGTAACATCAGCAACAACATCATTGACGCTAGCCGATGCCAATTGGGTAATCCAAAAATCGAATCAGGATACCTTGGTGGCTGATGGATGGATACGTGTTGGTGGGATGTTAAATCTAAAAGTTGTGTGTAGAGGAAATAACTACATCCATAGAAAATTCGATCAACCCAAGGAAGAAGATGCAATTGTGGTCTTCTGATTGTAGGTTGATCCACTGAGAATTCTATGATGAATTCAATGGTGTGTAAAATAGCCCATTAGCGCATGCATCCTGCTGTGACCGCCGAGCGCCTACAATTAGTATAGCATGGGAGTTTTTTTTTTGGACTAACATGGGAGTTTGTACGCTGCCTGCCTGGACACAGTACGCGGATGTTAGATTTTATTTTTATTTTTTGAGGATTAACATGGGAGTTTGTACGCTGTTTTTTTAGGAGATTTTTTTTTAGAATCACGGAGGTTAGATCTGGATGTTTTTTTTTGTTATGGTGGCAATTTCTAACGGGTTAATCAACACCGTAAGAACTTGGTCCCACGCTAGATTAACGGCTCGTAGAATCTAATTAACGTAGGAACTTCTAGGGAGTCTAGAATTAGTATATGTATAGATAGATAGATTTCCATGGTTAATTTATAAATTTCCCATGAAAAGTAGTTCAAATACAATGATAGCTTTAAATCTAGAAGAAAAACAATAGATGAGACTTATGATGACAATTTTGGTGTAAACACCATGGCAAATTCAGTGTAACATCATGGCAACTTTTGGACCCAAGAAAAGTCATCGAAACATATCTATATGGATCTAGTTTTGAAGATACCTTGGATATAGATTTAATTATGAAAATTGATTTTTAATTGGATTTTTTATTTATTAGATAAACCATTTTAAGGCCAAAACCCAAAAAGATTCCGCTGATGTCATCTGGTTGATGTGGCAAAATGGATGGTAATAGGGGCGTTTCGACCATCACTAGTAGAAAACAGGGCTTTGGTTCCGGGGCAATATTCACATTAGTCCCGGTTCAGTCACGAACCGGGACTAATGTGAGCATTGGTCCCGGTTCGTGCGGCTAAGGCATTAGTCCCGGTTCACCTGTGCCCTTTAGTCCCGGTTTGTGCCTCAAACCGGGACTAAATGGTGCGATGTCCTTTAGTCCCGGTTCATGCCTCAAACCGGGACTAAAGATTAGACCTTTAGTCCCGGTTTGAGACACGAACCGGTACTAATGGGGTTGAGACCTTTAGTCCCGGTCCGTGCCACGAACCGGTACTAAAGGACCCATTTTTAAACTCTACCCCCCCTGACCGCCTTTTCAGTTTTAAAAATAATAAAAAAAATGATGGAAATGTCAAAAAAATAAAAGAAAATAAGTTTCCCATGTGATATGTGGTCTAGTTGTTGCGAAAATTTGCAAATGTGAATTTCGACTTTATTTGCAAAATCTCTTTGGAATTTGTAAAAATGGGCATAACTTTTGCATACTAACTCGGATGAAAAAGTTTTTTATACGAAAAATCATCTACTTGAAAAGTTACATCCAAATTTAACCGGGGGGGGCCCCGGTAAACATTTTCAAAATCCTCAAAAACCTAACAGAAAAAAAGTTATGGGGCTTTTAAGATCTAGAGTGGAAAAAATCGAAAAAATTTCAAATTGTGGTCAAACAATGGTCAAACTAATTATTCTAGAATATTAGTGTTACTAAATAATCATTTCAGTTATTTTGAATTTTGGTCAAATCTGGTCAAACTGTGGTCAAACAATGGTCAAACTAATTATTCAAGAAATATTAGTGTTACTACATAATTATTGTTTTTTTTAAACAATAGTTTCAAACTCAAACAGTGAAATGTGTCTTCATGCTCAAGCAAAATTCCTGTGGGTTAATAGGATTGACATCTTACTATTGTCAGGAAAACAATATGTGCAGACTTGGAAATGAGGGAGAATAGAACCCGGAAGTTAAGCGTGCTCAGGCCGGGGGAGTGGGAGGATGGGTGACCGTTCGGGAAGTTAGATGATTTGGAATGATGAGGGGTGATTAGAGATTAGAGGATAAATTGAACAGTGATGAGTAGTGGTGATTAGAGATTAGAGGTTAAAAAAATTCAAAAATTTGAAAATAAAAAAAATTCAAAAAAATTCAAAGAAATCATAAAATTTCCTTTAGTCCCGGTTGGTGTTACCAACCGGGACTAAAGGTGGAGCTCCACGTGGCCGCGGCCTTTAGTCCCGGTTCGTGTTAGAACCGGGACTAAAGGGGGGAGGCATTAGTACCGACCCTTTATTCCCGTTTCAGGAACCGGGACAATAGGCCCTTATTCTACCAGTGCATATTGCTTTGTGTGACACGTGTGGCACTTATCATTTGGGAAGAACTAAGGAAAAAAATTCGGTGTTTGAATTTCTAGCCATGCTAGGATTTCTCTCGCCTTCTCCCACACTTTTGAAATTTGTTCACATAAAAACATCATATTAGTCTAGCCAGAGCTAAGATGTCACACCCGTTCCACTAGGAAAATTATTCGATATCGTGTACAACTTGTGCAGATGATTCTGACCATCCAATTTCCGACGTTTCCTTTGCTCAAGCTTAGTATCCTTTCTTATTTTTACATTGATTTTATTTAAGGAAATAAGTGGCCAGTGGAGGCATTCATGACCTCAACAAATATTCATATGCGGTGAATGTGTGCATCTCACAAAAAGCCCCGTGCGCCTAAGCATTGGCATGGCACAAGCCTGCAGCACGGACATAAATTGATGGAACTTGGCCACTCTGCCCTCCTAGACATTCCTGCAACACAACACCAGTCATGTGGCCTATTGTATACAAGGATAGTTGTGGTCCTTTCTTGGTCAAAATTTCCAGCAATGGAAGGCTATGCGTCTTTTCGCTGTATCATAGTAAATGTGCAGATCATTCAATAATTTAGTTTGACTTAGCGAACTAAATATAATGTGATGCTTAGAATAACAAACTATGGCTTTAGCATGTTGGAACGACATCATACAACACTGTTGAGGTTGCATTTTCAACTCCCCTCTCCACACATGACCGCTATGCCACATACCGCATAGCATAAATATAATATTTGATGCAAATTTAAATTCAAAATATGTTCGACTCGTCTCTCAGCATTTGACCATTGTGCCACTATCAGTTAGTGCAAATATAATGGTATCAGGTCAATATAATATTTGGTGAAATTTTAAGTTAAAAAATTCTTCAAACCCCATCTCCGCACTTGAGCACTCTGCAACGTACTAGTCAGTGTAAATATAATGGCAGCCACTAATTATATTATTTAATGCAAATTTAAAAAAAAATCCGACTCCTCTCAGCGTTTGACCACTCGGCCATGTACTCATTACCGTAAATATATAGCCAGTCAATACAGTCTTCAATGTAGTTTAATAAGTACAAAACTACCCTCTTAGTACGTGAACATTCTTCCACGTACTGCTTAGCTTAAATATAATGCTAGGCAATCAATATAATATCTGATGCAAATTTCAAATTCAATTTGGTCTCCATATTTTCAGCGAAAAACTCCAAGTATTTTTAGTATTTTCTGAAAACCGGTTCTTCCAACCTTCTCCTGGAAAAGAAAATGATATAATGAAAGAAAATATCTTGCCTATAGTTCAATACAATTTGTGTGCTGAGCGAGTTATATTTGCCAATCATGTTGGTCCTATGGCTGTAATTGCCTCGGCCGGGCAAGCTGGGCTCTTATGGCCAGACCCATCGAGAGGCTGACGTGCCCACGGAGCAGGAGTAGGATGTCTGGCAAACGACAAATCTGACAAGTTTCTGAATGCGGCGAGTGCGGATGGCAGGGCAGAGCGTGATGGGCACCCTCAATTGCGAGCGCAAACCGCTGTAAACCAGCTCACGAGAAATGGTGTGCTCAGCCCAAACCAAGTTTGTTGCATAGGCAGGCCGATGCAAGTTCGGCTCATACAATTACGAACTTAGTCGAACTAAGACTCCAGTTGTTTCGGCTTGACTTGTTTCCACATGTACTTCCCACCTTTCCGGTGTCTCCCATTCTTAATCTATAGTAGTCTCTTTTTCCCTTGCTAGCATTGTAGTTCGTAAATATTGCTGCATGAAAACATTAGTTATGAGGTAAAACTCAAGAACTCATGAAGCATGAAGCATGAAGTGAGCCACTCCACCGATGGTCCTTTATATATATTGTAGTCATTCAAGGTGTGGTGGGTGAAATAGTTCTCTTGGATTAATAGCATGACATGATTCTTCAAGCAACATCTTCGTAAATAGCCACCGTCTTCAAGCTATTCATCAAAGGCGTATCATGATTTTTAATGTTTGGTACACACTTGATCTTATTAAATATGATCAGCCCACTCATTTAGTTCTCTCTTGTTCTTTTCCAAATAAAACATCAAATGTGTTCCAATTTATATTTGTGTGAAAAAAATAGCATGAAAAAATAATTGTGCTTCCACGAGAAGCACCACTGGCATCCGCAAAAAGCACAGTTGTGCTTCTCGGAAAGGGAAAAAAATCACATACTTATTTTTATTTGAACTTTTTATTTTGTGTTTATGAGATGTACAGCTTTGCTTCCGCGAGTTGTGCTTCTCGGAAAGGAAAAAATAATAATTTTTTTGCCTGAATTTATGTTTTGCTTCCACGAGAAGCATGCTTATCATGGGGGTGCGGATTTAATTCCGCGAGAAACACGGTTGTGCCTCTCGGAAAAGAAAAAGGGATTAAGATAATATTGCACGAACTTATTTTTTGCTTCCACAAGAAGCACAGATTTACTTCTTATGGAGGCACATATTTGCTTCCGCGAAAAGCACAATTGTACTTCTCCGGAAAGGCAAAAAATCATAAAAATTTTCATATTTTTCTCTTGCTTCCCCTAGAAGCACATAGTTGCATCTTATGAAGGCACACATGTATGCTTCTCTAAAAGGGAAAAAGATAAAGAAAAAAAAATGTTTCTGGCTTCTATTTTTTCTTCCCATTTTTTCTTTGAATGGCTATTTGGGGGTACTGTGCGTGTAGAATACCAGAAACACTGCATTAAACTGATCCTTACTTGTTATGAGCACAAAGGAATTACATGCGTCTGAAGTCATCCCTAGGAATTTTCAGGACTAAGAGCACCTACAGCCGGGAGCCTCAAACCTGCCTCATACGCCGGGGCGGCCCAAATCTCTCGCTAGACCAAACCCTAGCCACTTCACTCCCCTCCGCCACCCAAGCTCATCTCCGGCATGGCGGACAGTGGAACTGAGTCCTTCACCTCTAGATCCGTCGACCCGGAGCTCATCCCATTCAGCCCCAAGGAGGAGATGGTCGTCCGGCTTGTGCTCCACCGTGCCCGGGAGGAGGCCTGTGCACGACTACGCTTGGACTCCATCCGTCGGGAATCCATTGCGTCCGCCCAAATGGCGTATGGATCCGGCACTAGACCGGCCGTAGCTGCCTCACCAGTGGCCATGCGTTCCATGTGGTGTCCGAACGCGCTGGCAGTCGTGGAACCCCTTCGGTGACGCTACGATATTCAGGACACACCATTGTCTGACGAGGCCATGGCACGGTGTGCCCGCCATGCAAGGCACCAACGTGAGAGGCAGCGACATCCCTCGTGGCGGTGGACGTCGCGAAGCGGAGTCACAGTCTCTGCCCCCCCGTATAGTGCATCAGTCCGGACGCCACAACCGCATCGTGGTGGACGTCAGCAACTCGCCCTCGGATGGATCCATCGTCGATCTAACGTCAACCGGCACCCAACGTGTTTCGGGCTCCGACGAGGAAGAGTAGGGCATGGGAGACTGCGGCGCCTTGATCCCCGAGAGCCGGCTTGTGTCCCACCTACCTTGCGGGCGACCGGACCAACACTCTGAGGGGTGCAACCAGCTGCCGGACATGGCCAGGGTGGGCGGGAGCGGAACCGGACGAAGCTCCCGTCAAAGATCGTTGTGTTGCATGTAATAATATGGATTTGATGTTTCTAATTTGAGGTATCAGGATGTGGAATGCGTTTTTTGAGGGGTGACCGGTCACTATCCGCGGGCACGCCCGGGTGCATCCACGGGCGTTTGCAGGATCCGATTTGTCAAGTCCGGTTGTAGATGCTCTAATTCGTCATCTGTAAGCCATTAAATGATTCCTATGGTAGTACGGAAAATAATTCAATTTTGAAGTACATGCACCTCACAAAATGCACAAACATTGTGGGGAAGATAATAGTGAAGAACATTTAAACCATTGTAGATAATTTCCTGGAAATAAATTACCAAAATCACTATCATATGAAATATCAAGCACATAGTACCCTCTTATATACATTTTCATTGGAAAACAAATAAGGGAGTTATGGCGAGAATAAGATTCAAACATTTATGAACTGATATGCATTCCATAAGCACATAGAGTCTGGAGGGGACATGCATTTATTCTTAGGGAAAATAGAAGGCCACATTCTCGTCATCAAAATCTTGTCACCAGTCAAACAACCATGTCATTCAATCCAAATGGATATTGCTACGTTCTCAGGCCAGCAAATAGTACACTAAAATAACTCCAATTACTTTTTTTTTAGAAATATGCGGAGACCCAATATCAGATTTCACACACTGTCTTGAGAAACATCAGGCACTTACTCCCAAATATTTTAATTTTAACTAGATAGAAATATTTATTTGTCCCAAATCCCATGTTTTGGGTCAGTAAGTGCAAACTTGTATTGAGGTCTCATCGACGGTGCTAATGAGCACCCACCACCCATGCTTTTTTATAAACCCACAAACAAAGAAATAGGGAAAGAGTTTTGGTGCTTCATTTACTATCTATGTTAGGATTTCTCTTGTCTTTTCCAACAGCTTTAGAAATTTGTTAACATAAAACATCATACTAGGCTTGCAAGAGCTAAAATATAACGCCTGCTCCACTAGTAGAGGTATTCGATATCCTGCACGACTTAATCAGATGATTCTGAGCATTATTTCCTATGTTTCCTTTTCTCAAGCTTGGTATCCATTCTGAGTTTTACATTGATTTTATTAAGAATATAGGTGGCCAGTGGAGGCATTTGTGACCTCAAGAAATAAGCATATACAATGAATTTGTGCATCTCGCAGCAAGCCCCGTGCGCAAGCCTGCAGCACGTGCACAACGTGGTGGTACTAGGCCACTGTGTCCTCCTAGACATTCCTGGAACGCAGTACCAATCATGTCGCCCATTGTATCTAAGGATAGTAGCGGTCCTTTCTTGGTCGAAATTTCCAGCAACCGAAGGTTGCTCGTCGTTTCGCTCTATCCTAGTAAATGAGCAGATCATTCAATAATGTAGTTTGAGTTAACGGACTAAATATAATGTGAATGCTTATAATAACAAAACTATGGCATTGGCATGTCGTTGTCGGCATCATACAACACTGTTGAGGTTGCATGTTTAACTCCCCTCTCCACACTTGACCACTCTGCCACATAACGTGTAGTGTAAATATAATGCTAGCCGGTTAATATATTATTTCATGCCAAATTTAAATTCAAAATGTGTTTGACTCACCTCTCTGCATTTGACCATTTTGCCACTACTTGTTAGCGTAAATACAAACGTACCGAGTCAATATAATATTTGGTGGAAATTTTAAACTAAAAATTTCTTCAAACCCCATCTCAGCACGTGAGCGCTCAGCAACATACTGGTCAGTGCAAATATAATGGTAGCCAGAAATTATAATATTTAATGCAAATCTAAATTTTTTTTGACTCCTCTAAGTGATTGACCACTCTGCCATGTACTCCCTCCGTTTTCATTTACTCCACATATTAGCTTTGATTGAAGTCAAACTTTATAAAGATTGACCAAGTTTGTAGAAAATAATATGAAATAACTATAGTAACAAATTTATATGATGTGAAAATATATGCAACGATGAACCCAATGGTGTTGATTTGGTTGTGTATATGTTAATATATTTTTCTACAAACTTTTGATTGTACATAAAGTTTGAGTTCAGACAAACCAAATAAGCGGATTAAATAAAAACAGAGTGAGTACCGGTTAGCATAAATAAGATGGTAGCCAGTCAATACAGTCTTTAATGTACCTTTTGAATACAAATTTGTTTCACTGCTCTCTTAGTAGTTGAACACTCCGCCAGATTCCGCTTTGCTTAAATATAATGGTAGGCAGTCAATATAATCTCGTATGCAAATTTAATATTCAAAATTGGTCTTACTGTTTTTGGCAAAAAGATCCCAGCACTTCTATTATTTTCTGAGAACCGGTTCTTCCAACCCTCTCCAGGAAAAGAAAATGACATCAAGAAAAAAAATATTGCCTACAGTTCAGTACCCTATGTGTGTTGAGACACTTAAATTTGCCGTACATGTTGGTCCTATGGCTGTAAATGCCTCGGCTGGGCAAGCTGGACTCCTACAGCTGGACCCATGGAGACGTTGGGCAGTAGGGTGGCTGGTAGACAACAATGCCGACAAGTTTGCGAATGTGGCGAGTGTGGTTGGCCCGTCAGAGCGTGATGGCCACCCTCAATTGAGTGTGGCAGTCAATGTGTCTAGTTAAACCAGCTCACGAGAAATGGTGTGCTCAGCCCAAAGCAAGTTTGTTACATAAGCAGGCCGATGCAAGTTCGGCTCATACAATTGCGAACTTAGTTGAGCTAAGACTCCAGTTGTTTCGGCTTGACTTGGTTCCACATGTAATTCCCATCTTTCCGGTGTCTCCCATTCTCAATCTATAGTAGTCTCTTTTTCCCTTGCTAGCATTGTTCTTCGTAAATGTTGGTGCATGAAAATATTAGTTATGAGGTAAAACTCAAGTGCTCATGATGCATGAAGAGACCACTCCAGCGATGGTTCTTTATATATATTTGTAGTCCTGCAAGATGTGGTGGGTGAAATAGTTCTCTTGGATTAATAACATGACATGATTCTTCAGGTAACATCTTCGTAAATAGCCACCGCCTTCAAGCAATGCATCAAAGGCGTTTAATGCTTTTTAAAGTTTAGTACATACTTTATCATCCTAAATTTTATCAACCCACTCATTTAGTTCTCTCTTGTCCTTTTCTAAAAGAAACATCAGATGTGTTCCAAACCAACGGTGAGAACGGTTTGCGATTTGGATGCACTTGAAGAGATAAAATATTCTAAATAAATTTCTATGAAAAAAGGAGAAACTCCCATATCCCATATTGCACTTGTTGTAACCTGGGAAGGTGGAAATGACCTTTGGAAAGAGTACTTCTTAATTTATTTATGTTGGAACTAAGGATACCCCTTAATTAGTTTTTTTAGGGATACCCATGAAAAAATATCCACCGAAATCGTCGAGGTCCAAGAATATCTGGCCCCCCAGACAAGCATGACACGGCACGGGTCGAGGTCAAAATAGTGGGGAGCTCCTATGTGCCGCTCATTGCAGTGAATTGCCGAGCGGACGCGCAGGCGAATCCAACTTGACCGGCCCATTAGCGTAACACAGTGAAAATTTACAAAAAAAATTTGCTCGAAGTGACATCTTGTTGTTTACCCGTGCACCCAGCCAACGGGATTGATGAGTTTTGTTGGTTTAATATGGCGCACAAAGCTAAAGGTAATGTCAGATCTGACATTTTGTCAACTCCAAAACGCGAACATTATTTTGAAAAGGAATTTTTTTTAAAAGCGAATACTGTTCCAATTTTAGAAGAAAAATAAAAAAATTAATTTTTTAAATATGTGCTAAGTTTTGATAAACTGAATATTTGTTCAAAATCACGAGAATTATTGAATATGTGCACAAATTCTTGATAAGGGAAATATTATTTCCAAACTCTGAACAATATTTGAAACGCGAATATTTTTCCGTGAACAATTTTTGAAAGGAGAATATTTTTTCAAACTCAGAACAAAATTGGAAAATTGGAAAAAAAATTAAATTTTAATTTTTTTTATGAAATCACAAACAATTTTTAAAACTATGAAATATTCTTAAAAAAACAAAAATGGAACATGAACATGAACATGAACGTGAGATAATAAGAAGAAGAAAAAATAAGATGAAAAAAATAAAAGAAAACCAGTATGGAAACCGGAACAAGCAGTAAAGAAACAGAACAGGAAAAGCTCGGTTAAAAAACCTGGATAAAATCTTCCAGAACGGCTCTAAACAGGAAGCATGTGCTAGCGTTCAGTGGACCGCCCCTGCATCCTGTGGGCCACGGTTTGTCGGGCTTATGGGCCGGCCCTTTGACCATTTATGCAGTCATCACTCAACGCAAATGCATCTCCGTAGATAAGGGAAGGTCCTAAGGGCTTACTTAGGATAATAAAATGGAGACGACATACTTTTGGCTACTACGTCCATATAGCCACAGTTTTATTGTTCCCGACACCTCCTATTCCCTACTGCTTTTTCACAGCTTCTTATGTTCTTCTCTTGTCTATTCAAATCGTCTCTCCTATTTAGCTCCCCCACCACATATTTGAAATTGGTGTAGAAGCAGTGTTGAAATAGCAGAGCTTAATCTTACATGTAGACATGCCAAATGACTAATACTCATGGACGAAGGTTATTAAACACTATTATTCTACATTGATGGCATGTCATTACTGAATTGGTCAAGCACAAGCTCTGGCTTTGTCATGCTACCATGCCCTGGGCATGCCAGAGAAATCGATGTGCCAAACCAAAAAGATAAGAGCTCATCCTACAGACCAAGCACAATGGCCACATGCAACACGTAAAGACCTTTGAACTGGTGTCATCCAGAAGCTTACCTAGAAGTAGTATTTACATCAAGCGGAGAGCATGTAAGATTCTTCTTGTGTGCCATTAATCTTGTTCCTGCATTAGAGGTACAGATGACAAGCTTTGTATTTTCATGAAAATAATCTGGGTTTCCGTGCTGGGTGATAATTATAGTGGATTGGACGCACTCACCAAGCCCCACTGTGGGTGCTACCAGTTCCACGTCGGCGGACCTCGCCATCTCCAGAGAGTCATAAGTAGGAAACGTGTTGGAGATGGGAGGTGGGCAATACCTTCAGAGATTGAAGCCCTATCACCGTTGCTTGTTGGATCTCCGTGCCCCATCAGCTGTCCAAAGTTTAAGCCGCCACCGCCTCCTCTTGATTTGTCACTGGGGGGCTCGGTTGGAAGTGAAGAGGAGGGAGGGGAGGAGTTGGGTTACCGCCGGGGGGCCGTCGGAGGGAGTGCAACGTAGGTTCCCCATGCACCCCGGCGTTCTCTGCGTGGACGCGCTCTGCTGAAGATGTGTTGGGCGCGACGGAGTCGGGTTTGAGGTGCAGGATGGGGAGGAGAGCCACCGGAGGTCGGCGTGGCGAGGGGCATAGGAGCACCAGCTGAGGTCGGCGCAGGAGGTGGCGAGTGGCGACAGAGATCGGGGATGCGAGGTGGGCGAAGAAGGAGAGCGATTGGCGGAAGGGATAAGGGGAGAACGGTTCCTGCCTGCGTTTTGTGAGGAGGTGTTTTCCTCCGCGGTGAAGTGCGGTCAGCCATGTTTAATTACTAAGCGCACCCTAGGGATCGGATTAGATTAAGGATAGCTGTTAGATTGAGATTGGTGGGTTTAATCTTGTGGTGGTAATTAGTCTGTGTAAGCTTATGGGGGTGCATGTAACAAAATTCTTGTTGGATTGTGTCAGGGTGTATTTCTTCCTATGTGGTTTTGGTGATTGATGACAATGCATTTGTGGACTAATCGTGTGCATTGAGCATTTTAGAGATCTCATGTCTAGGCACAAGACGATTCGGTGCCCCTAGGGGTCTATCGAAGACGACGGTTTTCTACATTTCTTTTCGGGAGTCGTAGGAAAGCCGTACTACTAAGAGGGGGTCCGCTTCGGGAAGGTTAGGGTGGAAACAACACGTACACATCTGTTCCTTTGCACCACATTTCCTTCGCTTCATTGGAGCACCAGTCGCTTACCCTTGTCTATGCGAAGATGAAGGCCTCCAAGTGCTATAGTTTCTGTGGCGTGCAGTAGTACTGCTCAAGGGAGCAGTAGTACAACACTTGTCCATGGTAGTACCGCCAAGGGAAGCGGTAGTACCGCGTTGTGCGGTAGTACCGCGCCTCTCGAGCTATAGTACCGTGGACTCTAGCCCAAAACACTGGCACGCACGGAAGTAGGTGCGGAAGTAATTTTTTTACTTCCGTGCCCTACGGGGTAGTACCGCTCCCTGGGAACGGTAGTAGCGTGCCGGATTTTCGCGTAGACAATTTTTCTACCAAAATGCATGGACTTCCTTTCCCTATTAACAAAAACGATTTCGCCGTATTTTTGTTGATAAAGCTAAAGCATTGCCACAAAAAAAATGCACTACCAAAAACCGAAATTTTCCTGTGAGTCGAGTACCGACAGGAAAATAGGGTAAACCAAAAGGGAAATATTTTCCTGTCAGCCTACCGTCTGGGTTAGCCGTTAGCCATAGCTTGACAGGGAAAATGGAAAATGCTTGTCGGCTGACCGACAGAGAACTTATTCCTGTCGGGATGTAACCCTCAGGAGAAACAGGTATTGGAAAAACAAAAAAAAATAGTAAAAGAAGTCGACAAAACATTCCAATACTTGCATATTCGGAACTGCACATCAAAATCAATACAGTTACTAATTCGCATCTCTTCTCATACAATCGCACTTAATTTCTGTAAATGAATCAAAGGTCAGAAACACTTGATTCCAAGAAAAATATCTACATCTAGTAACTAGTAGCTCTGTATTGTTTCCAGCTGAAGATGATAGCAACTGGTCCACCTGATTATTTTAGTCAAACATGATTATTGCGATAATAATCAATAAGAACTCATGAACCCAAAAAAAAGATAGAGCTATCGATACAGACATGTGATAGTTGTCATATACAAAGAGTGATATGCATAACTCGCCATCTCAACTATATCACAACCAAGAACCTAACCCACATGACATATTTATAGGTAGTTGCTAGAAAATTAGAACGAACACCAGGAGATCATAATGACTCAATGAACAAAGATAATTTATAATTTTCAATTCTGTACTGGAAAACTCATGACAAAGAACGGACATAGTTTACTCCATGGGAGCTAGGCTATTTAGTAATCAAGAGAAATAATCAAGTGCCCAAGATTTTCCAGGACATGACAGTAGCATCAAATAATTCAGAAAGTGCTACTTAGATTCTGCAGGTTTAAAGGTCACTAATTATATTCAAAGGTTGGCATGTCAAGGCTTAATGGAAACTAGGGCTAAGTTAGATGTGGTTCGTATTCTGAATCGAAAAGGTGTGGTAGCACCCGGGAGTCCCGACCCTCGGTTATCCTGTGCGTCCAACATCGTCAAGGTTCGTGCTCTGTTCTGACAAACCACAGAGCATTTGCAGTGGAAGCATGCGTTTCCAGGCCATTTCACAATTTTAATAGAGGTACAGAGCTCCGACAGCAGTGCAGGCTGGTGTCTGTTGACAAGACAAGTCACATCTCTTTTCATCTCTCTCCCCCACGCCTGTCTCGCATGCAGATTCTGCATGCACCTCTGCGCATGCACCAGCGAAACTCTCTTACAAGTATCTCTCACTTGCATACAAAAGTATATTTTACCAAGAAATAACCTCTCCCTCTCACACAAGTTCTCTTTCCCACTTGAGTAAAAACATTCTTTCTCTCACTTCTCTCAAAAAGATGAGTTCTCTCTCACAGTCACATCCCATCTCTCTCTTTAGATTTTCAAAGAAACATTTTTCTTTCTCTAAATATCACATGCAGCTTCTCTCTTGGATTTCGATCTTTGTCTTTCTCTCGTGTCAGCAGCTGCAGTGGCCGGGCAAGGCTCGTTGTACGAGAAATTTCTGCTTGCAAAATTACTGCTCACACAGGCCTGCTAATGCAACTGGCGGCCAAGACAGGGCACAAATCTCAAAATTTAGTTTCTTGGTGGACGCTCAGATAAGCGGGAGTCTAGGCCCCCGGGTCCTGAAAATTCATTCTCTGGATCTGTTCTGAATTCCTTCATTGGGGTGTATGTGTATTTCTCATCATCATTATTTACAATCAGATTTCTATACAAGATAAACCAAGTATCCGACAAAATACAGAATTTTCGCAAGAACATCCCTAAAAAGGCTAGGAGGTGTTGAGCTATGAGAAAGATCGATAAGACAATACCAATGTATGGTAACATTGCATTTGAAAGACCATCTGACTCATGCCACAAGCCTTTCTCCTGCAAAGTGAAAAGACAAAGCCATGAAAACGGAGGCATACCTTGGGCCCAGTACGAGAAGTTCCATCGAATGCACCCTTCCAAGTTAAACGTCTTAGAATCACTGTGGACCTATAATAAATCAACATTTTCAGAATATATTATAAGGTAAGAACAGAGCAGTGGTAATAAACTGTGAAATGGGTCGAGCCAATTTGTCACAGGTACTTTATATGTAAGTTATACAGATGCAAGAAGCAGGAACAATATCACAAAATATAAATCATGTAATCAGCATAACATATTTGGCACCTTAGTTTCGTCATTGCACCTAACTTGTTTGTGTCAAAGCAAAGTTACCCAATTCTAAAGCTACTGAGGCAATAATTGAGTCATTTTTTTTTCCAAGACCCTGTCTCAGATTTGATACATAATAAAACTGGCAAAAATCTTTCAACTAACAACCTACGCATATGGTTCTGAATTAGTTTGACAGAACAATTAAAATCAACCTGACTAGACAAGACCTTAGGCTCCTTGCAAGTTAAGCTCAAACTACAATGGACATGTTAATACTGCTAAGTACAACTTCTCAACGTCGCATAACTAAAAAATTGTATGCTAAGAAGTGTAGGGTAAATGTACCTTCGTGAAAATAATAGCACCAAACCTCAAGAGGATGTGTGAGTTGAAACAGCGAGTTTCAACATAATTGTGATGCAGCAACAATACTTTCAGGCAAGTTAGTTCTGCAATGGAAGAACACAAAAAAAGCTCATTATTTTTCTTCATCCGGCTGATACAATCAGCAAATAACCAATGAAGTAAGATTTAGACTGAACCAACATACAGCTACTGGCTCAACACAGATCAGTTGATCTACATCATACCAGGCATAACATGGTACTCTAGTATATATAAAAAAACTTGAGCGCACATTATTCATGATAAAACTTTGCTTTTCAGCATATCCATTTTTCCTAGCCAAATATACTTGATGCTTTAGTAAAAGTGGCAGGAGTTATGCGCGATAGAAAAGGAAATGCAAAGGGCTCAAACAAATGTGAAGAGATACTACTACCGAAGTTTCCCAAATTGGCATTACAAATAATTTCAGAGATACTAGTACCGAAGCTGCATCAGGTCTAATGACTAAGAGAAATTAGATCTAACTCCATGGGCACCAATTTTCCAACCGAGACAAAAAATAGTTTCAGTACAGAACCTGCAAAATGAAGAGAAATTGGATTCCTAGTAAAGCAGTGATGTCTTTATCAAGATGGAACTTGTACCCGTGTTCTTATAGGAAGTAGAAACCAAGATCTGCTGCAGACTTGGGTCTGGCAAAAAATCAAAAAGAAATCTCATATATGAACTAGAAATCAAGAGCAACAATAGATTAGCATCCCAATACACTGGCTTAGGAGACCAAACTTGTACCGTGCAGAGAGCTGGGGAAGGTCCCAGAGATGGATGGGGCCATGATCGCCAAGAATGAATGGTGGAGGAGACGCGGCGCAGTGGTCGGAGCAGGCAATGGACGACGCAGCTTGGTGTCGATGTGAAGGAGCCTGCAGCAGATCTTGCGGGCGTGACGGGGTGGGAGGTGCAGGCTGCAGTAGGGCTGGCGTCCGGACGGGATTGTAGTGGTCAGGAGGCTTTGGAATGCAGTGGCTGGGGATAGGTGTCGGCGGCATCGCGAGGTCGGAGGCGGAGATGGATTTGGCGGCGCAGGCGGCAGGGCGAGAGGTTAGGGGGGGGGGGGGATTTTAGACCTCGAGTGGCCATCGGCGTGTATATAGGTGGGCGGGTTGAAATATTGGCGCGATAATGTTTCTGGGGCAATGGGCATCGCGACAAAATGTTTATTTTTGTCGGTATCTAGCCAGCCCACAGGAAAATGTTGTATTCTCCTGACAGTTGGTTGCGGGCCTGCCTAGAAAACAATCCGGCCCATAAAATAAGGGAAATGTTTAGATCCAGCGCACACAACACACACGCATATATAGCAACTTCTCTCCTGATGTGGGCCCGTGCATCTTTATCCATCCCCTCCCCCGGTCGTGCCCACGCAGTCTGCGCGCGCCCGCGAGCCGAGCCCCCGAGCTCCGTCGCCCCGCGCCCCGCTGCCTCGCTGGCCGGCCGCCGGAGGGCTACGCGCGCCCGCGAGCCGCTCCCTCGAGCTCCGTCGCCCCGCGCCCCGTTGGGCCGGTCGCCGGAGGGCGCCGCCACCATTGAGTCTCAACCCCATCCAACACTGTTTTTCCAGCTACTCAGAGCGCCGATGGCGAGAATCAACGGGACAAGCTACTACCTCGACCGGCAGCCATGGTGGTGGAGCACACAGATGCTACAACCGGCTAGGGAGGGAGCTGCAATCATGTACTGGTTTTGCTGGAACCAGTAACAGAGGTCGCGCGAATGTACTGGTACTGCAGCTGCAAACAGCAATGCTTGTGCTACAACCATGAATGCAAAAAGCTACATCTAGTAAATAAAAAAGCATCAAACCAGACTCGGAACACATGAAGAGCTGCAACCGTTTTAACAAAAGCTTCATCCTGCAGATGAAAAAGTTTCAACCCAGAGATTAAAAATCTTCAACCAGACACTACAAAAGTTGCAACCGTTTAAAAAAAGCTTCATCCCGCAGATAAAAAAGCTTCATTCCGCAGATGAAAAAGCTTTTACAAGAGATCGAGAAAGCTTCAACTAAAATGTTGGAACCTGCGACGATGTCATTTTTGCTGGAACCAGCGGCATCGTTTGCTACAACCAGCGACTCACTTTGTTGCGACCCTTCACGGCGAGCTACAACCGGTGACGACGACGGCGACGCGTTTTTGCTACAACCGCACTGAATTTTTCTGCTGGAAGTGGCTTCATTTTTTGCTGGAACCGGCGGATTTTTTTGCTTCAAATGGTGATATCTGCAGAATTTTCGCTGGAACCGGCCATTAGATTTGCTGGAAATCAGTGCTATTTTTTGTGTGCAACTGGTGACTACTGGTGATGCTACGAGCACAACACCGTGGCAATGGCGAGGAACGCATTTTGTGTGTGCTAGAAGCGCTTCTGCCATTGCTGGAACCAACGGCCCCCATTTTTTTGATGCATCCGAAGCATTTTTTGCTGCAGCAGCGACGACGAGCGGCTACGGCGACCGGCGGCGACGAGCACGGAGACGAGGACGACCGGGGGCGGGGGGAGGGGAGGTGGGAGGGGTTGCGCAACGCTTGGAGCGGTAGGGGCAGTAGGAGGCGCGGCGCCGCGGCGCGAGGTCGGAGATGATAAGGCGAATTGTTTTCTTCAGCCGGATCCAACGGCCCACGCGCTCAGATCCAATGGTCGCGGTGCGACCGGCCCAACAGTTGGGCCGGCGCACCGGCGCAGATCGTTGCCCATAGAATAATTCGAGTTTCTAGTAGTGATGGCAAAAAATACACGATGCCGAGGAATACATGGCATGCTCCGAATGTGGCAACATGCTTTAACAATGCGGAGCTCGACGTCGCCAGTCTGCTTGTGGAGCTCGTCGTCGCCGGTACACTATACGAGACATGCTATTGGCGCGGTGACATGCGTCATTTCTCCCGAACCAGCCACTAGATCCGGCAAACCAGAGGTTGTCCGGAGCTGGCTTTGCAAGACGAGGATCACACAGATGTTGGGACAAACCCGATCGGCATCGCGAATGCCTGACGAACATCTTTGACTTACTAGTTCGGATGGAGGTGAAAGAAGGAGCACAACACGCTGGATTTTTCAGGCGACGAACGCCACGCCGACGAACGGTGGCACGGCCGCACGCACGGCCTGTTCTTGTTTACTCAGCTCAAGCTGTGGCACATATCACCTCTACAAGCAATAGAAGAAGGGGATTTATGTCTGCGCACACACAGGCACATGGGCACATCCCAGCCATCACATACGGCTACTAACCCACGCATGCACGCTTCATCGGGCCACAACTATTTTTACTCTAGTGGTTAGTTATACCCACGCTAGACTAACAACCAAGTCTACCCACTACGTGCTGGACTAACAAACTGCAGCGAGCCCGCGCGATGCACACTCACGCCCACCGCCGCACGACGGACACGGGCACACTCACGCACATGAACGCATGCGACACACACGTGGGTCCACACCGAGACATGGTTTACTCCTAACAACAGAGAGACCATCATCTTTAGAGATAATGCTCTGGGTCAACGTGGCAACCCAGTGCCCCAGACAAGCACCTACCACAAGCTAACCACACGCGGAGCCAAGGGGAGTGCCCAGTAGCACCTACTCTAGCCACCCGCCGCTACGAAGGAAACATGCTTGCTTATAGAACCCCTGCCTCCCACAGAACTGTGGGGCAGCAAAGACGTCGACGGAACCTTCCGTGGCAACCGCGTCACCGTGCCTAGCGACTACATCTAGCAGCGGCAAGATGATGGAAATGGAGGGGAGAGGGTGGCGGTGATGGTAGGTTTCACCCGGAAGACGCCACAGGTGGGCGACACAAGGGTCCTCTCGTTGGTGATGTTATTGGGACGCTAGCCATCTGCCTGTGTTTTCTGTTGCCACTATTTGCTTCTCGAGATTATACAGCTGACAAAGAAAATCAGATGGTTAGGATGGCCTGCCCCATATCTTTAAGTCAAACTTTGGAAGAGGATCCAACTCTAAGGAACACACCACTAATTTCAAGGATAACGGTACTGGGAGGTACAGTACTTTCTGAGTGCATGTTACTTATCGCTGTGTGCACAAGAAATGGTCGAGCTTATGGAGAGTAGAGAAGGGTGTTGTGCAAGAGCATCTATCGTATGATTACATCATTTTCGCTTGGCGCGAAGTGTTTCATTCTCGATTCCTCCCATTCTCAAGTTAGCCTCCCATTTCTTTCTTAATCCTCTCATTGTCGTTGCTAACAGCTGGTGAATTTAGCCTGAACCTCAGTGCTGACTCTAGTGAGAAATGGAAAATGCACCTCGACGATGGCCATGTACATATACACAGACATGTATAATACTTTTTTTTGCTGTGCAAGGTCTGGTTTGTGAGAATTTATATCTGGGATATTCTAAGCCATTTCCATACACAAAATGACTTATAAATGGTGACCGTCTCCAATTCTGTAGATAAATAGCATGTGATGTCATTACTTTAAGCTTGGTGGTCAATTATTAATCGTTTCAAATTCACGAGCCAACTCATTTTTTTTTAACACATGCTTGTACCTAAAGAAATATATAAACCATTTGACTCTCCATTGCCTAGATAAGAAAGCACCGCATATAGTGAAAACACACTTTGTACGAACAACCCAAATGCCGGTCCAAGAACAGTAAACCATAAAATGGTGGACGCTCTAATCCATCATCAGAAAGTACAATCATCCCCGCGGACACGGTTACACAACCTATTGTGTTCTCGTCCATTGTTATACAGCGTACCTTATTTACGTACGCGATGGTGATGTGATGGACAGGCGGTTGGATAGGCGATGTAATACACTATACATCTTGCCATATTGATCTAGCTCGAGCCCTTCTCATTAGGCCAACAGGTGTCTGAAGGTGCATCTTCCATTGAGTTCATATTAATAGGAGAACTTTGTGATAACCTTGGCATGATGATCTTTAATAAAAAACATGGCTAGGTTGAGCTTATTATCTTAGATCGTAACAAATTATAGTTGATAGTGAAAGAATCCCTTTTGTGATATCCCCATGTCCACCTTGTGGTGTGGTAGCATTGGGTGATACCCATGGGCTGCTCCATACAAATTATATTATTGTTGCATGTCTAGTCTATATACTTTTTGCAGATGCCCATGGCCGAGATGGTATGGTATGGCTATCGAAGATGAGCAGTTGACCCTAGCTCGATAATTTTTGTGAGAGGAAAAATCTACCACGGACAAGTAGCAGCTAGGTTGTCAGAGGGAAAATTGGCGCCGTGACCAGAGTTGTTTCTTGCTGGTCCCTGCATGCGACAGGAGAGATGCTCTGTTTGATTTTTGAATGCATGCACCACAATGTTAGGATAGACGCCGACGTGCGTACACAGTGTTTCGCAAGATCGCTGGTCGGGCACTTCACATCTGGGCGTCAACCGTGTCTGGAGAACGACGGAACTACATCGACATCCTAATGGCTGCCGGCCGAGAGAACGGGCCTCCACCGCCTCCAACGCCGGCCGCAAGGTCATGGTCGTGCCCAAGAAGTGGTAATCTCGCCCTCTCTGCATCATCTATATCTATTTTATTTGTAGTATAATTCGGTCTGACTTAGTTTGTCCAATGAACTATGCCCTAAATTTCCCGTTCGATTCTGATCTATGTTGTTTTATTTACCTTGTTGCATGCATGCTATGTATTTTGTGCGGGCATATGCGGACTACAGATGTGGACAACTAAAGATTGGCATTCTCCGGTTACTGCCATCAGGCGTGTCCAGACGCGTCCTCGGGTATATAGGGACTCTTCCTAGGCAACTATTGTTGTTAGATGCCAAACTAGCCCCACCAATGGAGGGTAATCAATCATGCTTACTGTATCCTCAGGTGATTCCAGGATTACATCAGTCGACTTCTCATTAGGCAATTTTATGCTATTCATCAGTCGACTTCAGTTCAGGATTACATCGACAGACTCGAGCATCTTATGAACAAGTTGATACCTTATTCTGACCAAGTTCACCCTTTTTATTTCTTGATGAGATTCATTGGGGGATTGCGAGCGGATCTACGAGCCACAATCATGGTGCAGCGACCGGTCGATCTGGACACCGTGTGTTCTCTCGTACTGGTCCAGGAGGAAGTACAAGATGGTGTACGACCAGATTATGGTCGATTCGTCCGGCTGGCGCTCCGTACTGCACCGCGAATGCCAATTCCTCCAGTGCCACATCATCAGCCGCGTCCAATGGCTACTCCTGCAGCCATTGATCGCCGTGGTGTGGAAGTGGCTCGTGTTGCCAATCCAGCGGCAAACCGCAATACTGCTTCAGAAGGTAGCCCACTTTCCACACTGCGCGCATATCGTCGGGCTCGTGGGCAGTGTTTTAAATGTGGTGGGCGCTGGGGGCGTGACCACACTTGTCCAGCAACAATCCAGATGCATGTATTGGAAGAATTCATGGATTTCATGGGAGTCGTCTTGTCGGATGATGGGAATTCTATTGCGTCGACTAACGAAATTGAGGAAACAGTAATGGCAGTATCATTGCAAGCTTTCAATGGCAACGAATCATCCTCACTTTTATAGATTGTTGCTTCAGTGCAAGGGCAGCAAGTCATTATACTGATTGACTCAGGTAGCTCAGCTTCTTTCATGAATCAATGACTTGTATCTGGGCTTTCTGGAATGAAATCGTTACAACGTCCAGCTCGAGTAAAAATTGCTAATGGGGCAGAACTTGTGTGTTCTCATGAGCTTGTTGATTGACAGTGGAATTCTCAGGGGCATTGTTTTTCCACCATGTTTAAGATCTTGCCGTTGGGTGGTTTCGATGTAATATTAGGTATGGATTGGCTTGAGAGGCACAACCCTGATATTGACTGGGTGGGAAAGAAATTGAGGCTACAGGATATAAATGAAAACTTTGTTTTGCAAGGAAACAACCCACCTTCCGTTCCGTGTGATGCTATTTCAGCATTGCAACTTCAAGGGCTCTGCAGGCAGGGTGATATCGACCACATGGTCTTCCTGTGTGTTTCTCTTAATCCATGAGCTTATTCAGATCCGTTTTATGGTGATGTATCTACTCCCAGGACTAGGTCCTCTCTTTCTTCACTTGCCACATACTTGAATGTGAAGGATAAGTGTTGTAACTAGGAGAACTCGATGCCATTACTACAATTGAAGATTAAGATCTGCATGCACACCAAATAAAGGACATCGTATTCTTGCTTGCAAGTTTGCTAGATCATCAATACTATAGTGAATTGACCTTATGTCCTAAAATACTGTAAACGTATAGATGAGGTATTTATCAATAGTCCTTGTTTCAAGGTTAGTAGAACGATGTTCTTTGAACATGAAGCGATGTCAAGTATTTAATATAGAACTACATGACCATGCAAAAAAAGAATATAGAACTACATACACGGTGAACAGCATGCCTTTTTTCTTTAACATATAAATCAAATTTGAGTGTTTAAAGAAATTCTTAAAAAATACAGTGTTCACAAAATTGGCCCATGCAAAAATGGAGTCCGCCAGCAGGTTGACGTCCATGGAGAGGGGCAGTCTAGAGACCCAAACACAGTAGCATAGGCATAACTAGGGGAAAAGGACTGTAAGTTGACACCTCGGGTTGAAGAAATACTAGTGTACAAAAAACATAAGAGCACATTTTTTCTCTCAGGGATGAATCCTGTGAACTGTTGGCCTGCTTCGCAGCACTGTTGCCAGTGGGCTAACATCAAGTCGTTCTTATTTATTCAGGGCGCGACACTCCGCCGCTCCTGAAGTCCGAATTAGGTTGAGATGGTATTTTCCATTCTGCAACTCCCTTCCAGAATTGAAAAATCCGAAGAAGGGTGAAAAATGACAAGGACTATAATTTTATGAAAAAGTTTATAAAATTGCATGGAAGAAAAAGCTATCATCGACAAAAGCTTGTGGCAGCACTTCTTTATGCTTGATCTAACACTTGCAATATGAGACCAACAATGATTAAGCATTTTAGAAAGAAAATAGTGCAAGATCTTCCATCACATATAAAAGTTCATCCAGGTAAAACACACAAGGAGATACTAACATCAGTAGAAAATCCGTTAGTATCTCCTCGTCCCTTCCATTCTCATCCTTTTCTTGCAACCAAAACCAAACAACAGTAAAGCACTTCATAAAGAAAAAAACTGTCAAGGACTTTCAAAATAGACACAAGGGAGTTAATGGAATATTTGCAGAGCAATGACGCTTCTAATCAGATCAGTTTAACAAACGATCATTCTTAACCAAGCCAAATACATAAGGATAGTAACCCTGATAAAAGACTGATTTCAGTGGACAGAAAATTAGCATGTACTTTCAACAGCTTTCAATTGTCTTTGCATTTTCCATTACTAGAACAGATTTTAAGCCTTAGCTGAAGCAACACTTGCGAGCCATACTGAACTATAAAATGCCAGATCTAAATATCAGGAAATACCATTTCATACCATACAGTGCCAAATTACACCGTGAGACCCAACATGCTTAAAAGTAACTTTTCCCCTAAAGGCTAACTATGTTTAGATAAATAAACACACATGATCAAGTCCAACATTCTCTAATATTTTAGCATACATTTGTAAAGGAACATATTAGTTTCTTATTTGATATGGTTCGCAAGTTTGATGTACAATAGTTTTTTTGGCATAATATAATATGCAAACTCTCAGTCATTGATGGATGCTTCTTCACGAAGGGCACAAAATCTTGAATTGAACCTAAATTTGAAAATACTTGGAATGCTCAAATGGAGAAATTCAGCATACACTAATTCACCATTTATCCTCAAAGATCAAAAAATGCAACAAAAAGAAATAGGGAAGTTTCATATATACTTGTTACCATGGAGAAGAAGACCACTATCAGGAGCGACTATGCCTTGTACCTTGTACCTTTATTTTTTTTCTTAGCAATGCAAGAGAAAGATTGCAAAGCATGTGCAACACTATAGATAAGTGTTGTCGCTTATATGTTGAAATAAGTCTACCATCATTTTATTAGATGATATATCTAGTGTCCATGAGACAAAGTAATAAAAGGATTTATGTAACCTCATACATATGGAAACTCTTGTTGAGATTTTCATAATATGTGCACCAGACTGCTTGATGGTATTGCAAATATCGATACTTTTTCCTATAATTGGTCAGATTTAGGAAGATTTGACAAAAGGGGAAACCTATGGAATCAATTTGTGGGAAGGAGGGAGTGCGTTGAAGAACATGGAAAATGTTTTCAATGCAAATACCCAATTGTGTGAGAACAAAGGATGGCAAATAAATCTACCCCATGGTATAACCTTCTCTCTGTCCATGATAAGAAAAAAATAGTGATAAAGCTTTTTTCTCTGTCCATGATGTCTATGTGTACTAAAGTCTGACCATGAATATGAAATATATAATATCAACTACTACCACATATCTATAGTTCATTAGCATGACATCAATCGCTATAACTGAATGGACTGGAAGTTTATTAGTGTTAGTGGCACAACAGATGTAAAAAATTAAACTGAAAACTATTTGTGACATCTATGAAAAAATTGAGCAGGTTTAAGCAGTACATATCAAGACAATTTATATTAAAATGATGAACATTATCACCAATTCTGTAATTTCATCCAAATAAAAGCGCAACTTATGTACTGAGTAGGAAACTGAACTTCATACTACATGTACCTTCAGATCACCTTTTGCCATGGGTTGTTCCCTTGTCGAGTTATAGTACTTTGATTCGCAAGAAAACCACTGGTATTGCTATTGTGTCATAATACTAATGCACATGTAATTGATTTTACCATTTTGAACACATAGCAATGTCCAACCTAATCAAATATGAGTATTCAGATTTGACGTAAATGAGAGTGAAAGTTATTGCCTGTTATAGAGAAGAAAAGAACCACACATACATAATAGGAATTCTATTTCACTGTGGCTCATTGAGCAAACGAAATGCAAGTTACTAAAAATATTGTGAGATGAAATTATGCAATGAACACATAATTTTGGTCATCATCTCAATCCTCTTTTCAATGGCGACCCAAAGAGAATGAAGATCAACAGAGATCAGACCCCAAGCGGGAAGAATGGAAGAGCAGACTTACCTACGTAATTTTGCTTTTGCAGAATGCCACACATGGAGGGAGGGCTCGGGGAGAATGCGTGTGTGCCGACGGTGGCTCGTTGTAGAACGACACACATGCAGGAGAAGTGGCCAGCCCAATTGGAGGACACACCGATATGCAAGCTTCTATTGGGCTAAACCATGTGCACCTAGAGGAAGTGGCCGGTACTGTTGAAGTCGCATGTCACTGGATGCAACACCCATGATTTGCTTTGGTGGCCTCTCAACCCTAGCAATAGAGGAGGCAGCCGGGAGCCGCCACCGCGAGCGCGACAACGCAGGTGGATGCCTCTTTCCACCGCAGTGGATGCAGAGGCAGAGAGCGTTGAACTGGATCCCCTTGTTCTAGAGTCTGTTGGGTCCATCCATTTGGGAAACAAAAACTCGTTTTCGTTCGAGCTTTCTTGGTTTGAACGAGACGACTTCTTTGATCTCGTAGCCAGAGAATGGGCTAAGGATGTAGGAGGGAGGACTGCGCTTGAGCGTTGGTAGAATAAGATCATGCACTTGAGAAGTTTCCTACGTGGATGGGCTAAGCATCTTAGTGGGATTTATAAGGTCAAAAAGGAATGGCTCCTTACCCTTATTCAGTCCCTCGATGTAAAAGCAGAAACCACGGTTTTGCCAGCCTCGGAGCTTCATGCCAAGCTTGACGCAGAGATGAGATTGGAAGAGCTTCTTCGTGAAGAGGAATTAAAGTGGGCGCTGCGGGCCAAGGTCCGAAGAGTAATCCAGGGGGACGCGAACACTCAATTCTTTCACATGATCGCTAATGGCAAACACAAAAAGAACAGGATATTTCAGCTTGAACAAGATGAAGGAACGATTTTAGGACAGGAGAACCTAAAATTATACATTACCGAGTATTACAAGCAGTTGTTTGGGCCTCCAGAGGATAACTGTGTTTCTCTAGACGAGTCTACGATTAAGGATGTTCCTCAACTTACTGCTATTGAGAATGATATTTTAGTTGCTCCTTTTTCTGAGAAAGAGGTGTTTGAGGCCATATCACAGATGAAAAATAATAAGGCTCCCGGCCCGGATGGATTTTCGGCTGAGTTCTATAAGAAGTGCTCGCATATTATTAAGGGGGATTTGTTGCCGTTGTCCATGATTTATTCTCTGGAGAGCTTCAGCTTTTTCAACTGAATTTTGGAACGATAACCCTGCTTCCTAAGAAAACAGAGGCTGTGAGAATTGAGCAATTCAGGCCCATCTTTCTTCTTAATTTTAGTTTCAAAAAGTTTACCAAGGTCGGGACTAATAGGCTCACGCAGATTGCGCATTCTGTGGTGCAGCATATCCAAACTGCTTTCATGCCGGATAGGAACATCCTAGAAGGGGTTGTGGTCCTTCATGAAACGCTCCATGAGATTCACATGAAAAAACTAGATGGAGTTGTTTTCAAGGTGGATTTCGAGAAAGCGTACAATAAAGTCAAATGGCCTTTCCTTCAACAGGCCTTACGCATGAAGGGTTTTGATGAAGCCTGGCGACGCCAGGTAGAATCTTTCACGCAAAAAGGGAGTGTTTGAATTAAAGTGAATGATGACATAGGTCATTATTTCTAGACACACATAGGTCATTGTGGTTGATATGTTGGCAATTCTGATAGGTAGGGCAAAGGAGGCCGGTCAAGTGGGTGGCTTGGTGCCTCATCTAGTTGATGGAGGTGTGTCCATCCTGCAGTACGCTGATGATACGATCGTCTTTGTGGAGCACAACTTGGCAAAAGCGAGAAATATGAAGCTGGTGTTATGCTTATTTTAACAATTGACCGGATTGAAGATTAACTTTCATAAAAGCGAGTTGTTCTGTTTTGGTAGAGCCAATGAGGAACAAGAGGCTTATAGGCAATTGTTTGGATGCGAATTGGGACATTACCTTTCACGTACTTAGGTATACCCATTCACCATCGTAAGCTGACAAACAGAGAATGGAAGTGTATCGAGGATCGGTTTGAGAAGAAACTGAGTTGCTGGAAGTGCAAACTCATGTCATATGGAGGCCGATTGATTCTTATTAATTCAGTGCTCGCGAGTATGCCTATGTTTCTCTTATCTTTCTTCGAAGTCCCAGTTGGTGTTAGGAAAAGGCTGGACTTCTATCGATCCCGATTCTTCTGGCAGAGTGATGAACTAAAGAGAAAATATAGACTCGCCAAATTGGATATCATCTATCGACCAAAGGACCAGGGGGGCCTTGCTATTGAGAATCTTGAAGTCAAGAACAGATGTCTTCTCAGTAAGTGGTTGTATAAGTTAACAGTTGAGACTGAGGCCACGTGGGCGCAGGTTCTCCGTAGTAAGTATCTGCAGTCCAATACTTTGTCCCAGGTGACAGTGAGACCAATTGACTCACCTTTTTGGAAGGGGCTTATGAGAGTCAAAGCAGCCTTCTTTAATAGGACAAAGTTTATAGTCGGTAATGGCACCACCACACGCTTCTGGGAGGATACTTGGCTTGGTGAAACGCCGCTAGTGCTTCAATATCCGTCCCTGTATAGTATTGTTCAACGACGTGATGCTTTTGTTGCAACGATTTTGCAGTCCATCCCCCTTAATATTCAGTTTAGGAGGACGCTTGTTGGCAACCGGTGGGAAGCGTGACTTCATTTGGTGAGTACACTGATGGAGGTTCAGCTACCTCATCAGCCCGATCAGTTGTGCTGGAAGCTTACTAGGTTTGGAAGGTTCACAGTTCAATCGATGTATATCGATGTCATCAACTCTAGTGCCATTCCTAGTTCCAAAAATGTTTGGAAAGTCAAAGTTCCTTTGAAAAATTAAAGTGTTTATGTGGTTTGTACATAAACAAGTCATATTAACAAAGGATAACTTGGTAAAGCGCAACTGGACAGGATCTACTAGGTGTAGTTTTTGTGATCGGGACGAAACTATCAAACACCTATTCTTTGATTGCCCGTTGGCCAGAGTTTTGTGGCACACGGTGCACATTGCCTTTAACATTACTCCTCTGAATTCGGTCATCATGTTATTTGGAACGTGGCTTGTTGGGATAGAGTCCGAAACAGCTAGACACATTCGCGTGGGAGTATGTGCTTTGTTGTGGGTAATTTGGAACTGCAGAAATGATTTGGCAACAGAACGACAAATATTCATTTTTTGCAGGTTATATTCCAAGCCACCGCGCTGATCCGTATGTGGTCGTTACTCACTCCGACGAAGGCCAGGGAGCGTTTGGTTACTGGATCTATCCGGTGGGAGATGGTACCACGGGATATCTTCAACCGGTTTGGATGGCGGTCATGTAATAGGATAGGCGATTAGTTTACCTATCTTTGTTATGCTAGCCGGTTGTGCCTTCTTGGCTTTTTGTTTTTGGCGTTGTGGCTCTTTGTGAGCTTGCCGTTAATTTGTTTTCAGACTGTAAGACCTTGTTGAATCTCTTTATTTTTCAATAAAGGCGGCCGTATGCATCGTTTTGATGCAGAGGCCGGTGAGTCCCCCTTTTTAAAGAAAAAAATCAAGGGGCGGAGACGCCGCGCGATGCAGATCATAGATGAGGGCGGAGACGATGCGATGGCAGCCATGGCCACGCAGTAGAGGGTAGGGAGGGAGTTGGAGCGGAGGAAGGAGATGGGGGCGGCGGCGGCGTCGTGGGGACAGCGAGAGAAGCGGGTGAGGAGAGGGATTGTGTTGTTTCCAGCTCTCCGCTTCCCCTACAGTATATATACAAATCAAAATTGTCAAACGCAGCTCAGCTCATCACGGTCCACTCTCTTACATATGGGCCCATGAGCGTTGACATAGCCCCGATTCATCAGAGGAAAGCATTTCGTGGGAGCTTAGTAACTCTAGAGATATATGCACGTATCCCTGCGCTTGTAACACCATATCGTGAGAACCAAATAAATAAAGAAACACACGATACGTACGTGTGGCAATACCAATCGATTCTTGTGCTACGTGAGCTAGCTAGATCAAGTTGAGATTCCCGGCTAGAAGTGCTCGTACTTACTAGTACTACATACACGTCCAGATAGTTCGATTGCTCGGAGATTAGCTTTGTACTGAGGTGCGCTCAGCGTAAAAGCAATTCATCGAGTTCGTCAGCGAGCTTCGTTCGTTATCGTCGTTTGTCGTCGGTCGTATCACCATCGTCGGAAATACTCGGTGTCGAGACTGCAGAGAGGGCACAGAGCAAACCACTCGGTCAAGAGAGAAAAAAAAGGCAAGAGCGTCAAAGGTGAGGAGCGACCATGGATGAAACACGACATGGTAGGAGTACATGTATCTCTACTACTATTAAAAGAGCAAACTAGAGTTATATTACAACCACCCAAACAAGTGTACACAGAACATTCGGAACCCTCAGATCTAATCCATTTAGTCAAATCTAACAGTATATAATGACCTGATGGTCTGCCAGCCGATTGAATAGTTGGGATTCAATGTTCTGCCGCGACAGGTCATGGTCGCGCACTCCCCCCTGATGACCGATGTGATCCGTAATTTTAGGATCATCCTCAAACCTCCCTCCCCACAAATTCGCACAGAATCGCTCCATCCCCAACCTTCCCGGCGCCCTACCGCCTCCTTCCCTCATCGTCGCCCCTCGCCAGCCGTCCATCCTGGACGCAGACTCTCGCTGCCGACACCGTCTGGTCTGCCGGCAGACCTGCCGCTCCCACTTCGCCATCCTTCACTTCTGCCCCTGTCTACCCTCTCTCTTGCAGCGGAAGCGCCGGGAGAAGATCAACCGACGATTCATTGAGCTATCCACCGTCATCCCCGGCCTCAAGAAGGTCGGCTCCTCTTCTTGACATACGTACATATCCAACAAAATAAATTTCTTACCTGATTGGCCAACTAATTCGCTCAGATGGACAAGGCGATGATCCTTTCGGACACCATGAAGTATGTCAAGCAGTAGCCGGAAAATGTCAAGCCACTCGAGGACTCAACCTCCAGAGCATCCAGTCCGCGGTGCTCGTCAGGAAGTTGTGCACAGCCGCGCTAGAAGACGTCGGCGGCTGCTGCCTGTCATTGTCTGTAGTGGCCGTCTGGAAGCACGACGCCGACGACCGGGAAAGTGCTGTTGGAGGTAGAGCTCCCCTCTTATTGTTTCCCATATCCAAAATTCTGAACCCAAAGATACAGATCCACCGACGTTGTGCTCGGTCATGTATATTACATCCTTGCACCTGCATCAACAAGACGTCTATAATATCTACCTGCATGCTTAGGCTAATGCTTGTGTACGTACATGTTGCCGTATGCTTCCAATCGGTTTAGAAGAAATCCATCTTATATGTGCATACCTGTCAGAAAGCATAAAGCACTCTGGTGATTCACTTTGGGGAGTTCATGGTTGTGCCAAAAATTGGTACCAGATCACAGGTTGTTTGTCCATGATTTTCAAAAAGCAAGTACAAGATCATGGTGTTACTGAAGTGAGAAGATAATTGATCTATAACCCAGTTGTGCGTCAAGCCTGCGTCAATGGTGTTTCCAACGATCAACTATCCCCCTCTTTTATATATTGACAAAAACCGTGCCAATGTTGCTACAGTTTCATCACCAAAAAAGACAATCCAGTTTTGTTAAATTAATTTGTGTAATAATATGTTCATTACTGATCCTGAAAAAGGAGTAGACAGATTATAGTTTCTAAAGCTTCTCCGTCGGGATGAATAGGCGAGAAGGACAACTGGAGTCGCCGCCGTCGCTTATGGAGCTCCACACCATTGCCCAGTTGTACAATAGCATGTGCAATCTTCTCCATTCAAGACTAAGTGGAAATGGTGAACTCTTTGCCAAATAAGAAGATATGAGGATCAGACACATAGGCCCCCATAAGGTAGCTATATAGTAATTCATGTGTAGTAGTGTGGATTATGGTCACATTTTGTCTAGGACTGCAGATAGCCATGTCAATAAAAATGGATATTCTGCATATTTTCTGAATTTTGAGTAAGGGCTTCATGTATAAGGTATGCAATAGTTTTGACTTGGTCGATTGTAGCCACAAGGTGAGTGGCTTGATCCTTAATTAATCCAGTTAAATTTCATGGATTATTAATTAGTTTTTTAGCAAGCAAAATTTTGTTCACCTGATTGTAGGGATACTGTTGTAGTATTTGGGAGAAAGACTACGTCTGCACCTGATGGTGATATGCTAAAATTTTGTATTTTCTAGGTAAATTTACTACACGGGAAGATTCCTCAATGGCAACAATACACCATGATAGTGATAATGATATACATCCTATGTTGAACAAGAGCAAGACAGAAAAGAGTAAAAGATTCTTTCCGAAGTAATTACGGATTGCTTCCAGTGATTTTCAATTCCAAGTAATAAAGAATATAAGGTTACAATTCATCACCTGAAAACACAAATCTTTGTAGGCATAGTAATGTCTTCTCCAATTGACCATACCCTTAAGCATTTGATGAAAGTGGATATATCATCAAGAGCCTTGCAAGCAAATTTATCTACAGTAGGAAACACACAATGATGACATACCAGATATTCCAAATCACTATACGAAATGTTTAATGTTTACTTCCCCTAGTAAAGTTAGCTTATCTAGCAAATTTCTGTTATTCTGTACATCTGATTGATAAGTTTCAAATAGTACAGGAACTAGATATCCAGATATAATTAGAGTAGGGATTGACACTAATTAAACCTCTTGACACGCTCATTTGAAAGTCAAGTATATTTATGCAGCAACGCCTTATTACTCCTACAGAAGTTACCATTACTGCTGCTCATAGGAAGAGATATTACACCATCAGTTGAGTTTAGCTAAATCTGCAGTTTTCATTACAATGCATGAATCTAATTCATAATGCTTCAAATGAACAAACAAGAGAGGATGAACTGAAGTACCCATCTTCCAGTCATCTGGCAAGTAACAGTCCAGTGCATATTGCAGACCTCCTTAGCAAGCATCATCGAGTGCCATTGTATCTTGAATAAAAAATTGTACAGGGATCTTGAATAGCACATCAAACAGAGGGACGCCTAATTGAAATTACACTAGTCGTCAACCCGTGCATTCGCACGGGCTAGCAGTCAGCTGAAATATCACTTTCATTTTTCATGCTCTCGAGTATCTCTTTCAAATGATGCCTGACTGACAATCATTAGATTCTAGTATCCCAAGATTACCATTCATGTTTTTCACATTCCAATTGTTTAATCTTATGTATATGTTATATTTTTTTTATCATTTAAGAAACCAAGTAGATTCCCCCTAAAAAATCCATATAGATTAATGTATATAGGACACGCATGTTGAATACCAACAGTGAGCAACAGGGGTTCCCAAGATATAAACCTAACATCTACTGTAGATAAAAGACATTTTAGTAATTTGTTGATAGAAAGGAAGGGACTAAAGATAAAGTATATATAAAGTACAATTGGATGTTCCAGTACGATCTATTCAGTCCTAAATGTTAATAAACATTCATCAATGTGTGGTTTGTCTTTTGAGTCTCTTTTTGCGTCTTGAATCATTGGTACGCGATGTTTCCAAATGTCTCAGGTCATCAATCTCATTAAGATTGTTCCGGGTCCTTAATCTTTATGTGTCTGAGTACCTACATTTCTTGATTTTGCATCATAAAAAATTCTTATGAATACTAATTTGCAGCGTGCTTCCTCATGGAGTATAATTCTATGAATTTTCATTAATTTATTTCTCGACTTCCCTCAGTCTTCGATTCATCATCGAGATGCATAACACGACTTGCACTACTTTTCCCAAGCCATTTAGTCTGGTTTACAATGAACTTATTATCAATCAGCTCTGGCTTTATAGTTTTAAAAACAAACTATCTTTTCGCTTTCTACTGAAAAAACATAACAAAAAATTATTAGTCAATAACTTAGAGGTTTGAAACTTAAAGAGAACAGGAAATTACACCAAGATAAAAGCTTACATATATATCCTTTCGTGTTCCTTTGCTCGCGCCAGTACTTCGATTGATCTTTGAATAATCTTTGTTCCTTTAATCTTTGAGCATCCAACATCAATATTATTTTCTGTTATATCAACACCACCACAGCTGTGAGGTATTGTACGCTGTTTAGAGAATCATATAGTAGAAAAGGCTCCCGTTCAACATTTGAATGCAATACCAACGATATTTTTTCAGAATCTATGAAAAAGATTCTCTACGTAGTAATCTTAGAAACCGTATACTTGAGGTATAGCCATAATCTGAACTGAAATATCAATTGCTATCCAGATGTCACAGTCATCCATATCTATCCATAATTATACAGAGTACATAAAAAATTATCATGCCTAACACATGGCGCAAGTTGTCGCTGCAGACAAATCACAGTTCTCTAGCTTACATTTGTGCCTACAAATAATAAGGCATATATAGATCATAAATTAGCACCTAAATAATGAGAAACACCTTTGATTTGTTTGCTCATGTTCCTTTTCAAACTTTGAACCGAAGTGGTTGCCTTGCTTTTATACCTTCCTGCTGCATTTGCAGCATCTAAGTATCACCACTTATCTGACATATTAATCAATATAACTGTTGCTTCTATAGTATATAATTTCCCAGTCCATTATAGTTAAATTAGCACATAAGGAAATGTAACAAAAGAAGTGTAAAACAAAATGATAAGAACTACTCGTTTTCAGATTCATATGTAATTTCAGTTATTTCTTGTAGTGATGTTCTTTTACAAAGCATCTGTCCTTGTATTGACGTCTTGGGAGCAATACAGAAGTATTGGTGGACTTGATTGAATTTTTTTTCTTTATATAATTGCAGGAGAGCTATTCTAGCTCCTTGGAACTCACCTGTCTCATGGATATTCAAAAGGAAAACAATATAAATGTGCAAACAAATTAGTATCTTCTCATGTTCAACTGGATGGAAATTCAGCGCAGAGGCAACCTTAAGAAAAATTATCATGTACAGTGAACCTTTGTAGATCAATGGCCTTAACATGTTAACCATATGTTTCATTACGTTGACCTGTATCATAGTGCCCTGAAACAATTACAATGCATTACGAAGAAGCCTCAGAATTTTTAATACCTTTTACTAACCATAGTTGCCTATTTGTTCCCTCCCATTGCTGATTGCATTTATCAGACATCATTGCTTTGGACTATATATTACATAAAACAAAGAAAAACTAACTTCAATACAAATAAGTATAACAAAATAAATTTCAAAATATAAGAAAAGAAAGGAACACTAAATTGTGGAGATTATGGAAGATACAAACTGGAAAGAAAGGAGGGTGAAACTTGGAATAGCTCCTGGTTGCCGTATAGTATGTAAGCAACATGAACTTTGAATTCTAATAATGTGATTGAAAAAGCCATATAAGAAATCGCTAGAAAAAATATTGGAATCTCTTTGACGGACAGGAGGCTTTTAGAAGTTGATGTTGTTTGTAGAGTCAACATGTTTAATTTCTAAGATCGCCTGATTGCCAGAGTTGTGCGCTCCTCCAACCCGATCACCATGTACTACTGATATCCAAAAATCGTACGTGATAAGATTTGGGCTTCAATTGGAATCTACCGAATAAAGAACAAATTAGGATGAATTGGAGCAGAACACCGTCAAAGGAGACATCAATAATCAATGGAATCAGAAACGAAAAAGAAAGTTATGTTAAACAAACCAAGAAAAATTTCTACACAAAAGCATGAGAAACCAACCATGATGGAAACAGATTTGGGGCAATATGCAGGTTGCCAGATCCATGCCCTAACTTGTTTCAATCAGTTTGAGAGACCATGGAATTCCATTCCATGGGGTAAAGCAAGATCCGTGCCCCATCAAGAAATTGTACGTGAGAAACGAACCTGATCTAGATGATGAAAACAAATTTGAGGCAGTAAGCCCCTTGATCAAGCCAGATCCGTGCCCCGTCAAGAAATTGTAATTGTACGTGAGAAAACAATGTGAGAAACAAACCTGATCCGGATGATGAAAACAAATTTGCGGCCGTAATCCCTTTGACCACGTCAGATCCATGCCCTAAGTTGTTTGCATCAGTTCGAGAGAGACTATAGCGTTGTTATCCTTGGGTGGGAACCGAGAGAGAATGGAGATATGAAGGCTGGGTGGAATAGTTTCCATGCGGGGAGAGAGAAAGATGAGTCCATGGGAGAGAGAGGATGGGAGGGTGGAGTATTTCCATCGTGAGGAGAGAGAAGGAATAGGGAGGAGGGATCGGTGGGATATTAGATGGAATGAGATGGCAGTTAAGATTCTATCTCTTTTTCACAAATCTCTACTATCTATCTCTACTATCTAAAAGAAACGGAACGTTCCGTTTCCCCTCCTATGTTCGTCGAACCCTTCGTCCAACCCCCGTCTGCCCCGTCAGCCTCTCGTCCCACACCCACGCCTGTTTTACGCCAAGAAAACCGCATTTACACAGATCCCGTCAGGATATTTCCATCTGTCTCGCTTGGCTGCGTAATACAACGTCCGGTGCTTGAACTGCATGCACATCTGGAAGGCCTTCGTCGTCGCAAGATCGACTGCCTTAGGCTCCCTCAACATGCTGGCTCAGGGGTTTGCCTACCGTGCAGGGAACCTCAAGATGGCCATCCTGGGGATCTACTTCGACATCGCGAAGCAGACGCAGTGCAGCCTCGATGATGCGCACATGAACCTCGAGGTGCTAGGGCCGTGTGCTGTCGTGCACATGGTGGAGTCCAGCCTCCCCGCCAGCACGCAGCCCAGCACCAACGACGGCGAAGTCACCAGGTGGCAGGTGCAGAGGGCTGCGTCTTCCACGACGACTGCTCGTCCTGCTGCGGTTCTGAAGGGGGATGGCAGGTGATGCACGAGGACAACACAGGGGAGGTGGTGGCTGATAACGGAGTGGTGCCGGCAACTGCCAACGGCAGCCAATGATCACAACCAAGACGTTCAGCAAGATCCTCATGCAATTGAGAGTCAAGTTCAGGTGAATCATTGAATGGGACAGGCTATGGCTAATTGATTCAGTCATCTGTACGCTGAAACGGAAAGTATCAATTCCATTCATTCATTTCTACAATGGGAATTGAAGTGTATGTAATTATTTTTATGGTCACTGCATTCCTATATTGGTTATGATTGTGAATTTAGTTATTTAACAAAAGTCAAGATGATTTCATCTTGTTCATGCTGCGTTCTGGGCATTAGTTTACTTGTAGGATTTGTGGTGTAATGATTTTATTAAGTAGGAGTATATCGGATCAAAATTACTCCCTCTGTTCCTAAATATAGGTCTTTCTAGAGATTATAACAAGTGACTACATACGGAGCAAAACGAGTGAATCTACATGCTAAAATATGTCTATATACATCCGTATGTGATAGTCCATTTAAAATCTCTAAAAAGACTTATAGTATTTAGAAATGGAGGGAGTACTACACACGCATGAGTTTTTTCCTGACCTTTGTACGACGTGGAATCCAGTGGCCTACTACATTTTGCTCCTGGGTGTGAATGGTTTGATCCTAATCTTCGTACATAAATTGTATGTGTGATGTCCTACGTGTAGGGTTGTTGCGGCAAGGATATCCGGTCTTTGTCATGTATTCCCTATGTAAACTAATATAAGAGCGTTTAGATCACTATTTTAGTATTCTAAATGCATTTATATTAGTCTACTGAGGGTATATAAGTGTATTGCTACTCTTTTAACTTTCAAAGTCTGAAAAACTATAGAAATTGCTATTGGTGGCCGAGCTCCATAGAGACCTCAAATGCATGCAAAATTCAAAATTCATGAAAATTTATATTTTTTAGATTTCAAAATATTCTGAAAAAATACAAAGATGGATGAAGGCATAATGCACAAGTGTGTAATTTTTCAGGGCGAAATAAGCTGAAATGAGGGTTGTACAAAAAAAATCTGGGACTTTTAAACACATGATACTATTCATCCTCCCAAACCATGCGTTTGTTTTTTTACACGTCGCATTTCAACTTATTTCGTCCTGAAATTTTACACACATACACCTCACATCCTTATTTACTTGTACAAATTTTATCAGATTTTTTGAAATAAAAAATTTTGAATTTTGAATTTTCCAAAAATGAGCCTCCATGGAGGCCGAGATCCAAAACGCCATACTTGGAAAACTAAGAGAATTAAACATTTATTGCTAATCTAGAGTGCTCTAATGACATTGTTTTCCTAATACATGCAGTAATATTATTATGGAACATTTCTTGAATCCATTGGAGGAGAAAGAGCAAGAATGCTTTAGCAGTAAAAAAAATCAACAATACTCATAATGTGCATAATGATCGTAAATGTATGTGTTTGGCAAGATTTGGATTGATACCACTAAAATATTTGTACCCCTTGCAACACATGGGCAATTGCCTAGTATGAGAAAGGTGCGTGAGGCTTTAAAGGGAAAAACAATCTCAGTGGGTTATATGGGTTCTGTCACCGTGAAAACATGGCCCCACTAGATAAAGAGCTTATATTTTTTAATTAAAAATATAGATATTATATAGGCAGATCTAAACCGTAATAACTTGGCACCACAAGATTAACGGCTCTTAATTACTGATTAACATGAGAATTTTTAGGGAGTCTGTAATTAGTATAGGTATAGATTGGCACATTAGTACACGGTAAACTGCACAGTACGAATTAAAATTTAAGTGCAAAGATAGGATAATCCAGAGTTGACACGAAGTAATGTCTAAGGACTAAGATCAAATCATAATTAATCCTGACTCTGACGGTCAATATAGCAATGAGAATTCATTTCAAAAAAACATAGCTCATACCAGTGGAGGCATCGAATTCTGCCCATATATTTTTGCGCACCCACGCCCGCTCCTTGTTGTCTTGTTGCGGGCCTCTGCGCTGGGTCGCCCGTCAGCATGCTGAGCTCGAGCGCATCCTTCGGCACTTCGGCGAGCGGATTTGAAGAAGGACGGGGAAGAGCAGGGGCGTGGAAGTCTCACACCTCTGACGGAGCCTAGCGCTGGGATCGTCCCGAGCATGCCGAGCTCGGGGACCTCCTCGGCCACTTGGGCGACCGGATTCGACGAAAATGCGGGGAAGAGCAGGGGTTGCGAACCTCTTGCTGGCGGTGGGTACGAAGGGGAGGGGTGGCCCGAGGAGGCGGGGAGAGGGAGCTGGCGACGACCAAGGAAGAATGGGGAACGACGGGGAGAACGTGACTTGCCTGCTCCCGTCCCGTGCTCCCATCGGTGCTCCCGAAACGTTAAACTCCATCCAACGGCTGGGCCCTTTCTACTTTTTGTGAGGAAACAATTCGCGGATCTCGCGTATTCCGTCCCCTCCCCGTCGTATTCCCCTTCTTCCCCTTTCTTCCCCTTTCGCTCTCACTTCCGACAGCCGACCGTGGTCCGCGGGGAGCAAAGGCATCGAGTGAATCCAGCGACCACCCTCTGCTCCCGTCGCCGCACTTCCCCGTCCCTCCCCGCCGCTCACTTTGCCACCGCGGCCAAGCAGGAAGCTATTGCACAAGCTCAAGATTGAATCAGATCAGACCTAGGCCATGGCCTCGAGCAGGTGTAGCGCCACCCCCGTCGCAGATGCCGAACCTCTCCAATCTCAAGACCACCTCCGCCTTTGTGTGTGGCATATGACTTTGTGTGTGACATATGAATCAAAATGCTTGCAAGCACCTAGCAGGAGTTGTTGAAGAATACAAGAAGTTCAATGCTGATTTTCAGCATTGTATATATGATATTGAGGAAGAAGGCGATTTTGTAGATGAGTGGAATAGAATGATAGACAAGTATCACTACTAGGAAAAGGCCTACTAATGGCACACCGGTTTTGCCTACTAATGGCTCACTACCGGTGCGCCATTAGTAGCGCGCACCACTGGTGCACCATTAGTATCTGGTATACTAATGGCGCACCTGGTAGTGCGCCATTAGTATGTAACTCCATGCGCCATTAGTATGCCTCCTGGGGGGCCATATGTAACTATGTGCTTTGTCACACTAATGGCGCACTCTGCCTTGATGTGCCATTAGTATCCTTTGGCATACTAATGGCGCACTCTGCCTTGATGCGCCATTAGTATGAATATTTGTTTTTTTTTTGCTTTTCTGATTTTTGCACAGGTTGCAAAATATATTATTGGACAGAATATAGACAGCAGCACACAGCAACATCAGATTCATCGAATACAATAGAAGATTAGTCTCCGAACACAATTCATCAGATTAGTCTCCGAAATCAAAAGACCGAACAAAGATAAAACATTACAAGTCTCAAGACCGCGAGTATCGAGTTTGTCTTCACATTACAAGTCGATATCGATCATCTAAACTACCATCATCAGTGTGTGCGCCGTGGTGGCATCCTCGGCGGCACCATCAGTGGTGTCATCCCCGACTCCACTAGGGGTTGTGTAATCAGGATCGGTGTCTTCCGCGGCGTCCTCATAGCGGCGAGGTTGTTCCTCCATCTCCTGGGACAGCTCCCAGAATTGCTTGCCGCCCGAACCACCGGCCTCATCGTTGTGGGCCATGTTTCGCTCTAAATAGGAAAAAAGTTTGGTCAAAAAGTTGTTTATTGTCAAGGAACAAGATCATGGTCTCATCATTTACGGTTTGTCGACACCGAGGCACCCTAAAAGCCTAAGCTTTCATCATTTAGGGTTTGTCGACGCCGAGTCACCCTAAAAGCCTAAGCGTACATCATTTAGGTTCTCATCGACACCGAGGCATCCGGGGCAGCCAAGTTAAGTTTTCATCATTTAGGGTTTATCGATGCCGAGGCACCCTAGGTTGGGCCTAATCACTTGGCTCTATTGCCACCTATGTTGGGTTTATCATCTAGGGTTTATCGATGCTAAGGAGAATTCTAAGTTGGGCCTAATCACTTGGCTCTATTGCCACCTATGGTTTAATGCAGCAAGAATGGCGGGGCAGTTGATCCTACTGAACTAAGTACTAAGATATCCCGGCCCATGCATTAGTCGCAAGTACCCCATATGTCCTATTTTTAGCAAAGTCATGCTAAAATTCACGGAAAATTTCAGCATGACCTTTGGTGAAAATAGGACATATGGAGTAATTCAATTTGCCGGAATGGCAGTTAATCAACATTCGACAAACTCAAGGGCCTCTCGGGGTACCTGCAAATTCATCACGACACGATGGTCGGAGACATGACCTTTGCAAAATGGTCGAGACACGATGGTCTTTCTCAATGTGATCAATTGATGGATCAACACATAAAACATGTCCAATAAGTATGATTTATAGAGTCAACATCAGTATGAATATATATAAAGTTTTTCTTCATCAGCCAGGCCCATGCAAGTAACTGCATCCAGCAACTATTTATGCTACTCTGTAACTAACTACACTCTGTATTTATAGATTCATTTCAGATGAGATCAGATTGAGCTCCAACTGTAGCTGCAGCTGAGGGATCCATGAGCCATCATGCCAGACAGCCAGGAAATAAACTTTACTTTCCAAAGGAAATAAAAATACAATGCACACATACATACTTAAGCAGGTAGATAGATAGATAGATAGATTGATGAGCATGTTCAGTTTACAAGAATGAATATAAACAAGCAAAGAATGCATGCAAGTTTAAAGTAAAACATTTTAGTTAATGCAAGTACTCCTCTTGCTCTCTACTTTCTCTCTTCTCTTCTTCAGCTAATTAACTGAATTTTACTGATGTTGTTGTTAACTGAATTTTAATCAGCTGCTGAAGAACATCTTCAGTTTCGTCAGATATAGGTGTAGTTTTCAGTCTCTGTCAGTTTCATCAGAGAAGTTTGCTTTCAGTTTCAAATAATCCGAGCTGCGCCTCGGTCGTAGTTTGTTAGGTTTCTCCGCGGCCCTAACCTGACCATGGGATGGCACGAACTAGACGGTCATGGCTGCATCACGGGTGACGCGCGGGGAGCGCTGGGATGGCAGTGCTCACGACCCGGAAGTGGCCTAGTTTCTCGTTTTCTGTTAGCTGTGTAATCGCTGAACAAGAAGAGAAATAGAGAGCAGAAAAGCTGTGAAGTTGAACGCGGGACAAAGGGCAGGACGTTTGAGTTTTCGAGGCAACTCCCCACGTCTCCCCTCCAGAGTTTTCGAGGGCCCACGTCTCCCCTCCAAAGGGCAGGACGTTTGAGTTTTCGAGGCAACTCCCCACGTCTCCCCTCCACTGGCAACTCCCCACGACGCAGAGGGGGTTTTCTTCCCACGTCCAGGTAACTCCCCTCCTATTCCATTGCCGCTCCATCTTCCTCCCTCTGCCTCCCACCTCATTCCATTGCCGCTCCATCTTCCTCCCTCTACCTCCCTCTGCCTCCAGCATCAAGCAACTCCCCTCTGCCTCCACCATCGCTGGCCGGGAGGGCAATGGCGGAGGAATCGTGGAGCAACTCCCCTCCGTCTGCCAAGAGAATGGCGGAGGCATCGTGGAGCAACTCCCCTCCGTCTGCCAAGCATCACCGTGGTGAGGTGTCTGGCAAGGAGCCGCTGGTGGTCGACGACGATGTTCCGGTCCTCGGGCAGAAGCGGGACTACACCGTGCCGCTCAAGGTTGAAATCCACCTGAAGGAGCCGCTGGATGTCGTATGCACCAGCAATCCGCATGAAAGCCGACAAGATGATCCGCAAGATGAGGAGGAGGCTCGGCGGCATGCTTTCTCGGAATATCGTCGTTGATGTCGAGTATACCAGGGAAGACAAACCTCCGCAAATTGTTGCAATTTTGCAGTTATGCGTGGAGGATCTCGTCTTGGTATACCACATCACCGCGGCAACCAAATGGTAAAAACATCCAGTTCTGAAGTAGTTTTTTGGTGATCATACAGAATGTTGTCTACAAGTTTTTGTTATCATTTAGTAGCTGTTATGAATGTTGTCTGGTAATGCAAAAGATTGCAAAAAAAAAATACATCATTGAGATGTTATGCTTGCTCTTTTGATCATACAGAATGGTGTCTTGTAGTTGTTGTGATCATTTAGTAGTTGTTGTGATCATACTGTTTTAACTGAATTTTGGTCAGAACTGAAGATGCTATTTTAACTGAATTTTGCTTCAACTGAACCCATTTTAATTCTGTAGTTTCTGAAGTTTTTGAAGTAGATGAATTTGAATGCTAAAGATTATTTTGAATGTTGTCTTGTAATGCAAAAGATTGCAAAAAAAACTTCATTGAGATGTTATGCTTGCTGTTATGAATGTTGTCTTGTAGTTGTTGTGATCATTTAGTAGTTGTTGTGATCATACTGTTTTAACTGAATTTTGGTCAGAACTGAAGATGCTATTTTAACTGAATTTTGCTTCAACTGAACCCATTTTAATTCTGTAGTTTCTGAAATTTTTGAAGTAGATGAATTTGAATGCTAAAGATTATTTTGATGCAGGCCCAAGGAACTCCGCCCGCTCCTGCAGGAGAAGAAGTTGTACACCTTTGTTGGCTTCTGCATTGGAGGCGACAAGGAGAAGCTGAAGTTGTCTGGTTTGGAGATCAACCCCGACAAGTACGTCGACTTGCAGCGCAAATGGAGAGTTCCAAACAATGGAAACAAGTGGCAGTCTTTGGCTGAGTTTGCAGCCAGCCACATCCACCCATCCTACTAAAAAATGAAGAAGAAGATCGACAGGAATTCGGACCACCTACTATGGGGGGACAGCCCACTGCCAAACAAGCTCATTGAGTACGCCGCGAAAGATGCGTACGTGACCTACGAGGCATGGAAGAAAATCGAAATCACCAAAGAAGGTTTGAGCTCGGCAAGAGGCGGAGGATCATTGGGATGACCCCTACCACTGGGGATATTGAGTTGTTTGTGGTATTGGGATGACCCTACTACTGTGTCTCAGTTTGTAGTTATGTGGTTGAACAAGTTTGCTTTTGTTATGTTGAACAAGTTTGCTTTTGTTATGTTGAACAAGTTTGCTTTTGTAATGATGAACAAGTTTGCTTTGGTTGTCAGTTGACATCATCTCATCGCTGAGCATGGTTTAGTTTTACCTTTATCTATTTATTATTTTGGCAGAGCTATTCAGGCATGGCAGATATAATCATCCTTATGGTGAGGATCGCAATGTTCTTAGCTTCCAAGTTTCTAATGACACATGATCTTTCCAACCACATAACTTAACTGCAAACATTTCCCCTGTAAATTGTAGTTACACATTCCAACCAATACCTGCAGGTTGTAATTTCATACTGAATGACCATCAATGACTAAGTGAAGCAAATAATTGCTATGCAAATAATTGCTATAATCATCCTTGTAGTTACACATTCTCCTCTTGCTCTCTACTTTCTCTCTTCTCTTCTTCAGTTAATTAACTGAATTTTACTGATGTTGTTGTTAACTGAATTTTACTAGTTAAACACATTATAACTTGAGTGTAACTCAGGACAAGTTAAACTTAAGCTAGAAGATACAAGTTGAACACACACCAGGCAGTTTTTATAATATTATCAGAAAAATATCTTCAGTGTAACTCAGGACAAGAAAAATCTCCACCAGAATAGGACTAGCATTTAAGAGTAATTTCCTCCAGTCAAACAAAGTTCAAACAAAAACTGACAACAGTCTTTTGATTAAGAGCCAAGTCACAACACTCTTTGAAGTTCAAACAAAAACTGACAACACTTGTTTGATCTGTCTCCTCCAAGAAAGAGCCAAGTCAGTCTCACCCAACTAGGGAGACATTAGTTAGACCACTAGCAATTGGGAATACACAACTGGGGCTAGGTTTGTGCTCTAGCTAGGCAGTAAAACAGAGCATATAGAGGCATTGTCTGCCTCTGCTGCAAGTGGGGATGTGAGCAGGATTATCACAATTAGTCACTAATTTGCTGGAATCTTATTTACAATTTTCTTCAAACTAGTTACCACTCACTAGTACAATGTTTTCTAAACTGGTTGCCATCATCTCCCTTTTATCATTTTGGTTATGTGAAATTAGTTGTAGTTAGTGGCCAAGCAACCACTAGCAATTTGTGCATAACAATTCCCGGTAGTTTTACCTGTAAGCCCCTCTTACGGCAACCTAGTAAAAAAATTATACTACACGGAAGCATTTGTTTCCATCTCTACGTATAAAGGTTTAGCATTTGGCTGAATTGGTGAACGAGAAATGGGAAAAACTAACAACTCAAACAGCAAATGTCATATATATGTTGGAAATTGCAGTGATAACTGATCGGCGTGTTCCATTTGTAAGTGGTATTTATAAACTAATTCTCTTCATTTTCTTGGGGAAAAGTTGCTCTTTGCTTAACTACTAGCAAAATCATTGTGCATTGTTTTTTGTAATATTGTATCAGTTGTTTAAATGCTTGTGCCATCATGGCCCTAACTATACCCCAGAATGATGCCACTGCCGTTCGGCGCTACTGTTGGATTGAAATACTACAGCCGGAATCAACAGGATTATCGCTGATTTGCTGGACAAACAGAGTGTTTGCAAGAAGGAAGAGGGAGAGGAGGCGGAGCTCACCGGGGAGGCGCAAGGAGGCCCTGCGACAGCTTAGTAGCAACAGAGGTGGCCGAAGTTGAGGAAGACAGCGGCGGCCCGAGGAAGAAGAGGTGGAGGGAGTGGAGGGTCGAGCGCCGTCGCGCCTGGTTCCGCTCGCCGCCCGGTGTTGAAGCAGATTCTGCCCGCCGCCTTGCCTGTCGCCTCGCACGGTGGAGCTCGAGGGCTGGGAAGGCGAGGGAGGGGGTGGATTGGGAGCGGACGACGATGGGGGGCAGGGCAGGGGCTAACTGGGGGCGGCGACGGAGACGGAAGCGCGGGGGCGGCGACGGCGTGGGTCGGGGCAGCGTGCGGGTGGATCTGGTGGCGAGGGAGAGAGGGTCGAAGGGGATCTGGCGAGAGGGAGGGAGGATAGCTAGGGGGAGGGTTATAATGGCGAACCGTCCAGTCGTGCGCCATATGTATGACTATTCTAATGGCGCACCAACCCTCGGTGCGCCATTAGAATTTTGTTTTAATCTAGCCCACTAACCATATCTACAACCTAACCCTATCTACAACAGAACCCACCCACTAGCCCGACTGGTTAGCACGCAGCACACACACCAGGAGGTCCTGGGTTCGATTCCCAGGCTCCCCAATATTTTTTATGCATTTTAAATGCTGTTTTTTATATTTATTTGTCTTTAAATATGTTCAAACTTGTTTAAATCATAACAGTAATATTTTTTATAAAAACAGTAATAATTTTTTAAAAATATGTTCAAATTTCTTACTTGAAAATATTATCGGCGGCGGCGGTGGAGCGGGGGAGGGTGCGGGGATCGAGATCGAGATGGAGGGGGAATCGAGATCGAGATGGAGGGGGATCGAGATCAAAAGTGTCCTCATGAATTCAAAAAGTGCCCATGAAATTTAAAAATATTCATGATATCAAAAAGTGCCCATGAAATACAATCGAGAAATGAAGACTACGATTTAAATACAATCGATCTTAGCTAGCTATCTGTTCACAATCTTCTTGCCCTTCTTTTTCGCAAATGGAGTTCTTCTGTGGAACGGACGTCCTTTAGGTAGGGTGGTCCTGCTTCTTCTTGTGGTGTGTGCTGCTACTTCATCGTCGTTGTCATGTTCGATGTTCGGGTCGCCGTACTTGTCGAAGTCTTGCTCATTGGCTACTCCATCCATTCCGATGATCTTCCTTTTGCCTCTCCTCACGACAACACGACTGGGCTTTGGCGGGTCGGTAATGAAGAAGCATTGGTCCACTTGGGAAGCCAGTACCCATGGCTCATTTTTTGCGGTGACGTTTGCGCCCGCGGTCTTGGATTTGGCTTCGGGTATAAACACGACTGGGCTTTGGCATAGTGCGCCATTAGTAGGTTTGCAAAAAAGTAAAAAAAAATTATATACTAATGGCGCACTGTCTTGGTCGTGCGCCATTACTAGTTCTAACTAGTAATGGCGCACTTTGCCATCCCTGCGCCATTAGTTTGTATGGAAAAATGGGAAAAAAACAAATAGTAGTGGCGCACCGTGAGCACGGTGCGCCATTAGTGTCTTCCACACTAATGGCGCAGGCGCAACCGGTGCGCCATTAGTATATAGTAGTGGCGCACTACTTACCTGATGCGCCATTAGAATCAGTCTTATCTATAGCCCTTTTTCTAGTAGTGTACTGTCTGTAAGTAGTACTATTTCTGTCATTAAGTCTCTCTATATAACTCAGCTCTTTCATTGCATGTATTTATAATTATCCTCACTATATTATGCAGATTGAAGATCGCCGAATTGAAGAAAAGACAAGTGGGTTCCATTGGGTTCATTAACACATATCTCATAGATGCAACTGAGGTTGAATTTCATGCCGAAAATACCGAGGCCAAGTTGCTACAATCGTTGGTAATAAATGAACACAAGGATATAATACTCTTTCCTTACAACTTCAAGTGAGTGTTACTGTCTTGTGGCATATTCGGTTTCCCTTATTAGTCCAGGTTATAGTAATGTAATATTGATGAGTTATGCATGCACGCGCAGGTACCACTATATTCTCCTAGATATTAAGCTTGAGCTGGGAGTAGTAACTGTCTTAGACTCCAAACGAAAAGATCCCAAGAAGTATGCGGACATGACTGAAATGCTCGAGAAGTAAGTTAAATCGATCATTATCCACCATATCAGCAACTTTGTTCATTTCTGATATCAAGTAATTGTTTTTTTTCTATGGCAGGGTTTGGAGAAAATTCACCAAAAAAGCTCGGGGACTGCCGAAGAAGCTGCAATTTAGACACCCGAAAGTAAGTACTATAGTAGCATATTCCATGCATCTCCTAGTGATTCAAGCGCTAGTTTCATCAATACCATTTAACATGCTTGCTAATTATCAGTTTGATTGACCTCTATTTCTTGTAAAGTGGTTGTGGCAGGAACAAGGGAATTATTTCTGTGGATACTACATTTGCGAGTCCATCCGCCACACGACCTGTGAGCGGGGCTACTCTGACAAACAATATGAAGTGCGTAAATAACAATATTTACAATTTTATTTTATTACAATCATTTGTGTTGAGTTTCATTCATTCATGTATATATATGTATTGACCCCCTTCTTAAAATTAGATGTTTCGGATGCGGGATGAACTCCTAGCACAAGATCGCATGCGAGCAATTGAAGAGGAATTGGCGGCATTCTTTCTTGACCACGTGATCGCTGAAGACGGAGAATACTATGTGGACCACGCGTCCGTATGTTAGGAGATTATTTCTGTAAAAGATAATTATTGTATATATGTAGCCGGTAGTGTCGGATAGATATACGAGAACTTATTGTTCGACCAATCTCTCGGAGAAGGAGAGGTGGTCGATATCACTTCCCTCTGTATGCATATATGTTCATGACGATCTTCTGTTTCCTTCGTTTGCTTACTAGCTAGCTAGCGTGTCTAGCTAGTCCTCTCTATACGTATGTATAGTATGTAGCGTCGACCAAGCACGGACAAAAGAGAGGACACTTCTCTCTATTAATTAGCTAGCTAACACAATATATGAAACACCTAAATTAACCCCCCAAAACCCCCAAACCCCCCTTTAAAAAAAACAAAAACCCCATCCACTTTGGAATGTCGACGTGGATGCCTTTTTTGGTCCCGGCTGGTGCTACCAACCGGGACCAAAGGCCCCCCTGCCTGGGCTCGGCGCACCGGCCACGTGGAGGACTATCTGTCCCGGTTCGTGTTAGAACTGGGACTAAAGGGGGGAGGTATTAGTAACGATCCATTAGTCCCGGTTCATGAACCGGGACTAAAGGCCCATACGAACCGGGACTAATAGGTGTTTTTCTACCAGTGATCCTTGAAATGGTCCTAATTTTTTCATGGCCTTGTATCACTCATTTAAGGCACCATGCTAAGTTGTTTGTGTCTTTTGATAAGATTTGCATTTTCCGGAGTTTTCTAGGTGAAAAAAGCACGATAAATGGCCGGATGTGACACAACTTGCATACGGTGTCGGAATCCGTTCAAATCTAGCATGGATGCCTACCATGAGTGTGCCCACCTGTTTGTAAAATTTGAGATAATTTCATGAATGTCCGGAAAAACACAATGTTTAACGTAGGGTGTCCTTTTAAAAGCCAGAAGGCTTAACGTAAGGTGTCCTTTTAAAAGCCAGAAGGCTCCTTTGAGAGCATATTTTTTGGCATCCGTCAAATGGCTCCCAAATTAAACCCATTAAGCGTCACATGAAGGGCGGTCAATCAGCTATGCCATGTGGCGCAAGCTGGTTGGCCGCGATGAAAAAGCTTTTGGGGTATTATTTTTAGATGAAGGTAAGGAACTTTTTTAATTGTTTTTTTCTTTTTTAGATGGAGGTGATGAACACACTTTTTTTTTAAATGAAGAGCTACATAAAGTGGCGCTTGCTGGTAGGCTGCGTTGGTGATGTTTTTATTTTCTTTTTTACTTCTTTTTCTAGATGAAGGTGAGAATTTTTTAATGTATTTCTAGATGGGGGCGAGGACTATATATGTATTTTGAATGAAAATGTGTGCACAACTTTCTCTCAAGCGGTGCCACGGGGTGGCGCCCCAACCACTAGTTTTATCCATGAGCTAGGGTCATTTGAAGGATGTCCAAAAATAGACCATGTTCAAAGGAGTCTGTATAGGAAAGTCAGAAGACTCCGTCTGAGAGCACGTTGTTTCTCGACATGCTTGAAATGGCCCCAGTTTTTTTCATGACATTGTATGATCAACTCAAGGTATCATTCCAATTTGTTTGGTTTTCTACAAATTTTGCATTTTCTTCAGTTTTCTTGGTCAAAAAAGACAGATAAATGGCCGTACGTATCACAACTTGCATACTGTGTCGGAAATAGTACAATGTCGGGTAGACGAGAAGGGTCCGTTTCGGAGCACCTCGTTTCTCGACATGCCTTAAATGGCCCAATTTTTTTTCATGGTCTTGTAAGACCAATTCATAGCACAACGCAAAGTTATTTTGGTTTTTGACAAGTTTTCCATTTTATGTAGTTTTCTCCGTAAAAAAGGCCGAAATATGGCCGGACATGTCGCAACTTGCATACGGTGTTTATTTCGGTGTTTCTCCGTACAAAAGCCAACCAGCTATGAACCGGAGTGTTTTCAGAATTTTCTCCGGTTGGGGGCGTTCGATTTTGAGGGCCCTGTCCGCAGGGCCGTCTCCATGAATTTGGGGGCCCGGTGTGAAGTAAGGATTGTGTTACAATGTGATTATAAATCTGTATGAGGCCCACACATTGCTGCATATATCATCCAACACACCATCACTCCATGATCATTGCATGCTTGCGGGTTGTGTTATTGTGTGACTATAAATTCGCGTGATGAGCAGTTGTTGGCATGGCCTGACTCCCGCTGAGTTGGACTACTACCGGTTGTACACTCGCACGATATGAAGACTGAATATGAAAAATGCTCTAAAATTTTAAAAGTTCATACCCCATCTGTTTAAATTATTAGGTGCATTAGGAATTCTAAAATATTATGTGTATTAGATTTTTAAAACCTCTTTTATTCCCTAATTTCCCCCGGATTGGTCTACGGTAAATAAAGGCCCCACAAACGGATCGTGAATATTTCATTCCTCTGCAATCTTCACGCATACAATCGCCGGGCAGATCCGGAAATAAATGACACATGCATCAGGAAGTTTTTTTTTGGAGCACGCGAGGGGAGCAGGCAAGTCTCGTCCCATGCAGTAGGGAGTTGTTTGGGCTTGAGATGGAAAGGAATCCAGTACATGCAGCCATGCATGGAGATAATTAAGAAGATTGCGAAGACGTAACTAGAGAAGGAAATAGTAAATCACTAGCCGGTTATGCGAGACATGCCATGTAATTAGTGCAGGATTAGTGCGAATTGGGGGCCTGTGCGGTCCCTCACCTCGCACGCCCTCTGTGCAATCGCACAGCCTTGTCGACGGGCCTGTAGCTAGACTAAAAAGAACGAAGGGAGTACAAAAATCACAACAACTAAGGTGTCTTGTTGGTTACCGCTGTTCGTGATCAGTAAATGTTAGTACTTGTGAACGAGACCATTGCCTTGATATTTCTCCCATGAACCTTGTACCCTCTATCCTTTTACTGTGATTGGTTCTCTGATTAAGCAGTTCCTGCTCACTATTGATCTTACAATTGTCTCGTTGAATGTTGACAGTGTTCACCTTCTCCAACTAAAGTTATGAGAGTGGACACATTTCCCAGACACTAATGAAGAGAAATTTCTGCGTGATAAAAAATATAACGCAAAGATCGCAGGATTAAACAAGAGCATACAAGGAGCAAAACTTGTGTCAAAGTTTTAAATAGCGCGCTAAGCCTCTTAGCGGCAGACCTCTTCTAAACGCTATAGCGTGCTATAGCGCGCTATTTAAAATGTTTGTTCATGTGTTTGGAGCAAAGAGCCTTAACACAGGACCTGTTCTAAACGCTATAGCGGGCTATTTAAAACCATGACTTGTGTACTCTAATACAGTGGCGGAGCTACACAAGATTGGTTGGGGGGGGGGGGGGGGCAAGAGGGAGAATATCCAATTCTAAAGGGGCAAAAGCTGTATTTATTCCAATCTGCACCTCCATATAAAAAATTTCTTCACAAAATTTACCAAACCTGAGAGGGGGTGGGGGCATGGCCCCTGCAGGGTTGCATGTAGCTCTGCCAGTGCTCTAATATATCAAATACAATGAGGACCGACAACGGACTTCAATAGCTATGACATACATATCAATTTGAGAATATTACTATGACACTACGATAAACTAAATGTACCTACAACTACGGATAAACAGCTAACCATCTCCTACTCCGTTAACAGCTGACAGTGTCCAAAAGCTAGCACCTTATCATCATCTCTAATCCACTGCCAAAGATTTTCTAGTTACACCTTTCATATAAACGAAATGGTATTTGATTGATGTCTCATTATCTCCGACTTTCCATCTACATACAACAACCACCACCACAAACCCTCTTCAGCACATCATACCTCTCAAGTGAGCCTGCAATGGTAAAAATGTGTTTAAACATCAATCTGAATTCCTTTCAATGCTACCAATGGGTAGCAGTTATTTCAATAGTAGAATTCTACCGCGAGAAAACAAGATGCATGGAAATGATAAATTGGACCTTTGTTTCCTAGGACGCTAATCCATTAATCCTAAGGTTGATTCTAAAAAAAATAACTCTAAGGTTTGTCTACTAATTAATTGTCCATTGTTTCACTATTAAATGATCACATGAAACCGATGAACAAATATTGGCGGTCATAGTCTAAATAATTCATATACATATATCATGTTTGGTACTCCCCCCGTCCCATATTAAATGTTGCCCAAACGGAAGTATGTAGCTGTATTTTAGTGCTAGATACATCTGTTTGAACAACACTTAATATGGGACAGAGATAGTACTAAGTAAAGAATGGGAAAAGGTTTCCCTATGTATTAATTGGACACTAATGACTTTTGCTGAATTTGGTTTTTGCAGGATGAGCACACATACTCCTTGATCTATTATAATTGTCAGCACAAGGCAGCATGGTTGTTGCTGTGTTATAAAAATAATAATTGTAGCTTAAGATACGTACAGATAACGATGATAGGCAACAACTGACTCTTGGGTGAACTAGTTATGCCATTAAAATCAATAAACATATATCAAAACTTTACATAACTACTTCAAATGAAGCAATGACTCACCTACTATACCTAACCAACATATTACCTTGTAATGAAGATGGTACAATTCTAAGCTCCTTATATGCCATCCTTGCTCTTACCTGTGTCACTCAACTAGCGGTTTGCTCTCCTTCCCACCTAAATAATGTTTCATGTTTGTCATCTTTTGCATTGCTCTGCAAGTACGAATAGGCATCGAAGGTGGTGGGAAGCTCTCAACATCATGCTTTCAAGCAGTGGCAGAGACGTCATTGAGTTTGATACACAAGATCCCATGAGATTTTTGTGAGTACATTTAACTGGTCACTTTATCAGAAGGTAGATCTAAAATTGGCTCTTTCCTGCAGCTCATCTACTTAAACCTTACAGAAAAAGTTGGGAATATTGTTATTCTATCTCTATTTTGGAGCGACATATTTTGGAGCGTCACATACTGTTTATGTATTTTCACAAGATAATGACTATCTGCAAGTATTCTGTTGTTCCAGGTGTGATGGTTTAATATAGATGATTAGAAGGTTTGATAAACGTTGTCCGCCTAGATATAGATGGCCTGTGGATATCAGTTCTCATTAGCATAATTGACATTCATAGAATTTATAATAACATCATTGCAACATGTTTTTCATTCAAGGAGCTATTAAGTGTGGGTGCAATGGCAACAATTTCATTTTTAACATAAGGAACTGTAGCAAGTTCATCTTCATAAGCATCATTAATACTGGCATCATGTCCATAATAATAGCAAGCATCACGTTCATCGAGAGGGATATTTCAAACAAATCAACGGAATCATAATTATCTATAGATTCATGCATATCATTATTCTCTTCCAAAGTATAAGACATTCTCTCAATAAATTCATTAACATAGGCATTAGGAGCATAGTTTTCATAGCAGTATTTAAGTACGACAAAAAATTTAGATTTGTAGAGAGTAGCATCACACTTTTCAATCAAAGAAGCTCTTCATAAGCACCCTTAAAAGCAAGAAATTCTTCAATTTGTCTGAGATCATAGTAACTATAAACACCCTTGGCATAAGAAGATAAGATTTCATTAACATTAAACTCACATAGATAGGGAATGTGTTTTTTAGGGTTCTTAGAGCAACAAGTAAAATCATAAATTTCTCATAGATTCCAAGCATAGCATAGCAAATAATTCATTTCATTCCATAAGAGTCTCCCCTTTTGAGACAAACGGTGGCACACAAAATGAGCATGCCCGTCTAATGATTTTCCCTCAACTAAACTAGTTGGGGTTTCAGCACGAGCACAAATGGATCGAAGATGATCTAAGTGAAGGAAATATGCCCTAGAGGCAATAATAAAGTTATTATTTATTTCCTTATATCATGATAAATGTTTATTATTCATGCTAGAATTGTATTAACCGGAAACATAATACATGTGTGAATACATAGACAAACAAAGTGTCACTAGTATGCCTCTACTTGACTAGCTCGTTAATCGAAGATGGTTATGTTTCCTAAACCATAGACATGAGTTGTCATTTGATTAACGGGATCACATCATTAGGAGAATGATCTGATTGACATGACCCATTCCGTTAGCCTAGCACTTGATCGTTTAGTATGTTGCTATTGCTTTCTTCATGACTTATACATGTTCCTGTAACTATGAGATTATGCAACTCCCGTTTATCGGAGGAACACTTTGGGTACTACCAAACATCACAACGTAACTGGGTGATCATAAAGGAGTACTACAGGTGTCTCCAAAGGTACTTGTTGGGTTGGCGTATTTCGAGATTAGGTTTTGTCACTCCGATTGTCGGAGAGGTATCTCTGGGCCTTCTCGGTAATACACATCACATAAGCCTTGCAAGCATTACAACTAATGAGTCAGTTGTGAGATGATGTATTACGGAACGAGTAAAGAGACTTACCAGTAACGAGATTGAACTAGGTATTGGATACCCACGATCGAATCTCGGGCAAGTAACATACCGATGACAAAGGGAACAACATATGTTGTTATGCGGTTTGACCGATAAAGATCTTCGTAGAATATGTAGGAACCAATATGGGCATCCAGGTCCCGCTATTGGTTATTGACCGGAGACGTGTCTCGGTCATGTCTACATTGTTCTCGAACCGTAGGGTCCGCACGCTTAAGGTTTCGATGCCGGTTATATTATGAGTTTATGAGTTTTGATGTACCGAAGGAGTTCGGAGTCCCGGATGAGATCGGGGACATGACGAGGAGTCTCGAAATGGTCGAGACGTAAAGATCGATATATTGGACGACTATATTCGGAGTTCAGAAAGGTTCCGAGACATTCGGGTATTTTTCGGAGTACCGGAGAGTTACGGGAATACGTATTGGGCCTTATTGGGCCATACGGGAAAGAAGGAAAAGGGCCTCAAGGGTGGCGCACCCTTCCCTTGGTCTGGTCCGAATTGGACTAGGGAAGGCGCCTCTTCCTTCCTTCTCCTTTTCCCTTCCCTTTCCTTCTCTCCTACTCCTACTACATGGAAGGTTTCCTAGTTGGACTAGGAAAGGGAATCCTACTCTCGGTGGGAGTAGGACTCCCCTATGGCGCGCCTCCTCCCTAGGCCGGCCTCCTCCTCCCTCCCTCCTTTATATACGGGGGCAGGGGCACCCCATGAACACACAAGTTGATCCTTGAGATCGTTCCTTATCCGTGTGCGGTGCCCCCCTCCATCATATTCCACCTCGGTCATATCATAGCAGTGCTTAGGCGAAGCCCTGCGTCGGCAGAACATCAAGATCGTCACCACGCCGTCGTGCTGACGGAACTCCCTCTCCCCGGAGCTTTGCTGGATCGGAGCCCGAGGAGCGTCATCGAGCTGAACGTGTGCCAAGAACTCGAAGGCGCCGGAGTAACGGCGCTGGGATCGGCTGGATCGCGAGGAGAACGTACGACTACTTCCTCTACGTTGTGATCGACTCGGAGGCGCCGGAGTAATGGCGTTGGGATCGGCTGGATCGCGAGGAGAACGTACGACTACTTCCTCTACGTTGTGATCGCTTCCGCTTTGGTCTACGAGGGTACGTAGACAATACTCTCCCCTCTCGTTGCTATGCATCACCATGATCTTGCGTGTGCGTAGGAAATTTTCTGAAATTACTACGTTCCCCAACAGTGTCATCCGAGCCTGGTTTTATGCGTTGATGTCATATGCACGAGTAGAACACAAGTGAGTTGTGGGCGATACAAGTCAGACTGCCTACCAGCATGTCATACTTTGGTTCAGCGGTATTGTGAGATGAAGCGGCCCGGACCGACATTACGCGTACGCTTACGCGAGACTGGTTTCACCGTTACGAGCACTCGTGCTTAAAGGTGGCGGGCGGGTGTCTGTCTCTCTCACTTTAGTTGAACCGAGTGAGCCTCCGCCCGGTACTTGAGAAGGTTAAAACGGAGTCTATTTGTGAAGTATCATTGTGGTTTTGATGCGTAGGTAAGAACGGTTCTTGCTCAGCCCGTAGCAGCCACGTAAAACTTGCAACAACAAAGTAGAAGACGTCTAACTTGTTTTTGCAGGGCATGTTGTGATGTGATATGGTCAAGACGTGATGCTATATTTTATTGTATGAGATGATCATGTTTTGTAACCGAGTTATCGGCAACTGGCAGGAGCCATATGGTTGTCGCTTTATTGTATGAAATGCAAACGCCCTGTAATTGCTTTACTTTATCACTAAGCGGTAGCGATAGTCGTAGAAACAACAGGTGGCGAGACGACAACAATGCTACGATGGGGATCAAGGTGTCGCTACCGGTGGCGATGGTGATCACGACGGTGCTTCGGAGATGGAGATCACAAGCACAAGATGATGATGGCCATATCATATCACTTATATTGATTGCATGTGATGTTTATTCTTTATGCATCTTATCTTGCTTTGATTGACGGTAGCATTATAAGATGATCTGTCACTAAAAATTATCAAGAAGTGTTCTCCCTGAGTATGCACCGTTGCCAAAGTTCGTAGTACCCAGACACCACGTGATGATCGGGTGTGATAAGTTCTACGTCCATCTACAACGGGTGCAAAACAGTTGCACACGCAGAATACTCAGGTTAAACTTGACGAGCCTAGCATATAACAGATATGGCCTCGGAACACGGAGACCAAAAGGTCGAGCGTGAATCATATAGTAGATATGATCAACATAGTGATGTTCACCATTGAAACTACTCCATCTCACGTGATGATCGGACATGGTTTAGTTGATTTGGATCACGTAATCACTTAGATGACTAGAGAGATGTCTGTCTAAGTGGGAGGTTTTTAATATGATTAATTAAAACTTTAATTTATCATGAACTTAGTCCTGGTAGTATTTTGCAAATTATGTTGTAGATCCATAGCTCGCGCTGTTGCTTCCCTATGTTTTTATATGTGTTCCTAGAGAAAATTGTATTGAAAAATGTTAGTAGCAATGATGCGGATTGGATCTGTGATCTGAGGTTTATCCTCATTGCTGCACAGAAGAATTATGTCCTTAATGCACCGCTAGGTGACAGACCTATTGCAGGAGCAAATGCAGACGTTATGAACGTTTGGCTAGCTCAATATGATGACTACTTGATAGTTTAGTGCACCATACTTAACGGCTTAGAATCGGGACTTCAAAGACGTTTTGAACATCATGGACCATATGAGATGTTCCAGGAGTTGAAGTTAATATTTCAAGCAAATAACAGAGTTGAGAGATATGAAATCTCCAACAAAGTTCTATAGCTAAAAGATGGAGGAGAATCGCTCAACTAGTGAGCATGTTCTCAGATTATGCAGGTGCTTCAATCGCTTGAATCAAGTGGGAGTTAATCTTCCAGATAAGATAGTGATTGACAGAATTCTCTAGTCACCATCACTAAGTTACTAGAACTTCGTGATGAACTATAGTATGCAAGGGATGACGAAAACGATTCCCGAGCTCTTCGTGATGTTGAAATCGACGAAGGTAGAAATCAAGAAAGAGCATCAAGTGTTGATGATTGACAAGACCACTAGTCTCAAGGAAAAGGGCAAAGGGAAGAAGGGGAACTTCAAGAAGAACGGCAAGCAAGTTGCTGCTCGAGTGAAGAAGCCCAAGTCTGGACCTAAGCCTGAAACTAAGTGCTTTTGCTGCAATGGAACTGGTCACTAGAAGCGGAACTACCCCAAGTTTTTGGCGGATAAGAAGGATGGCAAAGTGAACAAGGTTATATTTGATATACAGGTTATTGATGTGTGCCTTACTAGTGTTTATAGTAGCCCCTGAGTATTTGATACTTGATCGGTTGCTAAGATTAGTAACTCGAAACAGGAGTTACAGAATAAACAGAGACTAGTTAAAGGGGAAGTGACGATGAGTGTTGGAAGTAGTTCCAAGATTGATATGATCATCATCGCACACTCCCTATACTTTCGGGATTAGTGTTAAACCTAAATAAATGTTATTTGGTGTTTATGCGTTGAGCATGAATATGATTTGATCATGTTTATTGCAAAACGGTTATTCATTTAAAGTCAAAGAATAATTGTTGTTCTGTTTAAATGAATAAAACCTTCGATGGTCATACACCCAATGAAAATAGTTTTCAAAACGGTTATTCATTTAAAGTCAAAGAATAATTGTTGTTCTGTTTAAATGAATAAAACCTTCAATGGTCATACACCCAATAAAAATAGTTTGTTGGATCTCGATCATAGTGATACACATATTCATGATATTGAAACCAAAAGATGCAAAGTTAATAATGATAGTGCAACTTGTTTGTGGCACTGCCGTTTAGGTCATATTGGTGTAAAGCGCATGAAGAAAATCCATGCTGATGGACTTTTGGAATCACTTGATTATGAATCATTTGATGCTTGCGAACCGTGCCTTTTGGGCAAGATGACTAAAACTCCGTTCTCCGGAACAATGGAACAAGCTACTGACTTATTGGAAATAATACATACCGATGTATGAGATTCAATGAGTGTTGATGCTCGTGGCAAGTATCATTATTTTCTAACCTTCACAGATGATTTGAGCAGATATGCGTATATCTTCTTGATGAAACATAAGTCTGAAATAGTTGAAAATTTCAAAGAATTTCAGAGTGAAGTAGAAAATCATCGTAACAAGAAAATAAAGTTTCTACGATCTGATCGTGGAGATGAATATTTGAGTTACGAAGTTTGGTCTTCAATTAAAACAAAGTGGAATAGTTTCACAGCTCACGCCACCTGGAACACCACAACGTTATGGTGTGTCCGAACGTCAGAACCGTACTTTATTTTGATATGGTGCGATCAATGATGTCTCTTACCGATTTACCACTATCGTTTGGGGTTATGCATTAGAGACAGCTGCATTCACGTTTAATAGGGCACCATCTAAATCCGTTGAGACGACAACATATGAACTGTGGTTTAGCAAGAAACCCAAATTGACGTTTCTTAAAGTTTGGGGCTGCGATGCTTATTGAAAAAGTTTCACCCTGATAAGCTCAAACCCAAATCGGAGAAGTGCGTCTTCATAGAATACCCAAAGGAAATAGTTGGGTACACCTTCTATCACAGATCCAAAGGCAAGATATTCGTTGCTAAAAATGGATCCTTTCTAGAGAAGGAGTTTCTCTCGAAAGAAGTGAGTGGGAGGAAAGTAGAACTTGATGAGGTAACTGTACCTGTACCCTTATTGGAAAGTAGTTCATCACAGAAATCAGTTCCTGTGACAAATACACCAATTAGTGAGGAAGCTAATGATATTGATCATGAAACTTCAGATCAAGTTACTACAGAACCTCGTAGGTCTTCCAGAGTAAGATCCGCACCAGAGTGGTGTAGTAATCATGTTCTGGAAGTCATGTTACTAGACCATGATGAACCTACGAACTATGAGGAAGCGATGATGAGCCCAGATTCCGCGAAATGGCTCGAGGCCATAAAATCTGAGATATGATCCAAGTAAGAGAACAAAGTATGGACTTTGATTGACTTGCTCGATGATCAGCAAGCCATGTTAAATAAATGGATCTTCAAGAGGAAGACGGACAGCGATAGTAGTGTTACTATCTACAAAGCTAGACTTGTCGAAAAAGGTTTTTGACAAAGTTCAAGATGTTGAATACAATGAGATTTTCTCACTCGTATCAATGCTTAAAAGTCTGTCCGAATCATGTTAGCAATTGCCACACTTTATGAAATCTGGCAAATGGATGTCAAAACTGCATTCCTTAATGGATTTATTAAAGAAGAGTTGTATATGATGCAACCAGAAGGTTTTGTCGATCCTAAAGGTGTTAACGAAATATGCAGGCTCCAGCGATCCATCTATGGACTGGTGCAAGCATCTCGGAGTTGGAATATACGCTTTGATAAGTTGATCAAAGCATATAGTTTTATACAGACTTGCGGTGAAGCCTGTATTTACTAGAAAGTGAGTGGGAGCACTACAACATTTCTGATAAGTATATGTGAATGACATATTGTTGATCGGAAATAATGTAGAATTATTCTGCAAAGCATAAAGGAGTGTTTGAAAGGAGTTTTTTCAAGGAAAGACCTCGGTGAAGCTGCTTACATATTGAGCATCAAGATCTATAGAGATAGATCAAGACGCTTGATAAGTTTTTCAATGAATACATACCTTGACAAGATTTTGAAGTAGTTCAAAATGGAACAGCCAAAGAAATAGTTCTTGCCTGTGTTACAAGGTGTGAGATTGAGTAAGACTCAAAACCCGACCACGGCAGAAGATAGAAAGAGAATGAAAGTCATTCCCTATGCATCAGCCATAGGTTCTATAAAGTATGTCATCTTGTGTACCAGATCTATTGCATACCCTACCACTATGCTTGGCAAGGAGTGCAATAGTGATCTAGGAGTAGATCAATGGACAACGGTCAAAATTATCCTTAGTAGAATAAGGATATGTTTCTCGATTATGGAAGTGACAAAAGGTTCATCGTAAAGGGTTACGTCGATGAAAGTTTTGACACCGATCTGGATGACTCTAAGTCACGATCTAGATACATATTGAAAATGGGAGCAATTAGCTAGAGTAGCTCCGTGCAGAGCATTGTAGACATAGAGATTTGCAAAATACTTACGGCTCTGAATATGACAGACCCGTTGACTAAAATTATCTCACAAGCAAAACATGATCACACCTTAGTACTCTTTGGGTGTTAATCACATGGCGATGTGAACTAGATTACTGACTCTAGTAAACCCTTTGGGTGTTGGTCACATGTCGATGTGAACTATGGGTGTTAACCACATATAGATGTGAACTATTGATGTTAAATCACATGGCGATGTGAACTAGATTATTGACTCTAGTGCAAGTGGGAGACTGAAGGAAATATGCCCTAGAGGCAATAATAAAGTTATTATTTATTTCCTTATATCATGATAAATGTTTATTATTCATGCTAGAATTGTATTAACCGGAAACATAATACATGTGTGAATACATAGACAAACAGAGTGTCACTAGTATGCCTCTACTTGACTAGCTCGTTAATCGAAGATGGTTATGTTTCCTAAACCATAGACATGAGTTGTCATTTGATTAACGGGATCACATCATTAGGAGAATGATCTGATTGACATGACCCATTCCGTTAGCCTAGCACTTGATCGTTTAGTATGTTGCTATTGCTTTCTTCATGACTTATACATGTTCCTGTAACTATGAGATTATGCAACTCCTGCCACCGGAGGAACACTTTGGGTACTACCAAACGTCACAACGTAACTGGGTGATCATAAAGGAGTACTACAGGTGTCTCCAAAGGTACTTGTTGGGTTGGCGTATTTCGAGATTAGGTTTTGTCACTCACGATTGCTCGGAGAGGTATCTCTGGGCCTTCTCGGTAATACACATCACATAAGCCTTGCAAGCATTACAACTAATGAGTCAGTTGTGAGATGATGTATTACGGAACGAGTAAAGAGACTTACCAGTAACGAGATTGAACTAGGTATTGGATACCCACGAGCGAATCTCGGGCAAGTAACATACCGATGACAAAGGGAACAACATATGTTGTTATGCGGTTTGACCGATAAAGATCTTCGTAGAATATGTAGGAACCAATATGGGCATCCAGGTCCCGCTTATTGGTTATTGACCGGAGACGATGTCTCGGTCATGTCTACATTGTTCTCGAACCGTAGGGTCCGCACGCTTAAGGTTTCGATGACAGTTATATTATGAGTTTATGAGTTTTGATGTACCGAAGGAGTTCGAAGTCCCGGATGAGATCGGGGACATGACGAGGAGTCTCGAAATGGTCGAGACGTAAAGATCGATATATTGGACGACTATATTCGGAGTTCGGAAAGGTTCCGAGACATTCGGGTATTTTTCGGAGTACCGGAGAGTTACGGGAATACGTATTGGGCCTTATTGGGCCATACGGGAAATAAGGAAAAGGGCCTCAAGGGTGGCCGCACCCTTCCCTTGGTCTGGTCCGAATTGGACTAGGGAAGGCGCCTCTTCCTTCCTTCTCCTTTTCCCTTCCCTTTCCTTCTCTCCTACTCCTACTACATGGAAGGTTTCCTAGTTGGACTAGGAAAGGGGGAATCCTACTCCCGGTGGGAGTAGGACTCCCCTATGGCGCGCCTCCTCCCTAGGCCGGCCTCCTCCTCCCTCCCTCCTTTATATACGGGGGCAGGGGCACCCCATGAACACACAAGTTGATCCTTGAGATCGTTCCTTAGCCGTGTGCGGTGCCCCCCTCCACCATATTCCACCTCGGTCATATCATAGCGGTGCTTAGGCGAAGCCCTGCGTCGGTAGAACATCAAGATCGTCACCACGCCGTCGAGCTGACGGAACTCCCTCTCCCCGGAGCTTTGCTGGATCGGAGCCCGAGGAGCGTCATCGAGCTGAACGTGTGCCAAGAACTCGGAGGCGCCGGAGTAACGGCGCTGGGATCGGCTGGATCGCGAGGAGAACGTACGACTACTTCCTCTACGTTGTGATCGACTCGGAGGCGCCGGAGTAACGGCGTTGGGATCGGCTGGATCGCGAGGAGAACGTACGACTACTTCCTCTACGTTGTGATCGCTTCCGCTTTGGTCTACGAGGGTACGTAGACAATACTCTCCCCTCTCGTTGCTATGCATCACCATGATCTTGCGTGTGCGTAGGAAATTTTTTGAAATTACTACGTTCCCCAACACTAAGTAGAAAACTTTAAGTGGATCCATAGTCATCTTAATTTTTTGCTTTCATTTTCTGTTTTCGAGTGTGTACATGAAGGAAAAAAGCAAACAAGCAAACACACTAAAAGCAAACTAAACTATTTTTTGTGAAAACATTTTGGAAGTGGGGAGATGAAAACGAGATGCAAATGAGAAATAAAAGTAAATACAAGTACATGATAGTTTATGCGAAGGTACTTGATAGGTTTTGGTGATGTCTCCCCTGTAACGGCGCCATAAATTCTTCCTGCTGCTTGTGAGTTGCGTTGGAATTTCCTTAAAGAGGAGAGGATGATGCAGTAAAGTAGAAATAAGTATTTCCCTCAGGTAAGAACTAAGGTTATCAATTGAGTAGGAGAACCATGCAAGACCTCGTGAACAGAACCTACACACAAAAGAACAAATACTTGCACCCGAAGCGATCAAGGGGTTGCCAATCCCCTCGCCGGTTAATTGCAAGGGTCAAGTCTGATAATGGTAGATAGATAAAAAAAACTCAAAATAAAAGAACGGTAAATAAATTGCAGCAAGGTAATTTTAGATTTTATATATAATAAATATAGACCCGGGGCATACTTTTCACTAGAGGCTTCTCTCTCGAACAAAAAACATACGATGGTAAACAAATTACTGTTGGGCAATTGGTAGAAAAGCGCATAGTTACGATATCAAATGTAATGATCATGTATATAGGAATCACGTCCGAGACAAATAGACCGACTCCTGCATGTATCTACTACTATTACGCCACACATCAACCGCTATCTTACATGCATCTAGAGTATTAAGTTCGTAAAGAACGAAGTAATGCCTTATAAGCAAGATGACATGATGTAGACAAAGTAAATCCAATCAACATATGAATAAACCCCGTCGTTTTACCCTTAATGGCAACAATACAAATACGTTTCGTGTCCCTTTCTGTCATTGGGATATAGAGTAGTGCAAGATTGAACCCATTACAAAGCACCTCTCCCATTGCAAGTAAATCAATCTAGTTGGTCAAACCAAACGGATAGACCAGAGAGAAATAAAAAGCTATAATAATCATGCATACAAGAATTTAGAATATACTCAAATAATATTCATGGATAATCTGATTATAAACCCACAATTCATGGATCCCAAATAACACACCGCAAAGAAGATTATATCGAATAGATCTCCAAGAACATCGAGGAGAACATTGTATTGAAGATCAGAGAGAGAGAGAGAGAGAGAGAGAGAGAGAGAGAGAGAGAGAGAGAGAAGCCATCTAGCTACTAGCTATGGACCCGTAGGTCTATGGTAAACTGCTCACACATCATCGAAAGGGCAGCAAGGTTGATGTAGAAACCCTCCATGATCGATCCCCCCTCCAACAGAGTACCGGAAAAGACCTCCAGATGGGATCTCTGAGAACAGAAACTTGCGGCAGCAGAAAAAGTATTTTGGGTGACTCTCTGTTGGTTTCCCGATTTTAGAGAATTTATTGAGTTGGAATTAGGTCAAACGGAGCCATGGAGGCCCACAAGGTACTAGGGCGCGCCTACCCCCCCCCCCCCCCCCGCCCCCCCGCGGCGCGCCCTAGTGCCATGTGGCCTTCTCATTGCACGTCTGGTCTCCCACCGAAGCTTCTAGGGTCTATCTTGTCCAGAAAAAATCGTCAAAAAAATTCATGGCATTTAGACTTTGTTTGGTACGGAATTTCTGGAAAGCAAAAAACAGCAACTGGCACTTGGCACTAAGTTAATAGATTAGTCCCAAAAAAATGATATATGATTGCATATACAACATCTAAGATTGATAATATATAGCATGGAACAATAAAAAATTATAGATACGTTGGAGGCGTATCAGCGCCCCAAACCCTCCTGATACGCCCAGGCAGCCCGCTCGGTCACTGACCGGTCATGAAAATCTGACCCAGACGGGCGCCTCAAACGGGCCTCAAATGCCCGGGTTGACCGGCACCCCTCGTATCCAGCCCAAATATGGGGCGGATATGGGGGCGCCTGGGCACGCCCGCCACGTCGGACTGATGAGGGAGTCCCACGCGGATTATCCCGGAAACCCGGCGGTTGAAAGCTCGTCTCCTCCGTCAGACCGATGTCGCTGCGTGGCACCGCTCTGTCGGCCCACGTAGTGCCTAGCCCGGCTATTTAAGTCGATCGGCGGCACCGAAACCCTACCATCCACATTTTCCTCCACCAGTCCACCGCCGCCACCACTTTCCACTCCCCCCGTCCGCCTAGTAGCCATGACCCCACGCCGGCGGGTGAGGAGCAAGCCATTTCTAACGCCGGAGCGCCGGCTCGAGCTCCTTGAGCAGATCCGTGCAAGGCATGAAGCCTGAATCACCGTTATACCTCCGGATGCAGTGGATCCGGAGGAGGAGGAGGTGGAGGAGTTCGAGGACGATGAGGAGGAGGTTGGGGAGGATTAGGATGATCCGAATGAGGAGGAGGATGTGGGGGACGCTGGCGAAGCGGATCTACAGGCGGAGCAGCAGGCCATCCTCGACTCCCTTTGGTTGGAGTCGACTGCGGAGGCCCGACACCGTCGCCGGCAAGAGATTGAGGAGCAGCAGGCCGCGAAGGAGGTAGAGATGCTCGCCTACATGGATGAGGCCGAGCAGGAGGAGGATGAGCCGGAGCCCTCCTACCCGCCCGTCCAGCCGGTGCCCGGCACCGTCGTCGTGGAAATCTCCGACGATGAAGATTAGCTAGAGTAGTACATAGTATATAGTACAAAGGATTTCTTTTGCATGCTTTGTATGGATCTAGGGGTTAAAATACGAGAGACTCGGATGCAGAATGGCTAATTTGAAACGTGACTGGTCACTTTTCGCAGACGCGCCCGGTCGCGTCCGCGGGCATTTGAGGGGCCGGATCTGTAAAGTCCGGCTGTAGATGCTCTAATAATGGTAGCTTAACATATGTACAATTATCAGTCACTAGTCATCAACCCGTGCTCCAGCACGGGCTAGCAATTTTTGGAAAATATAATATTGTACATAGAAAGCTTATGTAGCTATTGTATTATTTGAACCATGTAAAAATAAAGTACATAGAAAGTCTATATAATATTATACATAGAAAGTTTGATATTGTGCTTACTTTCATAGTGTATAACATATTTACTTTTCCAATTATAAATATACTCAGAACATTGTGGATCACCATAAATTTCAAAATTTTGTATTAAGCATTTTGCCACAACAGATAGTGGTGACATTGCTACTTATATTTGACGGCTCCTAACTTTTGTAATTCCTATATACATTGAAAATTTGTTTTGTAATTCCTATCTTTTGCATAGTTTAGCAATTTCGAATTCTTAAAATATATTCTTGTATTTTTTTATTAAATGTATTTGCCAGATAGATTTAGAACTTTTTTGAGACTTTGATTTCTAATATTTTCTTGAAATACTGTGTGCATGTCACATACATATTCGGAGTATATATGTAAGTGTGATTTAAGTGCATGTGTGTGATTGGTATAGTACACACATATAGCATTGTGATTGTGTGCCTAGTGGTTTTTTGGATATTTTAAAATGTCAACATTCAAAAACAAAAGCTTTCTTTAAGTTTTTTAAACTAACCTGTAAATTTCTGGAAGCTCGCCTTTCTCTATTTAAAAGTTCGGCTAAATTATTGGATGCCCACCTATAGAATTTAAATTTTTTGTTTGTACATTTTAAAAATAGGATCCTTCTGACACCCCAACCGAGTCATCTGCAAAATTAATGACACTTCTTTCCTTTGGGTACTACTAATTAAATTGCATTTTTTTTACTTAGTTAAGTGATCCCCATTCTCGAGCATTTGTCCTGAAATGTCTTAAATATAACTTAATTTACATGCCCTCACTTCTGAATCCAACGGATCTCCGATGCACATGCACTTTTAGAAATTCAAATTTTTTTAAATATATTTTAGGATTTTTATTACATGTATTTGTCAGATAGATTTAGAACACTTTTGACACTGAGATGTTTAATAATTTCTGAATATAACGTGTGCATGTCACATACATATTCCGAACTATATATGTAAGTGTGATTTAAATACATGTGTGATTGGTATATTACACGGCGTATAAAGCGTTCTAATAGTGTGCATGTTGATTTTTGGATTAGAAAATATAGTCATGTATGCACAACATGCTTACCTTAATGTCTCACAAATGCACGGGTAACTTCAGCGGTATGGTTTCTAGAAAAAAAAATTGTTGTGAGATCACGATCAGGTTTCCCTTCCCTTTTATCTCTGCAGTTTTTTTATTCATGTGAAGAAGGGAGAGACCAAGGGAAGCACGTCTCAACTTTCCTTTCCCTTTTTTAAGCAAATGGTAAGATATGATTGCAATTTTTTTCTCAATGAAAAAGGGAGAAACCAAAGGGAGGACGACTGGCAAAAGGGAGCACGTCTCTTATTTCATCCTCTTTGTTGTGAGGAGTCTCTTATTTCATCTGATGACTACAAACGAACTATATATTAATTGGATGGATGTAATTTCTTACTTTTTAGAATTAATGTGGTGACTCGTATGGTGCTTCCAATTAGTAAATATAAGATGGGCTGGCACCAACTGTATACGAGTACTATTCGGTGAACTAATTGTCGTATTAAAATTGATAAACGCATATCGAAACTGGACACAACTACTTTTGATGAAGTCATGACTCACCTACTATTGTCTAGTAATGGAGATGGTACAGTTTCCAGCTCCATATATACCATCCTTACTCTTAGCCATGCAGCTGAATCCTTACTCTTAGCCGTGCAGCTGAACAAGTGGTTTACTCTCCGTTCCCACCTAAACGATGTTTCATCATTTGCTTTGCTCCTTGACTACTAGCATGAATTGGAGGTATTGGGAAGCTCTCAATTGAACGTTGACAAGTAGCCATAGAGATGTTGGTGAGTTTGGTACTGAAGAACCCATGGGATATCACAAGTACATTTGCCAGGTCACATTATATCAGAGTGTTTCTATGATAGTGCTCTGACCATCTCCTCCAATAAGTTAGGGATAATGTTGCTCCTAAGCCTATTTTCAAATAATTTACGGATATTTTTTGCTCCTAACTACTCTAAGTAGACTCCTCGGCAAGAGATAAACCACTCATTATCAAAGTAGTCAAGGAATATAGTCACCTGATGTCCAATAGGATTTAGTGATTCATGTTCATTGCCACCGTCACCACCTGCAATGACAACGGCGCCACTCTGCATTCTCTTGGGCTGGAGCCAAAACTAGTAGGAACCAACACTTTGTCCAGGCACAGGTGAAGGGCAGAACAAGGTAGCACAACCGACATACTCCAATAGATCAAATAAGATGCAGAGCAACAACTAAGTACAATAACTACGACAAGCACAATAACATGAGAATATTACCACCGCACCGGTAAATTAAATGTACCTACATATATAAATAATGTTAATAACCATCAGCTGCTCTATTTTCAGTTGACACTTTCTGAAAGCTAGCACCTTATCATCATCTCTAGTCCACACCACTAAAGAACTTCAAGTTACACCCTTCGTATAAGCAAAATGATGTCAATTGATGTCATGTTACCCCAACCCTTCTGTCTAGATGCAGCAGCTTTCACCATGAACTCTCTTTCACCACATCAGACCTCTAGGTGAACCTGCAATGGTAAATACATGTTCGGTTACGCAAGAAGGTTAGGCAAACAACAGCAGACAGCAGTCCGAATTCCTTTCATAATTATGATCATCAGTGCTACCAATGGAAGGCGGTTAGTTTAGTAGTAGGATTCTACCGGATGAAAATATGCAAGCCAATGAAACAATAGTCATTGGCACGCACCCAAAGTTCCAGAAAACCAGAGCGATTCAATCAAAGAAGAACTGAAAAACAGAATGTACAATTGATATGCTATCTAATCCTTCATTCCAACTTATATCCGAGGACATTGCTTAAAATCAAATCATATAGTGAACTCCACCACCATTTACAACTATCAAAAATGTGACATGCCTGCCGAATCATCAATTTTGCCACCTCATCCTATACAAGAAAGCAGACTAACATATCTAGCATGGGAAGAAAAATGGAACAATCTCATCCACCCAACACTTCAGTGCCACCATTCCATCCGTGCCAGTGACGACGATATGTCCTTCCACATCCCAACATAGCCGGACAGTTGGTGACAAAATCTAGCTCTTCCGCCCACTGCTAGCAACAGATGTGGCCAGCGGATGCCCATCCATAGCCGTTGAAGTATGTACCTAGCTTGAAAGCAACCGAGGATATTGAGTAGCAAAATGTTTACTGGTAAATTTGGGGTCGAAATGGGAGGGGACAAAAACAAAGGAAGGGAAGAAGGAGAGGAAGCCAGCTAGGATGACCCGGAGGACAATACAACTTCGAGTTGGGGCCAAGGGATACATTGCACTGATTCTAGTTCTTCAACACATGAGTTAAACGGCATTAGAGTTGCGATGAAAACTAAACTGAGAAAAACGTTCAACTACAGAAGTAGACATTCTCCTGTCAATTTTTTAGTGGAAGGCAGTGACATTCGGTATCGATGTCTGAGTGAATGTGGAGCTCATTTCATATACTGTATTACTCTGAACATCACTGGGGAATTCCATCCACTATTTAAGATATAACTTTTCCAGGAAAATTGACCAATTTGAGCATGACATTTCTAACTGGATAGATCAAGTAGAGTGGTTATTTTATAGGAGAAAATGCAGGGCAAAAGACAAGAAATATTGTTTCAGTTTTATCCGTCTATTTCATAGACCCTTGTGTGTACTAGGTGTTATTGCACTATTAGGGAAAACCTTATACACAGAATCTTAGCAGTAGCCATGGATAAAATGAAGCACTACTGCTACTTAATAGTAGCGCGTGGCAGTAAAAGGTGCTACTGCTATCCTGTTAGCAGTAGCGCGTGTTAGCAAAATGCGCTGTTGGTAAGTTTGAACTGGGCGCACATGGCTAGCCCCACTTAGCAGCAACGCGTATCCTTATCCAGCGCTACTGCTATGCTCCATAGTAGTAGCGCTTTTCTTTAACCCGTGCTGCTACTAAGCCTAACTTATCGCCCCAAGGCCGACCCTCTCACTCTCCCTCTCATTCAGTCTCCCCCGCACCCCCCATCATCCGCCGCCGCCGCCGTTCACCGACCACCGTCGTCGCCTCCCGCCGGCCTCCCCCGCCGTCCTCCACTGAAGTAGTCCCTCCATCCCTCATCCTCCCTCCTCCCTCCTCCCCTCCCTCCTGCTTCCACCGCGCCCTCCTCCCTCCTCCTCCAGCCGCCCCCTCCTTCCTCCTCCTCCGCCGCCTCCCCTCCTCCCTCCTCCTCCGGCCAAGCTGTCCGCCGGCAGTCTTCCTCCCACCGCCCCCCTCCCCCTCCTCCTCTCTCCTCCCTCCTCCCACCCCCTCCTCCCTCCCTCCTCCTCCCTCCACCGATCCCACCGCCCTCCTCCTCTCTCCTCCCTCCTCCTCCTTCCTCCTCCCACCCTCTCCTCCCTCCATGTCTCCTACACCCTAAACTCTTTTTTGCCGTTCTTGTATAATGTATTTTTTTACTGTTTTTCAGTAAGTGTTTAATAGAATTAGTAAGAAAATTTATAGAACTAGTCAAACTTGTTTATTTTTAGTAACAACTAGTTTTTTTTATAGTAAGTGCTTAGTTGAACTAGTTGAATTAATAGAACTAGTTTATTTTTAGTAAGAAAATTTAGGTATATGAGATTTGATGATCTAATTATAGTTTTACTATAGAACTAGTGTATTGTTAGTAAGAAAATTAATAGAACTAGTTTATTTTTAGGTGTATTTAGCAGAATTCTAGGTTGATTCGTTTTGAAGTGGACATGCCATATTTTGAACATGTCACACCTGTTGTTATTTCTTTAGTTAAAGCAATTATTCCCGCATCAACGTCGACGATGCCTATCCCGCATCCTCGTCCACTAGTAGAAAAAGGGCCTATAGTCCCGGTTCATAAGGGCCTTTAGTCCCGGTTCGTGAACCGGGACTAAAGGGTCGGTACTAATACCCTCAACCTTTAGTCCCGGTTCTATCCAGAACCGGGACAGATGGGCCTCCACGTGGCCTGTCCGCTGAGCCCAGGCAGGAGGGCCTTTGGTCCCGGTTGGTGGCACCAACCGGGACCAATAGGCATCCATGCGTCAGCATTTCTTTGGCTCTGGTTTTTGTTTTTTTTTCAAAAGGGGGGGGGGGGGGGTGGGGGGTTAATTTAGGTGTTTCATATATTGTGCTATAGCTAGCTAATTAATAGAGAAAAGTGTCCTTTCTTTTGTCCGTGCTTGGTCGACGCGCTTCGTACTATACATACGTATAGAGAGGACTAACTAGACATGCTAGCTAGCTAGTAATTAAGCAAACAGAAGATCGTCATGAACATATATATGCATACAGAGAGAAGTGATATCGACCACCTCTCCTTCTTCGAGAGATTGGTCGAACAACAAGTTCTCGTATATCTATCCGACACTACCGGCTACATATATACAATAGTTATCTTTTACAATACAGACGCGTGGTCCACATAGTATTCTCCGTCTTCAGCGATCACGTGGTCAAGAAAGAATGCCGCCAATTCCTCTTGAATTGCTCGCATGCGATCTGGTGCTAGGAGTTTATCCCGCTTCCGAGACATCTAATTATAAGAAAGGGGTCAATATATATATATATATATATATATATATATATATAAATATATATAAATATATATAAATATATATAAATATATATATATATATATATATGAATGAATGAAACACAAAAAAAATGATTGTAATAAAATAAATTTTTGAATATTTTTATTTACGCACTTCGTATTGTTTGTCGGAGTAGCCCCTCTCACAGGTCGTGTGGCGGATGGACTGCATAAGCGTAGTATCCACAGAAATCATTCCCTTGTTCCTGCCACAACCACTTTACAAGAAACAGAGGTCAATCAAACTGATAATTAGCAAGCATGCTAAATGGTATTGATGAAACTAGTGCTTGAATCACTAGGAGATGCGCATGGAATCTGCTACTATATAGTACTTACTTTCGGGTGTCTAAATTGCAGCTTCTTCGGTAGTCCCGGAGCTTTTTTGGTGAATTTTCCCCAAGCCCTGCCATACAAAGAAAACAATTACTTGATATCAGAAATGAACAAAGTTGTTGATATGGTGGATAATGATCGATTTAACTTACTTCTCGAGCATTTCAGTCATGTCCGCATACTCCTTGGGATCTTTTCGTCTCGAGTCAAAGACAGTTACTACTTCCTTCTCAAGCTTAATCTCTAGGAGAATATAGTGGTAGCTGCGCACACATGCATAACTCATCAATATTACATTACTATAACCTGGACTAATAAGGAAACCGAATATGCCACAAGACAGTAACACTCACTTGAAGTTGTAAGGAAAGAGTATTATATCTTTGTGTTCATTTATTACCAACGATTGTAGCAAGTTGGACTCGGTATCTTTGGCACGAAATTCAACCTCATTTGCATCTATGAGATATGTGTTAATGAACCCAATATCACCCACTTGTCTTTTCTTCAATTCGGCGATCTTCAATCTGCATAATATAGTGAGGATATTTATAAATACATGCAATGAAAGGGCTGAGTTATATAGAGATACTTAATGACAGAAGTAGTACTACTTACAGACGATGTAGCAGGTGACCGTTGTTTTATCGAGGGCCAATTGATTGAAAAACTGATAGAACTCCTCAAATGGAATAGGCAGCAGTTCAATTCCAAGGAGGTCATGCTCCTTTTAACTCTCAAATACAAAGTACTCCTCCCCTCAGACTCTTTGCAGGTTTTCATGTACCAATCATGCAATCTTCGCATCATCGTTGATAGAGAGCTTTCATCTTTGACGAGAGGCTTCCCGTATTCGTATCTTTGTATCTGCACCTCCAAGAAATCAAATTGTACATCGTCGGGCAAGTAATCTTCAGGATTGCCATAACCGGGCACCATCCTCGGATCGATGATGTCGCTAGCAGGCACCTTGAGCGGGGGCACGATTCCTTCGCTTGTTCGCCGAGCTGGGCAATTTGTTTCTAGCTCGTCGTTCTTTCATCCTTTGATCACTGACAGTACTTCCCGATCTCTCCGCTTCGGCAAATGCCTTTCCAATAATGCGCTCATAGTTGCCTTTCGGCGGAGACTTGGGTGGTTTTGTCAGGGCAGCAGTGCGCCGCTTTGACCGGATCTACCTTCTCCTCCGGAGGTGGATGTCTCTTTGCTTTCAACCCTTGAAACCAGTCATCCACTTGGTCCGCACGATCTTCGCGTTTTCCTCCTCGCTCCTCTCGTATGGTAACTTCTCTGGAGTCTTGAGAAGGACGAATCTGTATCTCCTCCGCCTTTGGCGATCTTGCTAGACGCCCGGTAGAGCATACGGAGCGGATGTCTTCTTTCCTTGCTTACGAGGTGGAGGAGAAGGACTACTGACGCCACGGAGCAGACGGAGCGGGCGGCGGGTCTCTTCCGCCCTTGCCGACGAGGCGGAGAAGGAGGAGGCTGGCTGCCGGACGCGCGGTGCAGCGGAGAAGGAGACGGAGTGCCGCCACGTGCCGGAGAAGGAGCCGGCCGAGTGCCCTGATCGTCACTCGCCGGAAGAGGAGGCGGTGGAGGAGGCGGAGTGCCTGACTTCGCGGAGGAGGAGGAGAAGGCGGTGGAGGAGGCGGAGTGCCTGACTCACGGAGGAGGAGGAGGAGGCAGAGGCGTCCAGTTCGGAAGGTTGATGAGATCCTTCCGCCATAGGCATGGAGTCTTGAGCGAGAACCCAGCCGATACTCCCCTTCACCGGTAGGGTGGTCTGCCGGAGCTCCTCAAATCCCTCCGTTACTTCATCGACCATCACCTTAGCATATCCTTCGGAATCGGCGGCGGTGAAAAGTTTAGTCGGGTTTAGTGGGATAAGCAGAGCCAACAGCCGCCTTGACCTTTAAATTGCTCCATTGCGCCATAAGGTGGCAACTTTCAGCATCCGTGATAGCATCCACGGGATAGCTGGCAGGAGCCGTCAAGGCATCTTGCTCTGGCTAAAGCAGCTCGGTGGAAGCCACGCTGCTTCTCCGGCCGAGATGGCGGGTAGCCGGGGAAGCTTCGCAGGTCGTTTGTTGTGATCGGCTGCTTCTCGTTCCTCTTCTCGTTCCTCTAGCCCCATTACCCTTTCGTGCAGCGCCTGCATTAGGCTCTGCTCCGATTTCTTCCTCCTCTCATGGGTTTTGTAACCCCTGCGTCCGGAAATCCAGCCTTCCACGAAAGGGAGCTGGCGTGCCTCGTGTCCGTCCAGTGGTGCTCGGATTCCCGAGGGCCATTGTGAGCTCGTCCTTCTCCCTGTCTGGAACGAACTTCCCTTGCTGCGCTGCTTCGATATAATGCTTAAGCCTCTTGACTGGCATGTCCAATTGTTCGTCCGTCCAAATGCACTTCCCCGTTATAGGGTCCAAGGATCCGCCGGCCCCGAAGAACCAAGTCCGGCAACGGTCTGGCCAGTTCATTGTCTCGGGTTCGATCCCTCTATCAAGCAGATCATTCTCAGCCTTGGACCACTTAGGCCGGGCTATGAGGTAGGCACGACCCGCATGCGATGATGAAGCTTCTTCTTCGCAGCATTTCTCTTGTTTGTCGTGACATCTTTTTACTCTTTTCCGATGTCTTGTAGGCCACAAATGGGGGCTACCATCTCTGATCTTCTCATATTTGCCCGTGAATTCTGGTGTCTCATTTTTTTCGACATACGTATTGAGGTCTTTCTTCCAATTCCTGAATAGTTCTGCCATCTTCTTAAGAGCAAAAGACTTGATTAATGGCTCTATTCTTGGCTTCTCCGGATCATCCTCTGGCGGTAGGGTAAAATTTGACTTTAGCTCAGTCCAAAGATCATTTTTACGCATATCATTGACATAAGACACCTCGTGGTCTTCGTTCTTAGGCTTATACCATTGGTGGATGCTGATCGGGATCTTGTCCCTAACAAGAACCCCGCACTGAGCAACAAATGCCTTCTTTGTCCGGTAGGGTTCAATCGGTTGGCCGTCGCGCGATTTCTATGATCTCAAACTTTTCATCCGAGCTCAACTTTTCTTGGGCCTCGTCTCGTTACGAAGTTGTGCTCGATCCGGAGGGCTAGAAAAAGAACAAAGGCGAGAGTTAATTAATATGTGTACATATATATATACCAAAACAAAGGCGAGAGGTAGTCAAGACAGGCTTAACTAATATATATACCTGGCGGACTCGGTTTGGTGATCACCGTGGCCGTCCTCACGGTCTACTTCTTGCACCGGCATTGGGTCATCGGAGACCATGTAAATCATAGCCAGCTGCTTCTTCACCCTCTCCTTCCAGACCATCGTTATCGACGTTGAGAAACATCATCGAGGAGACGGCATCACTTCCTTGTGCGATTATGTCCCTCAACAACGCTTCTTGTGCTTTGTCTCGGGGGGTGTCCATAGTTTCTACAAATATTTACAACATGGCAATTATTATTCAAACATGACAGATATGGATATATTAGTGCCAACGTAGAACTAGCTAGCTAATCACAATAAGGAATCATATTAGTGGCCTCGACGCTGCTTCTCTAGGGTTTGGGGTGGCCTCGACAACGCTTCAAGGATTAGGGGTGGCCTCGAGAACGCTTCAAGCTAGGAGGGGTGACATCGACCCCCCCACGTGTTGAAGCTATCGGGAGGGGTCGGCGTTGAACAGTACATCTATGTCCCACAAGTAGGGTAGAGGGTCGTGGATCGCCGAGCGGTCGAGGGTCAAGGGGTCGAAGATCGCCGAGGGTTCGGGAGGTTGCCTAGTGTCAAAGGATTCAACAAAACCATGTCTTCATCATTAGTAGTAACAGGTGCATGATGATGCAAGCTCTCCAAAGTTGTTTTGGAGCGGAGTCCAGATAGGATAACCGCTTTTTGGTACAAAGTTCAGCAAAAGGCAAATTATCCTATCCGGAACTCCATTCCAACAACTTTGGAGGACTTCTGCACCATCATGCCATGGTTACTTCCGGCTAATGATGAAGCCATGGATTTCTTCAATACTTTGACACTATCGGTACCCCTATCGGAAAAGGAAGAAAAGAGGAAGAAGGAAGAAGGAAGAAGAAGAAGAAAAAAGAAGAAAAAAGAGGAGAAGAAGAAAGAATAGAGGAGAAGAAGAAAAAATGAAAAAATTCTATTTTTTCTTCTTCTCTATTCTTCTTCTTCTTCTTCTTCTTTTCCTCTCATTCTTTTTCTTCTTCTTCTTCCTTCTTCCTTCCGATCCTAGAACCCTCGAACCCTCGACCCTAGAACCCTCGAACCCTAGAACCCTCGAACCCTCGACCCTAGAACCCTCAAACCCTCAAACCCTTGTGTCTCGAAACCTCGACCGGCCTCGACGACCCTCGACCCTCAAAACATTGACCCTCGACCGGCCTCGACGACCCTCGACCCCTCTGTGACCCTCTCGACCCTCTAGCCTAGTTCCCGACCGTCGACCCCTCAGCGATCCTCGACACCCTCGTTCCCGATAAAAAGAAGAAGAAGAAGAAGAAGAAGAAGAAGAAGAAGAAATGAGAAGAAGAAAAAGAAGAAGAAGAAGAAAGAAGAAGAAAAATAGAAGAAAAAGAAAGGAGAAGAAGAAGGAAAAGGAGATGAAGAAAAAATAGAAATTTTTTCTTCTTCTCCTCTTTTCCTTCTTCTTCTCCTTTTCTTCTACTTCCTCTTCTTATTTTTTTCTCCTCTTCTTCTCCTTCTTCCTTCTTCCTCTTTTATTTTTTTTCCTTATTTTCCTTCTTCCTCGACGACCCTAACTCTAAACAGTACAACTTCCTCGACGTCCCCGCCTCGCTCTAATGAACAAAATAAAATCTATGAATAAAAAAAACATCATATTCTATGAACAAAAAACATCATATTCCATCCACATCGATCCATGCATACATCATATATATGATCATATCTATATATGCAGAAAAAAAAACATTAGATCAACACTGCAAAAATCACATATATATGCAGAAAAAAAAACATTAGATCAACACTGCAAAAAAGCATCATACATATATCCATACATCAATATATATACATTTAGGCATGAATCTGAGTGCAGATCAAGACATTTGGCAATTCACACATGGACAGGTAACATACAAGGTATCCACAGCCTATGTCACTTTGACCATTGCCCCAGAAATCATACCAGCAATCAAATGGCTATGGAAAACCTGTTGCCAACTTAAGCACAAGATTTTCTTTTGGTTATTGCTCAATGACAGGATTAACACCAGGGCCCTTTTGCTGAGAAAATGTTTCTTTTTGCAGGATTACACTTGTGTCATGTGCAACCTGCAAGCCTGGAAACAAGGGATCACCTTTTCTTTCATTGTCAATTTGCACAATTATGCTGGAGCTACATTTGCACCAACCGGCAGCCAGCACATACTGAGGCATTCAGGAGGAAATTAGCAACCTAAAGCAACTGCTTTGGGCAATCTGGACAACTAGGAATGATCACATATTCCAACACATTCAGCCAAGCATATACAGATGCGTAAAGAAGCTAAAGAAGAACTCAAATGGATCATCTACAGAGTCAAGAGGAAGGAATACAGTGGATTTGAGGCTTGGATCAAATCCTTTAGATAACTTGTTATGTTGCTGTTGTATTTGTTGTTTACTATCTCTTCTTTCTTTCCATATACAGATGCAGAAAAAAAATCATGGCGGCGGCGGCAGGGGGGCAGGGCAGGTGCGCGCGCGGGGGCTCACTGTGGGCGGAGGCGAAGGCGAGGTCGCGGCGACGGAGGCGGCGGGGGAGGCGGAGGCGACGGCGAGGTTGGGGAGGCGGAGGCGACGGCGAGGTCGGGGAGGCAGGGGCGGCGACGGCGAGGTCGGCGAGGTCGCGGAGGCAGGGGCGGCGACGGCGAGGGCGCGGCGACGGGGGCGGGGACGGCGACGATGAGGCAGGCAACGGCGCTGGGCAGATGCGGCGGCGACGACGGCGGCAGACGGCGGCGACGACGGGCGCGGGCGACGGCGGCGACAACGGGCGCGGCGACGGCGATGGTGACGACAGGCATGACGATGACAGCGGCGTCGGCGCCGGGCAGCCTGGCGGCGCCGGGAGGTTGGGGCAAATGGGCGATGAATCTGAAATATCCCAAGTCTTGCTTATATAGAAGAGCATTGGTCCCGGTTCGTGGCACGACCGGGACTAATGCCCCACTAGTCGGTTGGTGCCACCAACGGGACCAAAGGCCAAATTTCAGCAGCCCAAAGGGCGGAAGCGGCGACCTTTGGTCGGTTGGTGGCACCAACCGGGACTAAAGGGGCATTAGTCCCGGTCGTGCCACGAACCGGACTAAACCCACCTTTAGTCTCGGTTGGTGCCACCAACCGACCAAAGGCCTGTGCTGCCCAGCGCCAAATGTTTAGTCCCACCTCGCTAGTTCAAGGGCGCCTGCACTGGTTTATAAGCGCTGGTGTGCGTCCCCTTCGAGCTCCTCTCAAATGCAGGCTTTGGGCCTAATCGTACTCTTTGTGGGCCTATTGGGCCTCTGCGGGCCTGAATCCTGGCCCATGTAGGGTTTCTAGTCGTATTCAGGCCGTGGGTGCCTAGTAGGTGGTAGTTTTTTTTGTTTTATATTTTATTTCTTTTTGCTTTTAGTTTTAGAAAAAATATATACTTTCTATTAGTGCCATTAGTTTTAAAATTTGAAAACACTTTTTTTGTTTTCTTTGTTGCTTTATTTATTTTATTTTGTTTCTACTTACAACAAAATACTTATTGTTGCTATTTTTATTATTTTTTTCAAGTTTTTTTGTTTTGTTTTCTACATTATTTATTTTCTTTTGGTTTTTGCTTTATTTTTTAATTCTTTTTGCTTTTAGGTCAGCAAAATTATAAACTTTCTGTTAGTGCTTTTAGTTTTAGAAAAAATATAAACTTTCTGTTTGTGCCATTAGTTTTAAAATTCAAAAACACTTTTTTTGTTTTCTTTGTTCCTTTATTTATTTTATTTTGTTTCTACTTACAACAAAATGCTTATTGTTGCTATTATTATTATTATTTTTCAAGTTTTTTTGTTCTGTTTCCTGCATTATTTATTTTCTTTTGGTTTTTTGCTTTATTTTTTAATTCTTTTTGCTTTTAGGTCAGCAAAATTATAAACTTTCTGTTAGTGCCATTTGTTTTAGAACAATTATAAACTTTCTGTTTGTGCCATTAGTTTTATAAAATTTGAATTCTTTGAAATTTGTGTGAATCACAAGTTTGTGAGCTCAACAAAGGCGTGAAGGGACGGGCTTATAAACCGGTGTGGCGCCCTTGGTTGGCGAGGTTCTCAAAGTTGGCATAGTATGTTCATGAACAAAGCGGACAATGGTATCATACTCGTGTGTTACAAAGTTGGCATGGTATCATCATAATAGTTGCGGAGAAAGTCTTCACTTTTTCTTCGCTTGTGTCGTTTGCTTATTGCGCCGTAACCATGGATAATCTTCATCATTTATCAGGATGCTTGGGTCAGCCTTGACTTTGAAGGGGAATTTCATGAAACTTTTCATACTCTTGAGACATGTCATCTTGCCCTCCACTCCCGGGATGTCCCTTTTCTGAAAGAACTATGTGGCGCTTTGGCTCATTGTATGATGTATTCGCTTCCTTATCTTTTCTTTTCCTCGATGCAGTAGACATGTCCTTCACATAGATAACCTGTGCCACATCATTGGCTAGGACGAACGGTTCGTCGGTGTACACAAGATTTTTCAGATCCACTTTGTTGTCATTCCGTCTTTGTGGGTCTACCTGCACCCCGCCTCTGACAGATTGACCCACTTGCACTTAAACAAAGGGACCTTAAAATCTACTCCGTAGTCAAGTTCCCATATGTCTACTATGTAACCATAATATGTGTCATTTCCTTGTCGGTTGCTGCATCAAAGCGGACACCGCTGTTTTGGTTGGTGCTCTTTTCATCTTGGTCAATCGTGTAAAATGTATTCCCATTTATCTCGTATCCTTTCCAAATCATTACAGTCGAAGATAGTCCCCTGGACAACAAGTACAACTCATCACAAACAGTGCTGTCACCTCTGAGACGTGTTTCCAACCAACTGCTGAAAGTCCTGATGTGTTCACATGTAATCCAGTCGTCGCACTGCTCCGGGTGTTTGGAGCGCAGACTGTTCTTGTGTTCATCGACATACGGGGTCACCAAGGTAGAGTTCTATAGAACTGTGTAGTGTGCTTGAGACCAAGAATATCCGTCCCTGCATATTATTGAGTCTCTTCCAAGCGTGCCTTTTCCAGTCAGTCTCCCCTCATACCGCGATTTAGGGAGACCTATCTTATTAAGGCCAGGAATGAAGTCAACACAAAACCCGATGACATCCTCTGTTTGATGGCCCATGGAGATGCTTCCTTCTGGCCTAGCACGGTTAGGAACATATTTCTTTAGGAATCCCATGAACCTCTCAAAGGGGTACATATTGTGTAGAAATACGGGCCCCGAATGACAATCTCGTCGACTAGATGAACTAGGACGTGCGTCATGATATTGAAGAAGGATGGTGGGAACACCAGCTCGAAATCGACAAGACATTGCGCCACATCACTCCTTAAGCGTTGCTCACGATTTACGGAGCGATCACCTTACGAGATATTGCATTGAGGAATGCACATAGCTTCACAATGGCTAATCGGACGTCTTTCGGTAGAAGCCCTCTCAATGCAACCGGAAGCAGTTGCGTCATAATCACGTGGCAGTCATGAGACTTTAGGTTCTGGAACTTTTCTCGACATATTTATTATTCCCTTTATATTCGACGAGAAGCCAGTCGGGACCTTCATCTTGAGCAGGCATTGAAAGAATATTTCTTTCTCTTCTTTCAGAAGAGCGTAGCTGGCAGGACCTTCATCTTTGCTTGGAGGCATGCCGTCTTTTTCGCAAACGTTGCAGGTCCTCTCGTGCCTCAGGTGTATCTTTTGTCTTCCCATACACGCCCAAGAAGCCTAGCAGGTTCACGCAAAGGTTCTTCGTCACGTGCATCACGTCGATCGAAGAGCGGACCTCTAGGTCTTTCAGTAGGGTAGGTCCCAAAATATAGATTTCTTCTTCCACATGGGTGCGTGATTCTCAGCGTCATTCGAAACAGCTAGTCCGCCGGGACCCTTTCCAAAGATTACGTGTAAATCATTGACCACGTGATCACCGGTACGCATGGCGGGCTTCTTCCGGTGATCTGCCTCGCCTTTGAAATGCTTGCCTTTCTTCGACATTGATGGTTGGTCGGAAGAAATCGGCGATAGCCTAGGTACACATTCTTCCTGCAGCTTCGGTATATACTATCGGTGTCAAGTAAACAGTGCGTGCATGCGTGGTATCCCTTGTTTGTCTGTCACGAAAGGTTATCGAGAGCGGGCCAATCGTTGATTGTCACGCGAGCAACGCCTTCAGGTCAAATTCCTCCTTTTGTGCTCATCCCACGTACGTACACCGTTTCCATTCCACAGCTGTAAAAGTTCCTCAACTAATGGCCTTAGGTACACATCAATGTCGTTGCCGGGTTGCTTAGGGCCTTGGATGAGAACTGGCATCATAATGAACTTCCACTTGATGCACATCCAAGGAGGAAGGTTATACATACATAGAGTCACGGGCCAGGTGCTGTGATTGCTGCTCTGCTCCCCGAAAGGATTAATGCCATCCGCTTAAAGCAAACCATACGTTCCTTGGGTCCTTTGCAAACTCATCCCAGTACTTTCTCTCGATTTTTCTCCACTGCGACCCGTCGGCCGGTGCTCTCAACTTCCCGTATTTCTTACGGTCCTCAACTGTGCCATCGCATCAACTTGGCATGCTCTCCGTTTACGAACAGACGTTTCAACCGTGGTATTATAGGAGCATACCACATCACCTTCGCAGAACCCTCTTCCTGGGAGGCTCGCCGTCAACATCACCAGGTCATCTCGTGCGATCTTATACCGCAATGCACCGCATACCGGGCATGCGTTCAGATCCTTGTAGGCACCACGGTAGAGGATGCAGTCATTAGGGCATGCATGTATCTTCTCCACCTCCAATCCTAGAGGGCATACCACCTTCTTTGCTGCGTATGTCTGTCCGGGCAATTCGTTATCCTTTGGAAGCTTCTTCTTCATTATTTTTAGTAGCTTCTCAAATCCTTTATCAGGCACAGCATTCTCTGCCTTCCAATCGCAGCAATTCGATGCAGTATCGAGCTTTGTGTTGCCATCTTCGCAATTGGGGTACAACCCTTTTGTGATCCTCTAACATGCGATCGAACTTCAGTTTCTCCTTTTGACTTTCGCATTGTGTCCTTGCATCGACAATGACCCGGCGGAGATCATCATCATGGGGCACATCGTCTGGTTCATCTTGATCTTCAGCAGCTTCGCCCGTTCCAGCACCATCATGCACATCGTCTGGTGCAACTTGATGTTCAGTAGCATCACCGTATTCAGGGGCACATAGTTGTCATCGTACTCTTCTTCCTCGCCGTCTTCCATCATAACCCCTATTTCTCCGTGCCTCGTCCAAACATTATAGTGTGGCATGAAACCCTTGTAAAGCAGGTGGGTGTGAAGGATTTTCCGGTCGAGTAAGACTTCGTATTCTACATATAGGGCATGGACAACACATAAAACCATTATGCTTGTTTGCCTCAGCCACTTGAGAAAAGCATGCACGCCCTTAATGTACTCGGAGGTGTGTGCATCACCGTACATCCATTGCCGGTTCATCTGCGTGCATTATATATAATTAAGTGTGTCAAAAATCATTACAGAACATCATGAATAGATAATTAAATGACCAAATTAATAGAAGTTCATCATCACATAAAAACCAAAGTACATACATAGTTCTCATCTAACAACATAAAGATCTGCAGAGCATCTAAATTAATTAAACCATACATTGAAACTATGTAAAACATTTCAATGTGAAAACAAATACGATCATAATCGCAACCAAGGTAACAACTGATCCAACGGCATAATGATACCAAGCCTCGGTATGAATGGCATATTTTCTAATCTTTCTCATCTTCAAGCGCATTGCATCCATCTTGATCTTGTGATCATCGGCGACATCCGCAACATGCAACTCCAATATCATCTTCTCCTCCTCAAGTTTTTTATTTTTTCCTTCAAGAAATTGTTTTCTTCAACTAAATTTAACCTCTCGACAATAGGGTCGGTTGGAATTTCGGTTCAACAACCTCCTAGATAAATAAAATCTATGTCACGTTGGTCGGCTTAATTTTCATAAACAATAAATGAACCAATAGTTATGAAAAGATAATATATACCACATCGAATCATAGACAGGACGAGGGCCGACGGGGCGGATACCAAAACCATCGCACTATATAAGATGCAATAATAAAAGTAAGAAAATAATACAAGTAAGAATATTTTCCTTTCAGAAAGAAGATAAGAACAAGAGGCTCACCACGGTGGTCTTGGCGATGAGATCGCCTTGGTGATCGGCGGTGAAGACGGGGGCCAGGCGTGACGGACCGCTAAACCTAGACAAATATTGAGGAAAATGGAGGTTAGAGGTCGAGCTTGGAGAGGAGAAAGCTTAAGTAGTGTTGCTCGGGCATTCCATCGAACACCTTGTGTGCATAGGAGGTGAGCTAGAGCACCACCAAGCCCCTCCCCTCGGCCAGAAAAAACAGAGCCGTGTGCTCTGCTCTTGCGCGTGGGGATATATATCGGCACCACCTTTCGCCCGGGTTGGGGGCTTGCGCGGGTACTAATGGTAAGCCTTTGGTCCGGGTACAGGCCACCAACCGGGACCAATAGTGGTGGGCCAGGAGCCAGGACCATTGGTCCCGGTTCGTCCCACCAACCGGGACCAAAAGGTCCGGACGAACTGGGACCAATGGCCCACGTGGCCCAGCCGGCCCCCTTGGCTCACGAACCGGGATAAATGCTCGCATTAGTCCCGGTTCTGGATTGAACCGGGACTAATGGGCAAAACAGGCCTCAACGATAGCCCCTTTTTCTACTAGTGGTCGTCAACTCAGCGGAGGAAGCCTGCTTGATCATAGGGGCCATGTCCGGGACTGGGCTCCGCCGGCTGGTACTGGGAGGTGCTACCTTCCGGGGGGCGCAGCTTGGTGAGGAGCCAGCCCGTCGTTGACCCGAACCTTCTTTGGTGGCGGCCGTGTGGGCTAGTGCAGGCGGAAGCTTCGTCCCCACGGAGGTAATGCGTCACCGTGTCAGTGAGGAGGACGAGCACGTCCCGTCGCTACATGGTTGTGTTGGAGGGCAGGTTCAACAATACCTGGCAGGTTCTTCAGGGATCTCACTGGAGCTATGATCATGTGATGGTTCCTTCTCTTTGGGTCTCCACTGCGCACGCCGATACCCGTCGTTCGCTATGGTTTTAGCTGTTTTTTCGAAAAGGGGGGTTCGCCCCAGCCTCTGCATCAGAACGATGCATACGGCCATGATTATTAATAAGCAAAAGGTCCAACACAAGTCTCCATGTCTCGAACAAAGAACAAAAAAGTCTCACAAAGAGCTAAACAGTAATAGAAAAGCCACAATCGGCTGGCATAAAAATATAGGAACACTAAATGCCTATCCTATTACATGACCGCCATCCAAACCGGTTGAAAATATCCCTTGCTACCATCTCCCATCGGGTAGATCCAGTAACCAAATGCTCCCTGGCCTCTGTCAGGGTGAGTAGGGACCACATACGGATCAACGCAGTTGCTCTCAAGATAACCTGTAAAAAATAAATATTTGTTGTTCTGTTAAAGACCAAATCATTTCTACAGTTCCAGACTGCCCATAATAAAGCACATACTCCTACACGAATATGTCTCGCTGTATCGAAATCTATCCCATCAAGCCACGTCCCAAATAACGTGTGGATAGAATTCGAAGGAGTAATGTTAAAAGCTATGTGAACCGACCGCCACATAATTTTTTCTAGAGGACAATCAAGAAAGAGGTGTTTGATTGATTCATGTTGGTCGCAAAAGCTACATCTTGTAGATCCTGTCGAATCGCGTTTTCCCAAATTATCCTTAGTTAAAATAACTTGTTTATGCACAAACCACATAAACACTTTGATTTTCAAAGGTACTTTAACTTTCCAAACATGTTTCAATCTAGGAATCGCGCTAGAGTTAATAACATCCAAGTACATGGATTTAACCAAAAACTCTCTGTTCTTAGTTAGTTTCCAGCACAACTGATCGGGCTGTTGAGACAACTGAATATCCATTAATCTTCTCGCAAGATTGTGCCAGGCTTCCGAACGGTTTCCCACTAGCGTCCCCCGAAATTGAATATTGAGCGGAGTGGACTGCAGTACTGTTGCAACGTAAGCGTCTCTACGCTGAACAATGCTATACAAAGAAGGATATTGGAGTGCGAGGGGCGTTTCCCCTAGCCATGTATCCTCCCAGAACCTCGTAGTGGCACCGTTTCCAACTATGAACCTTGTCCTGTTGAAAAAGAGTGGTTTAACTCTCATCAATCCTTTCCAAAAAGGTGAATCAGTCGGCCTCACTGTCACCTGGGACAAGGTTCTAGAGTGAAGGTACTTGTTACGCAAGATCTGAGCCATGTGGCCTCCGTCTCGACAGAAAGCTTAAATAGCCACTTGCTAAGGAGACATCTGTTCTTCACCTCCAGATTCTCAATACCTAGACCCCCTTGGTCTTTCGGCCTACAAATTATATCCCATTTAGCACGTATGTATTTTCACTTTAGTTCATCACTCTGCCAGAAGAAGCGTGATCGATAGAAGTCTAGCCTCTTCCGGACTCCAACAGGTACCTCGAAAAAGGAGAGGAGAAACATGGGCATACTCGTGAGGACCGAATTAATGAGAATTAATCGGCCTCCGTATGACATCAGCTTGCCTTTCCAACAGCTCAGTTTCTTCTCAAAACGGTCCTCAATGCACTTCCATTCTCTGTTGGTCAGCTTACGATGGTGAATTGGTATACCTAAATACGTGGAAGGTAAAGCCCCCAATTCACACCCGAACAATTGTTTGTACGCGTCTTGGTGATCATTAGGTCTTCCAAAACAGAACAATTCGCTCTTGTGGAAGTTAATCTTTAACCCGAGCAATTGTTCGAATAAGCATAACACGAGCTTCATGTTTCGCGCTTTTGCCAAGTCATGCTCCATGAAGATGATAGCATCATCAGCGTCTTGTAGAATGGATACTCCTCCGTCAAATAAGTGCGGAGGAGGCCACCTACCTGACCGCATCCTTTGCCCTTCCTATAAGAATTGTCAACATATCGACCACTATGTTGGATAGAATAGGTGACATCGGATCTCCTTGCCTCGGCCCTTTGTGTGTTTGGAAGTAGTGACTTATGTCATCATTCACTTTAATCCCCACACTCCTTTTTGCGTGAAAGAGTCTACACGGTGCCTCCAGGCCTGATCAAAACCTTTCATACACAAAGTCTGTTGAAGGAAAGGCCATTTGACCTTATCGTACGCTTTCTCAAAGTCCACTTTGAAAACAACTCCGTCTAGTTTTTTCGTGTGGATTTCATGGAGCGTTTCATGCAGGATGACAACCCCTTCTAGGATGTTTCTGTCCGGCATGAAAGCGGTTTGGGACGGTTGCACCACAGAGTGCGCAATTTGCATAAGCCTATTAGTCCCAACCTTGGTGAAAATTTTGAACTTACATTAAGAACACAGATAGGCCTGAACTGCTCAATACGAACGACCTCTATTTTGTTAGGAAGTAAAGTTATCTTTCCAAAATTCAGTTGAAACAACTGAAGCTGTCCAGAGAATAAATCATGGAACATCGGAAGCAAATCCCCTTTGATAATATGCCAACACTTTTTATAAAACTCCGCCGGAAAACCATCCGGCCCTGGAGCCTTATTGTTCTTCATTTGTGAAAAGGCCTCAAACACCTCTTTCTCCGTACATGGGGCGGTCAAAATCTCATTCTTGAAGTAATCCAACTTCCTATGCATAGGGATTTTGTGATAAAACAACTTATGGGAACAATAATCAACTTGCATAGGAAGGTAAAACAAGCATAACTTCAAAACTTTAAGCACATAGAGAGGAAACTTGATATTATTGCAATATGTAGAAGCATATGGTCCTCTCTAATAATAATTTTCAGTAGCATAATGAATGAATTCAACAATATAACCAGCACCTAAAGCATTCTTTTCATGATCTACTAGCATAGAAAATTTATTACTCTCCACATAAGCAAAATTCTTCTCATTCGGAATAGTGGGAGTATCATAAGAGACTTGAATTCTATAAATTGTTTCCACATTAAAAGAGTAATGTTCAGAGAAAGGGTACTCATAATCATGACAAGTTTTATAAATATAGTCATCACTACTTTTTATAGCATAAGTTTCATCACAATAATCATCATAAGTAGCAACTTTGTTCTCATCATAATCGATTGAAACCTCTTCCAAGATAGTGGAATCATTACTAAGTAAAGTCATGACCTCTCCAAATCCACTTTCATAAATATTATAAGATTCAACATCCTCCAAAATAGTGGGATCACTACTTCATAAGGTTGACACTCTTCCAAACCCACATTCATCAATATAATCATCATAAGTAGAAGGCATGCTATCATCATAACAACTTTGCATATCAAAACTTGGGAGGCTAAAAATATTATCATTATTAAGCATAACATCCCCAAGCTTGGGACAAGCATTAATTACAGCAAATATATTCTCAAATATGTCATCCTCATCAGACATAGCTTCGCCAAGCTTGGGCCTTTTCATATCATAGGCATAATCACTCTCATCATTAATAGTATGGATAGCACCAATAGTATAGCAATTATTATATTCTTCCAAGCAAGTGCCAAAAAGATTTTCAAGATCATAAGAAGTATCATTATCTTCCCAATCATAATCATCACAACAAGCAATAGGCATAAGGACATCATCATCAAGTGTATCATTTTCATGAGCCATAGCAATAATAGGAGCAACTTTATTTGGGAGAGATACCTTTTTACCTCTCTTCCTTTTCTTTTCTTCTTCTTCACCACATCATGTGTGGGTTCAATCCTCTTTTTGAAGCTCCTTATTAATGAGATTGGTTGAATGGAAGGCTCCTCCTTATTACCTGATTCATCATAAGAAATAATAGAAGAATATAGGGAAGTCTCTTCCCTTTCGTTAGTATTCTCTTCATCTTCTATTTGTTTTCCTTTCTTTATGTAATTGGCAATATAACGATTTTCAATGCAATTCACCGCACAATACATATAAATCTTCTCTATATCAAAATCAAGAATTCTATCAAGATTATATTTTGGAATACCCTCAGTTATACGTTTCATTTCTTCATACCCCAAAAGAAGGCTAAGCTCTTTACGATGCTCAAGGGTAATCAAATTATCACAATATTTGGACACGACTTGATCATGAAACAAATAGCATTGGAGCTTTAAATGACCATGTTCATTGCAAAGTTCACAAAAGGCATGGAAAATATTTAATCATTCAGCACATTCATCTAGCTCTTCTTGCAACAACTTGGTTTCTAAGTACTTATGCCTCTTGCAATAAATATCTTCTCTATTTGATGTGTTCATGCAAACATGCACTCCACAAAAGTTGACATGCTCATAAGAGATATTTTCATCATGACTAGAGCAATCATCATTAGTACTATGGATATTCAAGGAGTTCATACTAACAACATTGCAATCATGCTCATCATATAAATATTTAGTGCCAAACATTTTATAGCATTCTTCTTCTAACACTTTGGCACAATTTTCTTTTCCATCATACTCACGAAAGATATTAAAAAGATGAAGCGTATGAGACAAACTCAATTCTATTCTTTTGTAGTTTTCTTTTATAAACTAAACAAGTGCTAAAACAAGAAACAAAAAGATTCAATTGCAAGATCTAAAGATATACCTTCACTTACCTAGCCTCCCCGGCAACGGCGCCAGAAAAGAGCTTGATTTCTACTACGCAACCTTCTTCTTGTAGACGTTGTTGGGCCTGCAAGTGCACATGTTTGTAGGACAGTAGCAAATTTCCCTCAAGTGGATGACCCAAGGTTTATCAATCCGTGGGAGGCATAGGATGAAGATGGTCTCTCTCAAGCAACCCTGCAACCAAATAACAAAGAGTCTCTTGTGTCCCCAACACACCCACTACAATGGTAAATTGTATAGGTGCACTAGTTGGGCGAAGAGATGGTGATACAAGTGCAATATGGATGGTAGATATAGGTTTTTGTAAACTGAAAATATAAAAACAGCAAGGTAACAAGTGGTAAACGTGAGTGTAAACGGTATTGCAATGATAGGAAACAAGGCCGAGGGTTCATACTTTCACTAGTGCAAGTTCTCTCAACAATAATAACATAGATAGATCATATAACAACCCCTCAACATGCAACAAAGAGTCACTCCCAAGCCACTAATAGCGGAGCACAAACGTAGAGATTATGGTAGGGTACGAAACCACCTCAAAGTTATTCTTTCCAATCAATCCGATGGGCTATTCCTATAAGTGTCACAAACAGCCCTAGAGTTCGTACTAGAATAACACCTTAAGATACAAATCAACCAAAACCCTAATGTCACCTAGATACTCCAATGTCATATCAAGTATCCGTGGGCATGATTATACGATATGCATCACACAATCTCAGATTCATCTATTCAACAAACACATAGAACCTCAAAGAGTGCCCCAAAGTTTCTACCGGAGAATCACGACGAAAACGTGTGCCAACTCCTATGCATAGGTTCATGGGCGGAACCCGCAAGTTGATCACCAAAACATACATCAAGTGAATCACGTGATATCCCATTGTCACCACAGATACGCGCGGCAAGACATACATCAAGTGTTCTCAAATCTTTAAAGACTCAATCCGATAAGATTACTTCAAGGGGAAAACTCAATCCATTACAAGAGAGTGGAGGGGGAGAAGAAACATAAGATCCAACTATAATAGCAAAGCTCGCGATACATCAAGATCATGCCAAATCAAGAACATGAGAGAGAGAGATCAAACACATAGCTACTGGTACATACCCTCAGCCCCGAGGGTGAACTACTCCCTCCTCGTCATGGATAGCGTCGGGATGATGAAGATGGCCACAGATGAGGGTTCCCCCCTCCGGCAGGGTGCCGGAACGGGCTACCGAGAGGTTTTTGGTGGCTACAGAGGCTTGCGGCAGCGGAACTCCTGATCTATCTTCTGTTCTGGAAGTTTTACGATTCGTCGGTATATATGGGTGCAAGGAGTACGTCGGTGGACCGAAGGGGGGGCCACGAGGCAGGGGGGGCGCCCCAACCCTCGTGAGCACCTCCCTTCTTTCCTGACGTGCACTTCAAGTCCATCGGGTGGCTTTCCTTCCAAAAATAACTTCTCAAGTTGGTTTCATTCCGTTTTGACTCCGTTTGATATTCATTTTCCTCGAAACACTGAAATAGGCATAAAACAACAAATCTGGGTGGGCCTCTGGTTAATAGTTTAGTCCCAAAAATAATATAAAAGTGGATAATAAAGCCCAATATTGCCTAAAACAGTAGATAATATATCATGGAGCAATCAAAAATTATAGATACGTTGGGGACGTATCAAGAAGCAGCACTCGAAGAGGTAGATCGTAGGGCCGCCTGCCCGAGATCATCCCCACCACCTAGGCACAACCGGGCGCCCGGATCAATTGCTGCCGGTAGTGTTGGTGGACTCTCCACTAAGGGTATCACGGCAACAACCTCATCGTCCACAGGAACATCAGTAGCAGGAAAATCCAAGGGAGGAAGCGATCACTCAATCAAATCATCACTCTCCACCCGATCGCTCCACAATCAAGGAGGAGCATAGGCAGGCTCGAACGAACCAAATCTCAACATGCTCATGGGTGCCGCCGTCGAGGGCGATGTCCCTTTCCCGGATGCCGGCGCATTGGAACCCGGGATGCTAGACTCCTCGCGCCAACGGTCATCCTCTCGCACCTCCTTGTTCCCCGAGCCATCATCCTTATCAAGCATGTCACATCATTCGCTGCCAAAGCCTCAGAGAAAAGCTCGGTGTCCTCGAACTCAATCTCGAGGTTATAAATCATGCCTCTATGAGACCACTTAACCACGTCTGGCACGTACTAAATATCAAGGACACTGACAAGCAACCTGGCCACCCCGTTAGCTCCGGTAAAGGCCATATCCACCCTCTCAGTTTTCCCAACCAGCGTCCCCAAGCTAGCCGCCACTCGAATATCATTCAGCGGCTTTGAAGGTGCCCCCGAGAATCGTAGCCAAACCTGAGTGAGAGGTTTACCCTTTGGCTCAACCTTCTTCCACTCATGAAACTCGAGGATGCACTGAGTGCCGGGAACTCTGCATTAGTGATGTGTATTAGTGATGTTATATGTATGATACAATTTGAGATGTATTAGTGATAATATTCGACGATGTACGGACGCAAGAGATGATTTAGTTTTGCTTATTGAATGCATGCTAATTTGAATATAATTCATTGTATGATTTAGTTTTGCTTATTGAATGCTCAAATTGGAGAACTACTCCTATTTTAAATGCTCAAATTGGAGAGCACTATGCAAGGCGTATGCATTTGATTAGTTGATAGCTTATAGAGTTTTTGTTTTTGCAGAAATCAAGGAGCCCCTCCATCATCCCCGCCGTCGTCCCCGACAATGACCCCTTCCGTCCTCGAGGTGAGACCAGCCAAATCTCTATGTCAATATGAGTCCTATAAGATATTTTGAAATGTTTTTGTTCATATTTTCAACCATTGAAGTGCAATGACCATCAAGTTTGAATGCTCATATGATGTAGATATAAACATGTATATATTGTGTTGCTCAAATAGGATATGTGCTTGCCCAAGTGGCCGGCTATGCTTGCAGGTAACACCTTTGAGTGGCCTATCTTTTGTCGGAGTGTTGATTAGTTTTCGTTTCGGCAAATTTCAGGGGCTCAATATGTCCTTTTTTAGCAAAAGTCATGCCGGATTTTTCCGTGAACGTTGGCACGACTTGTGCTAGAATATGTAGGAAATATTGAGTGGCCTGGATTTTCTAGAAAGATAATTAAACGACATTTCGGGTTGACTTTAAGTCTGTCGAGGCTCCATACATGACAGTCAACAAATGAGTGAGGAAGAAAGTCTACACCATATATGAGAGAAGAAAAATCCCGAATGTTGTCGTGGGGGTCGTTTTTCCTTCTTCTCCTTGTGCTAGACCTTTGTTATGCACTAGGGGAAGGAGTTATAACGACCATGACTGACGGTTGAAAAATCCCGACTGTTGTCGTGGGGGTCGCTTCTCCTTCGTTCCCGTGTGCTAGACATTTTGGTGTAATGCACTTGGGAACGAAAGGAGAAGCGACCATCACAAACGGTCGAATATATACACCACGTGAGATGAGAGTTTTCAAGAAAAGACTCGACAGACCGATAGTCAACCCGTGATGATAATAATGATCTAATTTAGTTTTCGTAGTACATATATTTAATTGTACAAGTTTAATCTTTGAATTATGAACATAGGAAATGTCGTCGATGTAAATGCGTCGGATGACGAAAATCTCCCTCATGAGTGCGACTGGTGCGGCGACGACCGGGTCTGTGCGATAGGCCTCACCTGGTAGAAGGTCGGCGCTTCAGCATTAGGCTCCAGGAGACCTTCGATATTGAAGCGATGCATATGACGACAAGTGTTTTACTTGTAAGTAAGCATGACTTCTGCTTCTTCAACGTGTAATTTTCGTGTTTTACAATTCAAATAGCTTATCTCATGCCATGCAAGACGCTATGTCTTGGAGACAATGGATTTTGAAGATCATGAAAGTATTGAAACAAAGATAATTCACCTAAGGACCCATCATTGTATAGATTTTGATGTAAATCTATACAATTCTGAGAGCGTAACCCATTTTGGTTGCCCGAATTGGGAAGCACTTTGTAGGACGTAAAAATTTCATGAGGGTATACTTATCACCATGGATCTTGGTGATCCTGCCATCGCCCAAGACAATATGGACATTTAGGTCCTTGTGGATACGCTTCCAATTCTACCGCTATGTGAGTTTCTCAAACATAGTTATTAAGTAATTTATATTGTTTATTTCAAAATAGTTGACAGCTTATTTTCATTTTTCAAAGAATGTGTGGAAGATGGTAGATAGAACCTACTACACCGATGGCTCAAAATTAACTTATCAGGAGAAAAATCATCTGAGCTCATTTATTATTGATCTTGAGAATTACAATATCTTTTATCAAACTTCTGCACATTATGGTTAATACGTGTCACTAGTGCACGTGTTGAACTATGGTAACATCCATGGAGATGTCATGGTAAGATTTTTTTTACTATTACGACATCCATGCATCTTTTGCATAAATTCTTCTAAAACTCAATTACATTGGTAACTACGGAGTTATTACTATGTTTTTGTTCAGAAAATCCCGAATGATTGTGTGCCTCATCTGATGTTTCCAAAAGGTCGCCTTGATGTTATGAGCTTACGGCCAGGTCATCCGACGCATCACTGATGTTCATACCGGATTTTTAAAACCGATGGAGACATGACAATCAAAGATTGAAAAAAATGTATGGTCACTCGTAGGGATCTACTTGGAAGCAACATTGTGCGAAGCGCAAGAATTGGAGACAGGATAATCTCCATTCTCCATAATAGAGAGTAAGGGCCTATCTTGTTTTATGCTATTTTACCTAAGAGAGTGTAGTAGGTCCCATATAAGAGGAGTAGGTCCTAGGTACAATGTGTTATTATGTGCTACAATGTGTTAGAGTTGATGATGAGGAGGAGGACTTGTGATTATGACTACTGACCAACTTGCTATATGATGTCTCATTGACGAAAATGATGATCATGAGAAGTTGTTTTATGACAATGATGTATTATGATGATAAGTTATTAATGATATGATGATGATGATATCATTGGGTGAAAGAATCGCGGATTAGTTTCAAGTGGATGGGTCCTAAGTGATCAAGTCATGGATTATCACGATCATTCATGACTTGGTCACTTAGAATCCATCCACTTGAAATTAATCCATGATTCTTTCACCCAGTGATTTAATAACTCATTATGATGTAAAAACAATATCTAAATTGCTACTGTATGAAACCATGTATAATGGTGTATGAATATGACATAAAACAAAAAAAATAAAATACGGAATAATAGTAGTAGCGCGGGCATAGAAACGCGCTACTAGTAATTAGCAGTAGCGCTTCCCGCAATAAACGCTACTACTAAGTAGTTGTAGCAGTAGCGTGGGTAAACCAACGCTACTGCTAACCTTTAGCTGTAGCGTCGTATCAGTAGCATGGTATCCCGCGCTACTGCTAGGCCAAAAATTAGCGCTACTGCTAGGCTTTTCCCTAGTAGTGTTGTATTAAACTCAATAAACATATATTGAAAGTAGGCACAGTTATTCGCGGTGATGTCATGACATACCTACCAAATTCCTATATTTATATACTGTCTAGTAATAGAGATAGTGCAGTTTGAGATCCTTACATATCATTCTTGCTCATACCCATGCCATTGAACTATCGGTTTGCTCTCCTTCCTACCTAAATAATGTGCCATATCTTGTCATCATTTGCTTTGCTCCTCAATTACTCATAGGCATTTGAGGTGTCGGGAAACACTGAACAACGCGTTGTCAAATACTGAGATTGGGCTTAATAAAGAATAGCCCATGAGATTCCAGTAAGTACGTTTGCTCGATCATGTATCGAGGGAGTAGTTCTACAACAAGTCTCCTGACACCATCTCTAGCGGGACAGAACACTGTTCAAAGCAATGTTCTAGAGGGTTCAACGAATTTCATGGGGGTGGCGTGCGTCGCTGAAGCAAGGTGATGGGGCGGTTCGATGTGGCAGTTTCCTTTCATATGTGAAAGGGCATGTAACAAAAGGGGATTGGGAGAGAAAGGATTGATTAGCAATAAATGCATTTAGCGCTAAATGTGTTTAGTTGTTCATCATTAGGACAATAAAGACTGCCTGATTGACGCTAATGGATGACTGAGATCTGTTGGATCTGCCTCATTATGTCTTTTTATATTGATATAGATATAGATATAGATAATGAGGCATTGGAACAAATAATCTTGAATTCGCGGCGTCGATGCAAATTGTTTTGTTCGCACAGCGAGTTAGTGACTCGTAGTACCTTGTTACATGTGCACGCAGTTAATTCACAGCACTACTGTATCATACTGCAGACCTAAGAAGAGATGTATTTTGGTTATTAATTATTATCGGCCTATATTTTATGCTTGGGAAAAGGCTAGCACTGTCCTCTCGGACAATCGTGTGGGAAAGTTGTAATTTTCTTTAACTTTGCTAGTGGCTCATGCAAATGCGTGGGCAACATTCTTATTGATTCTTAATATAGTTTAAATGTGTACTTATAGTAGACGATTTGGGGAATATTCGATTCTTTCCTTGCGGCCCCTTCCCGCGTCGCCCCCGCGAGGCGACGTGGTGGGCGACCAGATCCCGTCGAGCGCCCCCCTCCTCCTCCTCTCCCCCTGCTCCGCCACCTCCAGAGGGCACGGCCGGGCAAAGCCCGACCGGTGCCGGCGGCGGCGGGGCGCTGGCGTCCTCCTGCTCGAGGGGGCTGCGCGGGTGTGCTTCTTCGGGCCGGTGCGTCGCGCGGCGGTGGGCGCGACAGCGCGTATTGTGCGGGTGTGGCGGCTCCGCATACTGGCGGCGGCGGCGCGCTGGTGCAGCCTCCTTGAGGGCACTGCGACGGCGGGGCGTGCCCGGGTTCCAACGGCCAGATCTGGCCGCCGGGCGGCGTGGGCTGGAGGCTGTCGTCCTGCTGGCTGGCGGCAGCGGCGGCGGATCCTGCTCAAGGTGCGGCCTTAGTGGCTGCGGTGGGCGGCGGATCTGACGCGGCGGTGGCGGTGCTGGTGGTTGCGGGCGAGCCAGGTTCCGGCCAGATCCGGCTGGATTTTTCGTCGGGGACCCGGCTGGTGGCGCAGGGCGGTGGCCGGAGCGCGTCCTGGTCGCGGATGCTGGCCGGCTCTGGCCAGGGCGCGGCGGCGCGTGTGTGGTGGCGGTGGCGGCGCAGGTGTGGTGGCCGATCTGGTGGCTGCGTGGCCGACGGACTCAATGGCTGGAGTCCGGCGGGCGGCGCGGGATGGGCAGTGGCCTGGTGTGGCTGCTGCTCCGGCCGTGGAGGGATCCACGGTAGCTTGGCATGTCGGCTGCGGTGGCGGCTGACATGTTTCGGCGTCGGTTCGACCGTAGGCGGCGTGTGGCGGCCTTCGATTCCTCTCCCCGTCGCCCACGCACCACTTCCGTCGAAGGAGTGGGCTTTTCTTAGCTGTGGTACATCGCCCGTCTCGCGCCCGGTAGCAGCGTCTCGCGCCCGGCAGCAGGACCGCGCCCGTCTCGCGCCCGGCAGCAGGACCGCGCCTGTCTCGCGCCCGGCAGCAGGACCGCGCCCGTCTCGCGCCCGGCGGCAGGACCGCGCTAGTCTCGCGCCCGGCAGCAGGACGGGCCGATGGCGGCCAGTTGGGGGCAGCTCAGGGGTGCGAAAGGCGGGGCCTTTCCACCCGTCTCTATAGGTGGCGTGGCGCTGGGTAACTGGTGAGGTGGCGTCGAGGTCTTGGATTCCGGGGTGGCGGCCCTAGTGGTGGCGTCGCGGTGCTCATGGGCAAAGCCCATACCTTGGTGCTGCCCAGTGACCATGGTCGTGTGGGCTGCATGGTCGCCGGGGTGTGACGTTCGGTGACGGTGAGTATGGGCCGAGGTGAAAACATGTCCTGTCTTCGGAAGGACCGGCGGCGGCGAAGCTCGCTCCCTTCCTGAAGGCGTCGTCGCGGCCATCATTGCCCGTCGTGTTGCTCTAGGGGAAACTCTGACTCTCGGGTCGGGCGGTGGCGGCGCTCCGGTGTCGTTTCCTTCCTGAAGGCACCGCCTTGGAGCCCACGGTTCGTCATATGCGGCTTCATCTCTTCGCGGTGGCGTGTTCACGGGCGAGGACCCGGCTGCTCTTGTAGTGCTTGGGGTGGTGTTGCTGCGCTCAGCACTTATGTATCTTGCATTGGATTTGTGCGTGTGTTGTGGTGGCGTGCGTTTGTACCGGGTTATTGTTGATCGATGCTTTATATATAAAGCGGGGCGAAAGCCTTTTTTGATAATATTCGATTCTTTAACTAGACGTGTTTTACTACAGTTTTGTTATGTACATCTAGTTGACGAATATATATCGACTCGGACATGGAAACAATTTTGATAATATCATTTTTGACCATGAATTCTATTATAAATATATTCATTAAACCCAATAAAAATTACAAGAGTATTAAAATATAGTTAGAAAATAAAGGAATCGACCATGTATTAGTGACTTTGCAAATATACATTTGTGAAAGCTTTTTGTTTAACATTTTAGAAAAAAATCTAGTACAAGAAACCTAAAAACCAGTAAAGAGAGGAGAAGAACAGGTTTAGGGAACCTTCTAGAAGGTCCCCAAAACCGGTTGGTCTCTCTAGTAAAGTAGGCCAACCCATTACTCACGCTCGGTGATTTTGCGTGTGCGTCCGCTCGATAGTTTGACGTAGAGTGTCAAATGGGATTTTCACCATTTGGGGATTGGGCACCTAGCTGCCCAACTTGACTTTCTATTAGAGCATCTCCGGCCATTTGCCTTCCAGCGCGCCCGGCGAACGGTTTTTGGCGTTTGCGCGGGCGGCTTTTTCGGCCTGGGGGTGATCGCGTCTCCAGCCGCGCCTCCAGGTATCGGTCCCCAAACCCATATAAAATTCAAAGTTCACTTTCCCGCTACAATATATGCCACGGTTCGCAGGGGCGGAGCCAGGATTTAGGTATAATGGGGGCCAAGCGAAGAAAAAAAATTGTGGTTCGTATAATAATGTGTAACTTCGATGGAATAAAAACATAGTTATATTTGTATTAATCTAAATTGGGCTCTACAATTCTCAATAAGATCAATAACGTTCCTATCATAAAAATATATCAAAATATTCTCAAAAAGATTATTAATTTTGTCAGGAGAGAACTTAGCATCGTTGATCTTACAATCAGAAGTAAATTAAATTAAAAGAAATTTTGTCATATATAAGATGGAGTTGAGAGAGATTGGTGACAGTAGCCACTAGTGCTAACCTTGGGTAGTTAGCTGGAGCATAGGAGAATCCGTTGGTGCAGCCTACAGGATTGCCCCTCGCGACATCGGGATAGTCTGATTTACTCTGAATCGAATCTGATCGAGAGATGGGAGCCATCTAGAAGACGAGAATGGAAAGCAGGAAATAACCTAGCGGCAGCCGGCGGCGCTAATTTTGCCTCGTAATGACTCTGGTGTAGGATTCTACGAAGGGACTTCATGGTCTTGGGCCTTCTTATGGGCCTTTATTTGCGGCGGGGGGCAAGTACGTGAAATCAGCCAAATCTATCGCTAATTACCAGCTCCTGCTAAAGTAATTCTCGATCGTTAGGGGGGGGGGGCATGGGCCCCGCTCGTCCCCCCTGTCTCCGCCCCTGACGGTTCAGAGATCATCAGGCCACAGGGTGGCGATCAATGCCACAGGGTTCGGCGATTGAACATAGCCAAAGTCCGGCAATCAAAAGGGTAGGAACAGTAGATATGGAGCTCATCAAACGGCGTGCTCCTTTGCCACAAGGCTGGTCGAGGTCGGCGTGGTCGCAACTTCCGTGCTCGGGGTCGGTGTGGGTGTCGGCGTAGCTTCGGTGCTCGGCCTCGACGTGGGCGCAGTTTCAGTGCTCGGGCTCAGCTTCGGCATGGGCATAGGAGCGGTGGCCGCCACCGGTCCCAACATCTGGTTCAAGATGAGGTCACGCTCTGCCAGGTACCAGGCTTTCAACTGCTCGTCCATCGCCGACGTATTTGCCCCCATCAAGAACACCAGGTCCGTACTCCTCTTCTTCGCGGTGACGTTGGCCCTGAGCAGGTCGAGCTTGACGTCCTGTTTCGCCATTAGCGCCGACCACCTCGCATCAGATTTCTCCTCCCTCTTGGCGACGTTGCTCTTGGCATCGGTGATGCACTGCTCGATAGACGATTGCAGTCGTTCGGCAGCGGGTGTCGCCTCCCTCGCCGCCTTGCCTCGTTTGTTGCCATCAGGGCGCCCTTCGGCCGCCGCCGGGGCAGGTGCGTCTGGGTTGTAGGCGTCCTTTGTCTTGGAGAGAGCGAGCCGGACCTCCGTCCATTTCTCACACGACTCAATCCTCGTGAACACATGAAGGAACTTGAACTCTTGGTCGTTGTTGTCTTGGTGAAACATGTTGAACATCCGAATCATCTGCGCAGACAAAGGCGAAAGTGTCAAAAAAGTACACGGCTAACGAGGAACTGGGCCGGCGAGCGATGGCCATACCTGACCCTCGACGTTGGTGTCGCTTTCCAGGCGAGCCGCGACCTCGTCTTGACTCCCATGCCACTTGTTGCAGGCCGTCTGGATGGTCGCCCGGTGTTTCGCCATGGCGTTCTCGCCGCGGTCCATGTGGATGTTGACGAAGTCGGGGTCAACCAACTTGCGTTCGTCGAACGCCGTCTTGATCCTTCTCCAGTATGTGTCGGCGTTCTGATTCCAGCCGGTGATCGGGTCAATGCTGATTGTCTTCCGTGCTTCGGCAGGCACTTGTCTTCCTTGGACGCCCAATTGACACGGGGATCGCCCGGCTTGGCGTTCGCCGCCCGCTTCCTCTTCCTCCCTTTGGGCGCCGGCTCCACCTCTGCCGGTTCTTCCTCCTCCACCTCCTCCTCGGTGTCGTCGAGCTCGTCCTCTGTGTCGACGGCGGAGTCCAGTGCTTCTTCTTGCGTGTGGAACCCGGGGCAGGAAGCGGTGACGACCGAGCCCCTCGTGATGATCTCTTCCATGTCGGTGTTGGTGCTTCTGAATGGTGGCGCTGAGCCATGTATGAAGGGTAGGGCGTCACGTCGCGGAGGCGGCGTGGGCGAACCTGAGTAAGTCGGCGGCGAGCAGCTGTACTGGGTGTTGAGGCCGACGACAAACACGGGGGAGGGACTGCACGGGTCGTGGTTGAAGCCGGACAGGGACGCCCTCGGCACCGCGCCATGCGAAAAGGTGATGTTGGGATTGAAGCCGCCATGCGCGTCGCCGTCGTTGTAGCCAAACGTGGGCACGTACCCCCACAGTGACGGCGAGATGTTGGTCGGCAACGTGACGCTCTACTAGCTCCCCATGAGGCATGTGGGTACTGGTTAGCCTGTTGGGGGAGCTACGCGCGGCCCTGACTCCATCCCAACGGCTCGCACGGTGACATGTCTCGTTTTAGATTGGTCGACAGATATTAAGCACTGGACTGGCAAAATTGAAAGGGACAAAAGCAAGCCTTCCCTAAAGAAACAATTCTTTCGAAAATTTGCTTTGTTTGGTTGCAGCTCCTCTCCCAATGCAGCTGCTCCCGTGCCCTAAGATCCAAAAGAGCGATTCAATATTTGAAGACTTGGACTAGAAGCAAGCAACCATGAGGTTGAAAAACTTCATTGGAATCAGTTCAATATTTCATAGCCGGAGGGCGGTGTATGTGGCCAAGAAATGATCGGTTCCCCTCACCCTTGCTCTCCAATGTTGTCATTGTGGCCCGACATCGAGGGCACTGGAGCAACTGCATGGGGAGAGTAGCAGCAGCCCATCCAAAACATTAACGTACGCGTGTAGGGCGCTCTCTCGTCTATGCCACGTCGGCAAGCTACGTGACAAGGGAGGTTTTTTTAGTGAAAGACAAGAGAGTTGAGTCCAGGTTCGCAAAGCTACGTGGTTGCCTTGCTTTTATACCTTCCTGCTGCATTTGCAGCATCTAAGTATCACCACTTATCTGACATATTAATCAATATAACTGTTGCTTCTATAGTATATAATTTCCCTGTCCATTATAGTTAAATTAGCACATAAGGAAATGTAACAAAAGAAGTGTAAAACAAAATGATAAGAACTACTCGTTTTCAGATTCATATGTAATTTCAGTTATTTCTTGTAGTGATGTTCTTTTACAAAGCATCTGTCCTTGTATTGACGTCTTGGGAGCAATACAGAAGTATTGGTGGACTTGATTGAATTTTTTTCTTTATATAATTGCAGGATAGCTATTCTAGCTCCTTGGAACTCACCTGTCTCAGGGATATTCAAAAGGAAAACACTATAAATTCTGCTTGCTACTATAAATGACAGCGAGTAGTCTGCAACTCTGCATGCACATAATATTAACTTCTTTATAAATAAATTTACACATAGAAATACTTATATACTATAAAAATACACACATTTCAATTTTCTGGCATTTTTTGATATTACTATGACAACACGCCCCAACTAATCCACATCAGTTTGGTTGAATTTGTTACCCCATACTGTAACGTTCATTTTTTTTATTATCGTATATTTCAAGAGTCGTAACTATTAGTAAGCATGGTACGTTGACTAATGTAGTTCCTTTTAGTGTACTCACTCAATTCGGACCACAACATGTAAAATCTTTCAAACCCCATGAGTTGTCTTCATTTCTTTAGTATGTCCAATGTAAGTTGCGATGCCAATGACACCTGCTAAATAAAGCAGTGTCAATATGAAGAAAATACATGAATTGATATTTAATATAGTTGTACTGGTTAAGCAAATCTTCTGGCGCCGCTGTTGGAAAGGATTTCACCAATGGTAGAAAATGTGAAGCTTTGTTGTACTATTCCGATAATTTTATAGACCTTTTATATCTTAAAATTTCAAAATGTGCAAACAAATTAGTATCTTCTCACGTTCAACTGGATGGAAATTCAGCGCAGAGGCAACCTTAAGAAAAATTATCATGTACAGTGAACCTTTGTAGATCAATGGCCTTAACATGTTAACCATATGTTTCATTACGTTGACCTGTATCATAATGCCCTGAAACAATTACAATGCATTATGAAGAAGCCTCGGAATTTTTAATACCTTTTACTAACCATAGTTGCCTATTTGTTCCCTCCCATTGCTGATTGCATTTATCAGACATCATTGCTTTGGACTATATATTACATAAAACAAAGAAAACCTAACTTCAATACAAATAAGTATAACAAAATAAATTTCAAAATATAAGAAAAGAAAGGAACACTAAATTGTGGAGATTATGGAAGATACAAACTGGAAAGAAAGGAGTGTGAAACTTGGAATAGCTCCTGGTTGCCGTATAGTATGTAAGCAACATGAACTTTGAATTCTAATAATGTGATTGAAAAAGCCATATAAGAAATCGCTAGAAAAAATATTGGAATCTCTTTGACGGACAGGAGGCTTTTAGAAGTTGATGTTGTTTGTACAGTCAACATGTTTAATTTCTAAGATCGCCTGATTGCCAGAGTTGTGCGCTCCTCCAACCCGATCACCATGTACTACTGATATCCAAAAATCGTACGTGATAAGATTTGGGCTTCAATTGGAATCTACCGAATAAAGAACAAATTAAGATGAATTGGAGCAGAACACCGTCAAAGGAGACATCAATAATCAATGGAATCAGAAACGAAAAAGAAAGTTATGTTAAACAAACCAAGAAAAATTTCTACACAAAAGCATGAGAAACCAACCATGATGGAAACAGATTTGGGGCAATATGCAGGTTGCCAGATCCATGCCCTAACTTGTTTCAATCAGTTTGAGAGACCATGGAATTCCATTCCATGGGGTAAAGCAAGATCCGTGCCCCATCAAGAAATTGTACGTGAGAAACGAACCTGATCTAGATGATGAAAACAAATTTGAGGCAGTAAGCCCCTTGATCAAGCCAGATCCGTGCCCCGTCAAGAAATTGTAATTGTACGTGAGAAAACAATGTGAGAAACAAACCTGATCCGGATGATGAAAACAAATTTGCGGCCGTAATCCCTTTGACCACGTCAGATCCATGCCCTAAGTTGTTTGCATCAGTTCGAGAGAGACTATAGCGTTGTTATCCTTGGGTGGGAACCGAGAGAGAATGGAGATATGAAGGCTGGGTGGAATAGTTTCCATGCGGGGAGAGAGAAAGATGAGTCCATGGGAGAGAGAGGATGGGAGGGTGGAGTATTTCCATCGTGAGGAGAGAGAAGGAATAGGGAGGAGGGATCGGTGGGATATTAGATGGAATGAGATGGCAGTTAAGATTCTATCTCTTTTTCACAAATCTCTACTATCTATCTCTACTATCTAAAAGAAACGGAACGTTCCGTTTCCCCTCCTACGTTCATCGAACCCTTCGTCCAACCCCCGTCTGCCCCGTCAGCCTCTCGTCCCACACCCACGCCTGTTTTACGCCAAGAAAACCGCATTTACACAGATCCCGTCAGGATATTTCCATCTGTCTCGCTTGGCTGCGTGGGCCACAACGTCCGGTGCTTGAACTGCATGCACATCTGGAAGGCCTTCGTCGTCGCGCATCGACTGCCTTAGGCTCCCTCAACATGCTGGGGCTCAGGGGTTTGCCTACCGTGCAGGGAACCTCAAGATGGCCATCCTGGGGATCTACTTCGACATCACGAAGCAGACGCAGTGCAGCCTCGATGATGCGCACATGAACCTCGAGGTGCTAGGGCCGTGTGCTGTCGTGCACATGCTGGAGTCCAGCCTCCCCGCCAGCACGCAGCCCAGCACCAACGACGACAAAGTCACCAGGTGGCAGGTGCAGAGGGCTGCGTCTTCCACGACGACTGCTCGTCCTGCTGCGGTTCTGAAGGGGGATGGCAGGTGATGCACGAGGACAACGCAGGGGAGGTGGTGGCTGATAACGGAGCGGTGCCGGCAACTGCCAGCGGCAGCCAATGATCACAACCAAGACGTTCAGCAAGATCCTCATGCAATTGAGAGTCAAGTTCAGGTGAATCATTGAATGGGACAGGCTATGGCTAATTGATTCAGTCATCTGTACGCTGAAACGGAAAGTATCAATTCCATTCATTCATTTCTACAATGGGAATTGCAGTGTATGTAATTGATTTTTATGGTCACTGCATTCCTATATTGGTTATGATTGTGAATCTCGTTATTTAACAAAAGTCAAGATGATTTCATCTTGTTCATGCTGCGTTCTGGGCATTAGTTTACTTGTAGGATTTGTGGTGTAATGATTTTATTAAGTAGGAGTATATCGGATCAAAATTACTCCCTCTGTTCCTAAATATAGGTCTTTCTAGAGATTATAACAAGTGACTACATACGGAGCAAAGCAGGTGAATCTACATGCTAAAATATGTCTATATACATCCGTATGTGATAGTCCATTTAAAATCTCTAAAAAGACTTATAGTATTTAGAAATGGAGGGAGTACTACACACGCATGAGTTTTTTCCTGACCTTTGTACGACGTGGAATCCAGTGGCCTACTACATTTTGCTCCTGGGTGTGAATGGTTTGATCCTAATCTTCGTACATAAATTGTATGTGTGATGTCCTACGTGTAGGGTTGTTGCGGCAAGGATATCCGGTCTTTGTCATGTATTCCCTATGTAAACTAATATAAGAGCGTTTAGATCACTATTTTAGTATTCTAAATGCATTTATATTAGTCTACTGAGGGTATATAAGTGTATTGCTACTCTTTTAACTTTCAAAGTCTGAAAAACTATAGAAATTGCTATTGGTGGCCGAGCTCCATAGAGACCTCAAATGCATGCAAAATTCAAAATTCATGAAAATTTATATTTTTTAGATTTCAAAATATTCTGAAAAAATACAAAAGATGGATGAAGGCATAATGCACAAGTGTGTAATTTTTCAGGGCGAAATAAGCTGAAATGAGGGTTGTACAAAAAAAATCTGGGACTTTTAAACACATGATACTATTCATCCTCCCAAACCATGCGTTTGTTTTTTTACACGTCGCATTTCAACTTATTTCGTCCTGAAATTTTACACACATACACCTCACATCCTTATTTACTTGTACAAATTTTATCAGATTTTTTGAAATAAAAAATTTTGAATTTTGAATTTTCCAAAAATGAGCCTCCATGGAGGCCGAGATCCAAAACGCCATACTTGGAAAACTAAGAGAATTAAACATTTATTGCTAATCTAGAGTGCTCTAATGACATTGTTTTCCTAATACATGCAGTAATATTATTATGGAATATTTCTTGAATCCATTGGAGGAGAAAGAGCAAGAATGCTTTAGCAGTAAAAAAAATCAACAATACTCATAATGTGCATAATGATCGTAAATGTATGTGTTTGGCAAGATTTGGATTGATACCACTAAAATATTTGTACCCCTTGCAACACATGGGCAATTGCCTAGTATGAGAAAGGTGCGTGAGCCTTTAAAGGGAAAAACAATCTCAGTGGGTTATATGGGTTCTGTCACCGTGAAAACATGGCCCCACTAGATAAAGAGCTTATATTTTTTAATTAAAAATATAGATATTATATAGGCAGATCTAAACCGTAATAACTTGGCACCACAAGATTAACGGCTCTTAATTACTGATTAACATGAGAATTTTTAGGGAGTCTGTAATTAATATAGGTATAGATTGGCACATTAATACACGGTAAACTGCACAGTACGAATTAAAATTTAAGTGCAAAGATAGGATAATCCAGAGTTGACACGAAGTAATGTCTAAGGACTAAGATCAAATCATAATTAATCCTGACTCTGACGGTCAATATAGCAATGAGAATTCATTTCAAAAAAACATAGCTCATACCAGTGGAGGCATCGAATTCTGCCCATATATTTTTGCGCACCCACGCCCGCTCCTTGTTGTCTTGTTGCGGGCCTCTGCGCTGGGTCGCCCGTGAGCATGCTGAGCTCGAGCGCATCCTTCGCACTTCAAGCAGCGGATTTGAAGAAGGACGGGAAGAGCAGGGCGTGGAAGTCTCACACCTCTGGACGGAGCCTAGCGCTGGGATCGTCCCGAGCATGCCGAGCTCGGGGACCTCCTCGGCCACTTAGGCGACCGGATTCGATTTAAAATGCGGGGAAGAGCAGGGGTTGCGAACCTCTTGCTGGCGGTGGGTACGAAGGGGAGGGGTGGCCCGAGGAGGCGGGGAGAGGGAGCTGGCGACGACCAAGGAAGAATGGGGAACGACGGGGAGAACGGGACTTGCCTGCTCCCGTCCCGTGCTCCCATCGGTGCTCCCGAAACGTTAAACTCCATCCAACGGCTGGGCCCTTTCTACTTTTTCTGAGGAAACAATTCGCGGATCTCGCGTATTCCGTCCCCTCCCCCCGTACGTATTCCCCTTCTTCCCCTTTCTTCCCCTTTCGCTCTCACTTCCGACAGCCGACCGTGGTCCGCGGGGAGCAAAGCCATCGAGTGAATCCAGCGACCACCCTCTGCTCCCGTCGCCGCACTTCCCCATCCCTCCCCGCCGCTCACTTTGCCACCGCGGCCAAGCAGGCAGCTATTGCACAAGCTCAAGATCGAATCAGATCAGACCTAGGCCATGGCCTCGAGCAGGTGTGGCGCCACCCCCGTCGCAGATGCCGACCCTCTCCAATCTCAAGACCACCTCCGCCTTTGTGTGTGGCATATGACTTTGTGTGTGACATATGAATCAAAATGCTTGCAAGCACCTAGCAGGAGTTGTTGAAGAATACAAGAAGTTCAATGCTGATTTTCAGCATTGTATATATGATATTGAGGAAGAAGACGATTTTGTAGATGAGTGGAATAGAATGATAGACAAGTATCACTACTAGGAAAAGGCCTACTAATGGCACACCGGTTTTGCCTACTAATGGCTCACTACCGTGCGCCATTAGTAGCGCTGCACCACTGGTGCGCCATTAGTATCTGGTATACTAATGGCGCACCACTGGTGCGCCATTAGTATGTAACTCCATGCGCCATTAGTATGCCTCCCGGGGGGCCATATGTAACCATGTGCTTTGTCACACTAATGGCGCACTCTGCCTTGATGCGCCATTAGTATCCTTTGGCATACTAATGGCGCACTCTGCCTTGATGCACCATTAGTATGAATATTGGTTTTTTTTTTGCTTTTCTGATTTTTGCAGAGGTTACAAAATATATTATTGGACAGAATATAGACAGCAGCACACAAGAACATTAGATTCATCGAATACAATAGAAGATTAGTCTCCGAACACAATTCATCAGATTAGTCTCCGAAATCAAAAGACCGAACAAAGATAAAACATTACAAGTCTCAAGACCGCGAGTATCGAGTTTGTCTTCACATTACAAGTCGATATCGATCATCTAAACTACCATCATCGGTGTGCGCCGCCATCATCGGTGGTGGCATCCTCGGCGGCACCATCGGTGGTGTCATCCCCAACGCCACTAGGGGTTGTGTAATCAGGATCGGTGTCTTCCAAGGGCGTCCTCATAGCGGTGAGGTTGTTCCTCCATCTCCTGGGACAGCTCCCAGAATTGCTTGCCGCCAACCACCGGCCTCATCGTTGTGGGCCATGTTTCGCTCTAAATAGGAAAAAAGTTTGGTCAAAAAGTTGTTTATTGTCAAGGAACAAGATCATGGTCTCATCATTTACGGTTTGTCGACACCGAGGCACCCTAAAAGCCTAAGCTTTCATCATTTAGGGTTTGTCGACGCCGAGGCACCCTAAAAGCCTAAGCGTACATCATTTAGGTTCTCATCGACACCGAGGCATCCGGGGCAGCCAAGTTAAGTTTTCATCATTTAGGGTTTATCGATGCCGAGGCACCCTAGGTTGGGCCTAATCACTTGGCACTAATCACTTGGCTCTATTGCCACCTATGTTGGGTTTATCATCTAGGGTTTATCGATGCTAAGGAGAATTCTAAGTTGGGCCTAATCACTTGGCTCTATTGCCACCTATGGTTTAATGCAGCAAGAATGGCGGGCAGTTGATCCTACTTAACTAAGTACTAAGATACCCGGCCCATGCATTAGTCGCAAGTACCCCATATGTCCTATTTTAGCAAAGTCATGCTAAAATTCACAGAAAATTTCAGCATGACCTTTGCTGAAAATAGGACATATGGAGTACCAATTGCCGGAACGGAAGTTAATCAACATTCCGACAAACTCAAGGGCCTCTCGGGGTACCTGCAAATTCATCACGACACGATGGTTGCAGACATGACCTTTGCAAAATGGTCAGAGACACGATGGTCTTTCTCAATGTGATCAATTGATGGATCAACACATAAAACATGTCCAATAAGTATGATTTATAGAGTCAACATCAGTATGAATATATATAAAGTTTTTCTTCATTAGCCAGGCCCATGCAAGTAACTGCATCCATCAACTATTTATGGTACTCCTCTTGCTCTCTACTTTCTCTCTTCTCTTCTTCAGTTAATTAACTGAATTTTACTGATGTTGTTGTTAACTGAATTTTAATCAGCTGCTGAAGAACACCTTCAGTTTCGTCAGATATAGGTGTAGTTTTCAGTCTCTGTCAGTTTCATCAGAGAAGTTTGCTTTCAGTTTCAAATAATCCGAGCTGCGCCTCGGTCGTAGTTTGTTAGGTTTCTCCGCGGCCCTGACCCGACCATGGGATGGCACGAACTAGACGGTCATGGCTGCATCGCGGGTGACGCGCGGGGAGCGCTGGGATGGCAGTGCTCACGACCCGGAAGTGGCCTAGTTTCTCGTTTTTTGTTAGCTGTAATCGCTGAACAAGAAGAGAAATAGAGAGCAGAAAAGCTGTGAAGTTGAACGCGGGACAAAGGGCAGAACGTTTGAGTTTTCGAGGCAACTCCCCACGTCTCCCCCCCAGAGTTTTCGAGGACCCACGTCTCCCCTCCAAAGGGCAGGACGTTTGAGTTTTCGAGGCAACTCCCCACGTCTCCCCTCCACTGGCAACTCCCCACGACGCAGAGGGGTTTCTTCCACGCCAGTAACTCCCTCCTATTCCATTGCCGCTCCATCTTCCTCCCTCTGCCTCCCTCCTCATTCCATTGCCGCTCCATCTTCCTCCCTCTACCTCCCTCTGCCTCCAGCATCAAGCAACTCCCCTCTGCCTCCACCATCGCTGGCCAGGAGGGCAATGGCGGAGGAATCGTGGAGCAACTCCCCTCCGTCTGCCAAGAGAATGGCGGAGGCATCATGGAGCAACTCCCCTCCGTCTGCCAAGCATCACCGTGGTGAGGTGTCTGGCAAGGAGTCGCTGGTGGTCGACGACGACGTTCCGATCCCCGGGCAGAAGCGGGACTACACCGTGCCGCTCAAGGTTGATATCCAACTGAAGGAGCCGCTGGATGTCGTATGCACCAGCAATCCGCATTTAAGCCGACAAGATGATCCGCAAGATGAGGAGGAGGCTCGGCGGCATGCTTTCTCGGAATATCGTCGTTGATGTCGAGTATACCAGGGAAGACAAACCTCCGCAAATTGTTGCAGTTCTGCAGTTATGCGTGGAGGATCTCGTCCTGCTATACCACATCACCGCGGCAACCAAATGGTAAAAACATCCAGTTCTGAAGTAGTTTTTTGGTGATCATACAAAATGTTGTCTACAAGTTTTTGTTATCATTTAGTAGCTGTTATGAATGTTGTCTTGTAATGCAAAAGATTGCAAAAAAAAAAATACATCATTGAGATGTTATGCTTGCTGTTTTGATCATACAGAATGGTGTCTTGTAGTTGTTGTGATCATTTAGTAGTTGTTGTGATCATCTTGTTTTAACTGAATTTTGGTCGAACTGAAGATGCTATTTTAACTGAATTTTGCTTCAACTGAACCCATTTTAATTCTGTAGTTTCTGAAGTTTTTGAAGTAGATGAATTTGAATGCTAAAGATTATTTTGAATGTTGTCTTGTAATGCAAAAGATTGCAAAAAAAACTTCATTGAGATGTTATGCTTGCTGTTTTGATCATACAGAATGTTGTCTTGTAGTTGTTGTGATCATTTAGTAGTTGTTGTGATCATACTGTTTTAACTGAATTTTGGTCAGAACTGAAGATGCTATTTTAACTGAATTTTGCTTCAACTGAACCCATTTTAATTCTGTAGTTTCTGAAATTTTTGAAGTAGATGAATTTGAATGCTAAAGATTATTTTGATGCAGGCCCAAGGAACTCCGCCGCTCCTGCAGGAGAAGAAGTTGTACACCTTTGTTGGCTTCTGCATTGGAGGCGACAAGGAGAAGCTGAAGTTGTCTGGTTTGGAGATCAACCCCGACAAGTACGTCGACTTGCAGCGCAAATGGAGAGTTCCAAACAATGGAAACAAGTGGCAGTCTTTGGCTGAGTTTGCAGCCAGCCACATCCACCCATCCTACTCAAAAATGAAGAAGAAGATTGACAGGAATTCGGACCACCTACTATGGGGGGACAGCCCACTGCCAAACAAGCTCATCGAGTACGCCGCGAAAGATGCGTACGTCACCTACGAGGCATGGAAGAAAATCGAAATCACCAAAGAAGGTTTCGAGCTCTGGCAAGAGGCGGAGGATCATTGGGATGACCCCTACTACTAGGGATATTGAGTTGTTTGTGGTATTGGGATGACCCCTACTACTGTGTCTCAGTTTGTAGTTATGTGGTTGAAAAAGTTTGCTTTTGTTATGTTGAACAAGTTTGCTTTTGTTATGTTGAACAAGTTTGCTTTTGTAATGATGAACAAGTTTGCTTTGGTTGTCAGTTGACATCATCTCATCGCTGAGCATGGTTTAGTTTTACCTTTATCTATTTATTATTTAGGCAGAGCTATTCAGGCATGGAAGATATAATCATCCTTATGGTGAGGATCGCAATGTTTTTAGCTTCCAAGTTTCTAATGACACATGATCTTTCCAACCACATAACTTAACTGCAAACATTTCCCCTGTAAATTGTAGTTACACATTCCAACCAATACCTGCAGGTTGTAATTTCATACTGAATGACCATCAATGACTAAGTGAAGCAAATAATTGCTATAATCATCCTTGTAGTTACACATTCTCCTCTTGCTCTCTACTTTCTCTCTTCTCTTCTTCAGTTAATTAACTGAATTTTACTGATGTTGTTGTTAACTGAATTTTACTAGTTAAACACATTATAACTTGAGTGTAACTCAGGACAAGTTAAACTTAAGCTAGAAGATACAAGTTGAACACACACGGGCAGTTTTTATAATATTATCGAAAAATATCTTGATGTAACTCAGGACAAGAAAAATCTCCACCAGAATAGGACTAGCATTTAAGAGTAATTTCCTCCGGTCAAACAAAGTTCAAACAAACTGGCAACAGTCTTTTGATTAAGAGCCAAGTCAGAACACTCTTTGAAGTTCAAACAAAAACTGACAACACTTGTTTGATCTGTCTCCTCCAAGAAAGAGCCAAGTCAGTCTCACCCAACTAGGGAAACATTAGTTAGACCACTAGCAATTGGGAATACACAACTGGGGCTAGGTTTGTGCTCTAGCTAGACAGTAAAACAGAGCATATAGAGGCATTGCCTGCCTCTGCTGCAAGTGGGGATGTGAGCAGGATTATCACAATTAGAACACTAATTTGCTGGAATCTTATTTACAATTTTCTTCAAACTAGTTACCACACTAGTACAATGTTTTCTAAACTGGTTGCCATCATCTCCCTTTTTATCATTTTGGTTATGTGAAATTAGTTGTAGTTAGTGGCCAAGCAACCACTAGCAATTTGTGCATAACAATTCCCGGTAGTTTTACCTGTAAGCCCCTCTTACGGCAACCTAGTAAATAAAATTATACTACACAGGAAGCATATGTTTCCATCTCTCTGTATAAAGGTTTAGCATTTGGCTGAATTGACTGAACGAGAAATGGGAAAAACTAACAACTCAAACAGCAAATGTCATATATATGTTGGAAATTGCAGTGATAACTGATCGGCGTGTTCCATTTGTAAGTGGTATTTATAAACTAATTCTCTTCGTTTTCTTGGGGAAAAGTTGCTCTTTGCTTAACTACTAGCAAAATCATTGTGCATTGTTTTTTGTAATATTGTATCAGTTGTTTAAATGCTTGTGCCATCATGGCCCTAACTATACCCCAGAATGATGCCACTGCCGTTCGGCGCTAGAAATACTACAGCCGGAATCAACAAGATTATCGCTGATTTGCTGGACAAACAGAGTGTTTGCGAGAAGGAAGAGGGGAGAGGAGGCGGAGCTCACCGGGGAGGCGCAAGGAGGCCCTGCGACAGCTTAGTAGCAACAGAGGTGGCCGAAGTTGAGGAAGACAGCGGCGACCCGAGGAAGAAGAGGTGGCGGGGGGGGGGGAGGGGTCGAGCGCCGTCGCGCCCTGGTTCCGCGGCTCGCTGGCCCGGTGTTGAAGCAGATTCTGCCCGCCGCCTTGCCTGTCGCCTCGCACGATGGAGCTCGAGGGCTGGGAAGGCGAGGGAGGGGGTGGATTGGGAGCGGACGACGATGGGGCGCAGGGCAGGGGCTGACTGGGGGCAGCGACGGAGAGGGAGGCACGGGGGCGGCGGCGGCGTGGGTCGGGGCGGCGTGCGGGTGGATCTGGTGGCGAGGGAGAGAGGGTCGAAGGGGATCTGGCGAGAGGGAGGGAGGATAGCTAGGGGGAGGGTTCTAATGGCGAACCGTCCAGTCGTGCGCCATAAGTATGACTATTCTAATGGCACACCAACCCTCGGTGCGCCATTAGAATTTTGTTTTAATCTAGCCCACTAACCATATCTACAACCTAACCCTATCTACAACAGAACTCACCCACTAGCCCGACTGGTCAGCACGCAGCACACACACCAAGAGGTCTTGGGTTCGATTCCCAGGCTCCCCAATATTTTTTTATGCATTTGAAATGCTGTTTTTTATATTTATTTGTGTTTAAATATGTTCAAACTTGTTTAAATCATAACAGTAATATTTTTTATAAAAACAGTAATAATTTTTTAAAAATATGTTCAAATTTCTTACTTGAAAATATCATCGGCGGCGGTGGAGGCGGGGAGGTGCGGGGATCGAGATCGAGATGGAGGAATCGAGATCGAGATGGAGGATCGAGATCAAAAGTGTCCTCATGAATTCAAAAAGTGCCCATGAAATTTAAAAATATTCATGATATCAAAAGTGCCCATGAAATACAATCGAGAAATGAAGACTACGATTTAAATACAATCGATCTTAGCTAGCTATCTGTTCACAATCTTCTTGCCCTTCTTTTCGCAAAATGGAGTTCTTACGTGGAACAGACGTCCTTTAGGTAGGGTGGTCCTGCTTCTTCTTGTGGTGTGTGCTGCTACTTCATCGTCGTTGTCATGTTCGATCTTCGGGTCGCCGTACTTGTCGAAGTCTTGCTCATTGGCTACTCCATCCATTCCGATGATCTTCCTTTTGCCTCTCCTCACGACAACACGACTGGGCTTTGGCGGGTCGGTAATGAAGAACTATTGGTCCACTTGGGAAGCCAGTACCCATGGCTCATTTTTCGCGGTGACTTTTGCGCCCGCGGTCTTGGATTTGGCTTCGGGTATAAACACGACTGGGCTTTGGCATAGTGCGCCATTAGTAGGTTTGCAAAAAAGTAAAAAAAAATTATATACTAATGGCGCACTGTCTTGGTCGTGCGCCATTACTAGTTCTAACTAGTAATGCGCACTTTGCCATCCCTGCGCCATTAGTTTGTATGGAAAAATGGGAAAAAAACCAATAGTAGTGGCGCACCGTGAGCACGGTGCGCCATTAGTGTCTTCCACACTAATGGCGCACGCGCAACCGGTGCGCCATTAGTATATAGTAGTGGCGCACTACTTACCTGGTGCGCCATTAGAATCAGTCTTATCTATAGCCCTTTTCCTAGCAGAGTACTGTCTCTAAGTAGTACTATTTCTGTCATTAAGTCTCTCTATATAACTCAGCTCTTTCATTGCATGTATTTATAATTATCCTCACTATATTATGCAGATTGAAGATCGCCGAATTGAAGAAAAGACAAGTGGGTTCCATTGGGTTCATTAACACATATCTCATAGATGCAAGCGAGGTTGAATTTCATGCCGAAAATACCGAGGCCAAGTTGCTACAATCGTTGGTAATAAATGAACACAAGGATATAATACTCTTTCCTTACAACTTCAAGTGAGTGTTACTGTCTTGTGGCATATTCGGTTTCCCTTATTAGTCCAGGTTATAGTAATGTAATATTGATGAGTTATGCATGCACGCGCAGGTACCACTATATTCTCCTAGATATTAAGCTTGAGCAGGAGTAGTAACTGTCTTAGACTCCAAACGAAAAGATCCCAAGAAGTATGCGGACATGACTGAAATGCTCGAGAAGTAAGTTAAATCGATCATTATCCACCATATCAGCAACTTTGTTCATTTCTGATATCAAGTAATTGTTTTCTTTCTATGGCAGGGTTTGGAGAAAATTCACCAAAAAAGCTCCGGGACTGCCGAAGAAGCTACAATTTAGACACCCGAAAGTAAGTACTATAGTGGCATATTCCACGCATCTCCTAGTGATTCAAGCGCTAGTTTCATCAATACCATTTAACATGCTTGCTAATTATCAGTTTGATTGACCTCTATTTCTTGTAAAGTGGTTGTGGCAGGAACAAGGGAATCATTTCTGTGGATACTACATTTGCGAGTCCATCCGCCACACGACCTGTGAGCGGGGCTACTCTGACAAACAATATGAAGTGCGTAAATAACAATATTTACAATTTTATTTTATTACCATCATTTGTGTTGAGTTTCATTCATTCATATATATATATATGTATTGACCCCCTCCTTAAAATTAGATGTTTCGGATGCGGGATGAACTCCTAGCACAAGATCGCATGCGAGCAATTCAAGAGGAATTGGCGGCATTCTTTGTTGACCACGTGATCGCTGAAGACGGAGAATACTATATGGACCACGCGTCCGTATGTTAGGAGATTATTTTTGTAAAAGATAATTATTGTATATATGTAGCGGGTAGTGTCGGATAGATATATGAGAACTTATTGTTCGACCAATCTCTCGGAGAAGGAGAGGTGGTCGATATCACTTCCCTCTGTATGCATATATGTTCATGACGATCTTCTGTTTCCTTCGTTTGCTTACTAGCTAGCTAGCGTGTCTAGCTAGTCCTCTCTATACGTATGTATAGTATGTAGCGTCGACCAAGCACGGACAAAAGAGAGGACACTTCTCTCTATTAATTATCTAGCTAACACAATATATGAAACACCTAAATTAACCCCCCAAAACCCCCCAAACCCCCCCCCCTTCAAAAAAACAAAAACCCCAGCCACTGGAATGCTGACGCGTGGATGCCTTTTGGTCCCGGTTGGTGCTACCAACCGGGACCAAAGGCCCCCCTGCCTGGGCTCGGCGCACCGGCCACGTGGAGGACCATCTGTCCCGGTTCGTGTTAGAACCGGGACTAAAGGGGGGAGGTATTAGTAACGACCCATTAGTCCCGGTTCATGAACCGGGACTAAAGGCCCTTACGAACCGGGACTAATAGGTGTTTTTCTACCAGTGATCCTTGAAATGGTCCTAATTTTTTCATGGCCTTGTATCACTCATTTAAGGCACCATGCTAAGTTGTTTGTGTCTTTTGATAAGATTTGCATTTTCTGGAGTTTTCTAGGTGAAAAAAGCACGATAAATGGCCGGACGTGACACAACTTGCATACGGTGTCGGAATCCGTTCAAATCTAGCATGGATGCCTACCATGAGTGTGCCCACCTGTTTGTAAAATTTGAGATAATTTCATGAATGTCCGGAAAAACACAATGTTTAACGTAGGGTGTCCTTTTAAAAGCCAGAAGGCTTAACGTAAGGTGTCCTTTTAAAAGCCAGAAGGCTCCTTTGAGAGCATATTTTTTGGCATCCGTCAAATGGCTCTCAAATTAAACCCATTAAGCGTCACGTGAAGGGCGGTCAATCAGCTATGCCATGTGGCGCAAGCTGGTTGGCCGCGGTGAAAAAGCTTTTGGGGTATTATTTTTAGATGAAGGTAAGGAACTTTTTTAATTGTTTTTTTCTTTTTTAGATGGAGGTGATGAACACACATTTTTTTAAATGAAGAGCTACATAAAGTGGCGCTTGCTGGTAGGCTGCGTTGGTGATGTTTTTATTTTCTTTTTTACTTCTTTTTCTAGATGAAGGTGAGAATTTTTTAAATGTTTTTCTAGATGGGGGCGAGGACTATATATGTATTTTGAATGAAAAATGTGTGCACAACTTTTTCTCAAGCGGTGCCACGGGGTGGCGCCCCAACCACTAGTTTTATCCATGAGCTAGGGTCATTTGAAGGATGTCCAAAAATAGACCATGTTCAAAGGAGTCTGTACAGGAAAGTCAGAAGACTCCGTCTGAGAGCACGTTGTTTCTCGACATGCTTGAAATGGCCCCAGTTTTTTTCATGACATTGTATGATCAACTCAAGGCATCATTCCAATTTGTTTGGTTTTCTACAAATTTTGCATTTTCTTCAGTTTTCTTGGTCAAAAAAGACCGATAAATGGCCGTACGTATCACACCTTGCATACTGTGTCGGAAATAGTACAATGTCGGGTAGACGAGAAGGGTCCGTTTCGGAGCACCTCGTTTCTCGACATGCCTTAAATGGCCCAATTTTTTTTCATGGTCTTGTAAGACCAATTCATAACCTAGCACAAAGTTATTTTGGTTTTTGACAAGTTTTCCATTTTATGTAGTTTTCTCCGTAAAAAAGGCCGAAATATGGCCGGACATGTCGCAACTTGCATACGGTGTTTATTTCGGTGTTTCTCCGTACAAAAGCCAACCAGCTATGAACCGGAGTGTTTTCAGAATTTTCTTCGGTTGGGGGCGTTCGATTTTGAGGGCCCTGTCCGCAGGGCCGTCTCCATGAATTTGGGGGCCCGGTGTGAAGTAAGGATTGTGTTACAATGTGATTATAAATCTGTATGAGGCCCACACATTGCTGCATATATCATCCAACACACCATCACTCCATGATCATTGCATGCTTGCGGGTTGTGTTATTGTGTGACTATAAATTCGCGTGATGAGCAGTTGTTGGCATGGCCTGACTCGCGCTGAGTTGGACTACTACCGGTTGTACACTCGCACGATATGAACACTGAATATGAAAAAGGCTCTAAAATTTTAAAAGTTCATACCCCATCTGTTTAAATTATTAGGTGCAATGGCAAAGAGCCTTAACGCAGGACCTGTTCTAAACGCTATAGCGGGCTATTTAAAACCATGACTTGTGTACTCTAATGCAGTGGCGGAGCTACACAAGATTGGTTGGGGGGGGGGGGGGGGCAAGAGGGAGAAAATCCAATTATAAAGGGGCAAAAGCTGTATTTTTTACAATATGCACCTCCATATAAAAAATTTATTAACAAAATTTACCAAAACAGAGAGGGGGTGGGGGCATGGCCCCTGCAGGTTGCATGTAGCTCTGCGGTGCTCTAATATATCAAATACAATGAGGACCGACAACGGACTTCAATAGCTATGACATACATATCAATTTGAGAATATTACTATGACACTACGATAAACTAAATGTACCTACAACTACGGATAAACAGCTAACCATCTCCTACTCCGTTAACAGCTGACAGTGTCCAAAAGCTAGCACCTTATCATCATCTCTAATCCACTGCTAAAGATTTTCTAGTTACACCTTTTATATAAACAAAATGGTATTTGATTGATGTCTCATTATCTCCGACTTTCCATCTACATACAACAACCACCACCACAAACCCTCTTCAGCACATCATACCTCTCAAGCGAGCCTGCAATGGTAAAAATGTGTTTAAACATCAATCTGAATTCCTTTCAATGCTACCAATGGGTAGCAGTTATTTCAATAGTAGAATTCTACCGCGAGAAAACAAGATGCATGGAAATGATAAATTGGACCTTTGTTTCCTAGGACGCTAATCCATTAATCCGAAGGTTGATTCTAAAAAAATAACTCTTAAGGTTTGTCTACTAATTAATTGTCCATTGTTTCACTATTAAATGATCACATGAAACCGATGAACAAATATTGGCGGTCATAGTCTAAATAATTCATATACATATATCATGTTTGGTACTCCCCCCGTCCCATATTAAATGTTGCCCAAACGGAAGTATGTAGCTGTATTTTAGTGCTAGATACATCTGTTTGAACAACACTTAATATGGGACAGAGATAGTACTAAGTAAAGAATGGAAAAAGGTTTCCCTATGTATTAATTGGACACTAATGACTTTTGCTGAATTTGGTTTTTGCAGGATGAGCACACATACTCCTTGATCTATTATAATTGTTAGCACAAGGCAGCATGGTTGTTGCTGTGTTATAAAAATAATAATTGTAGCTTAAGATACGTACAGATAACGATGATAGGCAACAACTGACTCTTGGGTGAACTAGTTATGCCATTAAAATCAATAAACATATATCAAAACTTTACATAACTACTTCAAATGAAGCAATGACTCACCTACTATACCTAACCAACATATTACCTAGTAATGAAGACGGTACAATTCTAAGCTCCTTATATGCCATCCTTGCTCTTACCTGTGTCACTCAACTAGCGGTTTGCTCTCCTTCCCACCTAAATAACGTTTCATGTTTGTCATCTTTTGCATTGCTCTGCAAGTACGAATAGGCATCGAAGGTGGTGGGAAGCTCTCAACATCATGCTTTCAAGCAGTGGCAGAGACGTCATTGAGTTTGATACACAAGATCCCATGAGATTTTTGTGAGTACATTTAACTGGTCACTTTATCAGAAGGTAGATCTAAAATTGGCTCTTTCCTGCAGCTCATCTACTTAAACCTTACAGAAAAAGTTGGGAATATTGTTATTCTATCTCTATTTTGGAGCGACATATTTTGGAGCGTCACGTCTTAATGTATGTATTTTCACAAGATAATGACTATCTGCAAGTATTCTGTTGTTCCAGGTGTGATGGTTTAATATAGATGATTAGAAGGTTTGATAAACGTTGTCCGCCTAGATATAGATGGCCTGTGGATATCAGTTCTCATAACAGTCCAGAAATCGGCCTTGTACATACCCTCTGCAAATGACTTTGGCTCAAACAACTATGTGATACTACGTGATTATGTTTCCCAACCAAGAAAAACACATTTAGTCTAGTCATAATGGGAGTAACTTAGGTAGTAACATAACACATCCCAAGAAAAAATTACTTATGTGGGATGGAGTTAATGAGGAGAGAGATGCTTGTGGTAACATAATCTCATTAGCATAATTGACATTCATAGAATTTATAATAACATCATTGCAACATGTTTTTCATTCAAGGAGCTATTAAGTGTGGGTGCAATGGCAACAATTTCATTTTTAACATAAGGAACTGTAGCAAGTTCATCTTCATAAGCATCATTAATACTGGCATCATGTCCATAAGAATAGCAAGCATCACGTTCATCGAGAGGGGATATTTCAAACAAATCAACGGAATCATAATTATCTATAGATTCATGCATATCATTATTCTCTTCCAAAGTATAAGACATTCTCTCAATAAATTCATTAACATAGGCATTAGGAGCATAGTTTTCATAGCAGTATTTAAGTACGACAAAAAATTTAGATTTGTAGAGAGTAGCATCACACTTTTCAATCAAAGAAGCACTTCATAAGCACCCTTAAAAGCAACAAATTCTTCAATTTGTCTGAGATCATAGTAACTATAAACACCCTTGGCATAAGAAGATAAGATTTCATTAACATTAAACTCACATAGATAGCGAATGTGTTTTTTAGGGTTCTTAGAGCAACAAGTAAAATCATAAATTTCTCATAGATTCCAAGCATAGCATAGCAAATAATTTATTTCATTCCATAAGAGTCTCCCCTTTTGAGACAAACGGTGGCGCACAAAATGAGCATGCTCGTCTAATGATTTTCCCTCAACTAAACTAGTTGGGGTTTCAGCACGAGCACAAATGGATCGAAGATGATCTAAGTAGAAAAATTTAAGTGGATCCATAGTCATCTTAATTTTTTGCTTTCATTTTCTGTTTTCGAGTGTGTACATGAAGGAAAAAAGCAAACAAGCAAACACACTAAAAGCAAACTAAACTATTTTTTGTGAAAACATTTTGGAAGTGCGGAAATGAAAACGAGATGCAAATGAGAAATAAAAGTAAATACAAGTACATGATAGTTTATGCGAAGGTACTTGATAGGTTTTGGTGATGTCTCCCCTGCAACGGCGCCATAAATTCTTCCTGCTGCTTGTGAGTTGCGTTGGAATTTCCTCAAAGAGGAGAGGATGATGCAGTAAAGTAGAAATAAGTATTTCCCTCAGGTAAGAACTAAGGTTATCAATTGAGTAGGAGAACCATGCAAGACCTCGTGAACAGCACCTACACATAAAAGAACAAATACTTGCACCCGAAGCGATCAAGGGGTTGCCAATCCCCTCGCCGGTTAATTGCAAGGTTCAAGTCTGATAATGGTAGATAGATAAAAAACCTCAAAATAAAAGAACGGTAAATAAATTGCAGCAAGGTAATTTTAGATTTTATATATAATAAATATAGACCCGGGGCATAGTTTTCACTAGAGGCTTCTCTCTCGAACAAAAAACATACGATGGTAAACAAATTACTGTTGGGCAATTGGTAGAAAAGCGCATAGTTACGATATCAAATGTAATGATCATGTATATAGGAATCACGTCCGAGACAAATAGACCGACTCCTGCATGTATCTACTACTATTACGCCACACATCAACCGCTATATTACATGCATCTAGAGTATTAAGTTCGTAAAGAACTAAGTAATGCCTTATAAGCAAGATGACATGATGTAGACAAAGTAAATCCAATCAACATATGAATAAACCCCGTCGTTTTACCCTTAATGGCAACAATACAAATACGTTTCTTGTCCCTTTCTGTCATTGGGATATAGAGTAGTGCAAGATTGAACCCATTACAAAGCACCTCTCCCATTGCAAGTAAATCAATCTAGTTGGTCAAACCAAACGGATAGACCAGAGAGAAATAAAAAGCTATAATAATCATGCATATAAGAATTTAGAAAATACTCAAATAATATTCATGGATAATCTGATTATAAACCCACAATTCATGGATCCCAAATAACACACCGCAAAGAAGATTATATCGAATAGATCTCCAAGAACATCGAGGAGAACATTGTATTGAAGATCAGAGAGAGAGAGAGAGAGAGAGAGAGAGAGAGAGAGGGAGAGAGAGAGAGAGAAGAAGCCATCTAGCTACTAACTATGGACTCGTAGGTCTATGGTAAACTGCTCACACATCATCGAAAGGGCAGCAAGGTTGATGTAGAAACCCTCCATGATCGATCCCCCCCTCCAACAGAGTACCGGAAAAGACCTCCAGATGGGATCTCTGAGAACAGAAACTTGCGGCAGCAGAAAAGTATTTTGGGTGACTCTCTGTTGGTTTCCGATTTTAGAGAATTTATTGAGTTGGAATTAGGTCAAACGGAGCCATGGAGGCCCACAAGGTACTAGGGCGCGCCTACCCCCGGCGCGCCCTAGTGCCATGTGGCCTTCTCATTGCACGTCTGGTCTCCCACCGAAGCTTCTAGGGTCTATCTTGTCCAGAAAAAATCGTCAAAAAAATTCATGGCATTTGGACTTTGTTTGGTACGGAATTTCTGGAAAGCAAAAAACAGCAACTGGCACTTGGCACTAAGTTAATAGATTAGTCCCAAAAAAAAATGATATATGATTGCATATACAACATCTAAGATTGATAATATATAGCATGGAACAATAAAAAATTATAGATACGTTGGAGGCGTATCAGCGCTAAACCCTCCTCGACACGCCCAGCAGCCCGCTCGGTCACTGACCGGTCATGAAAATCTGACCCAGACGGGCGCCTCAAACGGGTCTCAGACGCCTGAACTGACCGGCACCCCTCGTATCCAGCCCAAATATGGGGTGGATATGGGGTGCCCGGGCACGCCCGTCACGTCGGACTGACGAAGGAGTCCCACGCGGATTATCCCGGAAACCCGGCGGTTGAAAGCTTCGTCTCCTCCGGACCGATGTCGCTGCGTGGCACCGCCTGTCGGCCAGCGTAGTGCCTAGCCCGGTTATTTATGTCGACCGCCGGCACTGAAACCCTACCATCCACATTTTCCTCCGCCACCCACCGCCGCCACCACTTTCCACTCCCCTGGCCCGCCTAGTAGCCATGACCCCACGCCGGGTGAGGAGCAAGCCATTTCTAACGCCGGAGCGCCGGCTCGAGCTCCTTGAGCAGATCCGTGCAAGGCATGAAGCCCGAATCACCGTTATACCTCCGGATGCAGTGGATCCGGAGGAGGAGGAGGTGGAGGAGTTCGAGGGCGATGAGGAGGAGGTTGGGGAGGATTAGGATGATCCGAATGAGGAGGAGGATGTGGGGGACGCTGGCGAAGCGGATCTACGGCGGAGCAGCAGGCCATCCTCGACTCCCTTTGGTTGGAGTCGACTGGAGGCCCGACACCGTCGCCCGGCAAGAGATTGAGGAGCAGCAGGCCGCGAAGGAGGTAGAGATGCTCGCCTACATGGATGAGGCCGAGCAGGAGGAGGATGAGCCGGAGCCCTCCTACCGCCTGGCCCTGGTAGGTGCCCGGCACTGTCGTGGAAATCTCCGACGATGAAGATTAGCTAGAGTAGTACATAGTATATAGTACAAAGGATTTCTTTTGCATGCTTTGTATGGATCTAGGGGTTAAAATACGAGAGACTCGGATGCAGAATGGCTAATTTGAAACATGACTGGTCACTTTTCGCAGACGCGCCGGTCGCGTCCGCGGGCATTTGAGGGGCCGGATCTGTAAAGTCCGGCTGTAGATGCTCTAATAATGGTAGCGTAACATATGTACAATTAGCAGTCACTAGTCATCAACCCGTGCTCCAGCACGGGCTAGCAATTTTTGGAAAATATAATATTGTACATAGAAAGCTTATGTAGCTATTGTATTATTTGAACCATGTAAAAACAAAGTACATAGAAAGTCTATATAATATTATACATAGAAAGTTTGATATTGTGCTTACTTTCATAGTGTATAACATATTTACTTTTCCAATTATAAATATACTCAGAACATTGTGGATCACCATAAATTTCAAAATTTTGTATTAAGCATTTTGCCACAACAGATAGTGGTGACACTGCTACTTATATTTGACGGCTCCTAACTTTGTAATTCCTATATACATTGAAAATTTGTTTTGTAATTCCTATCTTTTGCACACTTTAGCAATTTCGAATTCTTAAAATATATTCTTGTATTTTTTTATTAAATGTATTTGCCAGATAGATTTAGAACTTTTTTGACACTTTGATTTCTAATATTTTCTTGAAATACTGTGTGCATGTCACATACATATTCGGGAGTATATATGTAAGTGTGATTTAAGTGCATGTGTGTGATTGGTATAGTACACACATATAGCATTGTGATTGTGTGCCTAGTGGTTTTTTGGATATTTTAAAATGTCAACATTCAAAAACAAAAGCTTTCTTTAAGTTTTTTAAACTAACCTGTAAATTTCTGGAAGCTCGCCTTTCTCTATTCTAAAAGTTCGGCTAAATTATTGGATGCCCACCTATAGAATTTAAATTTTTTGTTTGTACATTTTAAAAATATGATCCTTCTGACACCCCAACCGAGTCATCTGCAAAATTAATGACACTTCTTTCCTTTGGGTACTACTAATTAAATTGCATTTTTTTTACTTAGTTAAGTGATCCCCATTCTCGAGCATTTGTCCTGAAATGTCTTAAATATAACTTAATTTACATGCCCTCACTTCTGAATCCAACGGATCTCCGATGCACATGCACTTTTAGAAATTCAAATTTTTTTAAATATATTTTAGGATTTTTATTACATGTATTTGTCAGATAGATTTAGAACACTTTTAACACTGAGATGTTTAATAATTTCTGAATATAACGTGTGCATGTCACATACATATTCCGAACTATATATGTAAGTGTGATTTAAATACATGTGTGATTGGTATATTACACGCGTATAAGCGTTCTAATAGTGTGCATGGTGATTTTTGGATGAGAAAAAATAGTCATGTATGCACAACATGCTTACCTTAATGTCTCACAAATGCACGGGTAACTTCAGCGGTATGGTTTCTAGAAAAAAAAATTGTTGTGAGATCACGATCAGGTTTCCCTTCCCTTTTATCTCTGCAGTTTTTTTATTCATGTGAAGAAGGGAGAGACCAAGGGAAGCACGTCTCAACTTTCCTTTCCCTTTTTTAAGCAAATGGTAAGATATGATTGCAATTTTTTTCTCAGGGAGAAACCAAAGGGAGGACGACTGGCAAAAGGGAGCACGTCTCTTATTTCATCCTCTTTGTTGCGAGGAGTCTCTTATTTCATCTGATGACTACAAACGAACTATATATTAATTGGATGGATGTAATTTCTTACTTTTTAGGATTAATGTGGTGACTCATATGGTGCTTCCAATTAGTAAATATAAGATGGGCTGGCACCAACTGTATACGAGTACTATTCGGTGAACTAATTGTCGTATTAAAATTGATAAACGCATATCGAAACTGGACACAACTACTTTTGATGAAGTCATGACTCACCTACTATTGTCTAGTAATGGAGATGGTACAGTTTCCAGCTCCATATATACCATCCTTACTCTTAGCCATGCAGCTGAATCCTTACTCTTAGCCGTGCAGCTGAACAAGTGGTTTACTCTCCGTTCCCACCTAAACGATGTTTCATCATTTGCTTTGCTCCTTGACTACTAGCATGAATTGGAGGTATTGGGAAGCTCTCAATTGCACGTTGACAAGTAGCCATAGAGATGTTGGTGAGTTTGGTACTGAAGAACCCATGGGATATCACAAGTACATTTGCCAGGTCACATTATATCAGAGTGTTTCTATGATAGTGCTCTGACCATCTCCTCCAATAAGTTAGGGATAATGTTGCTCCTAAGCCTATTTTCAAATAATTTACGGATATTTTTGCTCCTAACTACTCTAAGTAGACTCCTCGGCAAGAGATAAACCACTCATTATCAAAGTAGTCAAGGAATATAGTCACCTGATGTCCAATAGGATTTAGTGATTCATGTTCATTGCCACCGTCACCACCTGCAATGACAACGGCGCCACTCTGCATTCTCTTGGGCTGGAGCCAAAACTAGTAGGAACCAACACTTTGTCCAGGCACAGGTGAAGGGCAGAACAAGGTAGCACAACCGACATACTCCAATAGATCAAATAAGATGCAGAGCAACAACTAAGTACAATAACTACGACAAGCACAATAACATGAGAATATTACCACCGCACCGGTAAATTAAATGTACCTACATATATAAATAATGTTAATAACCATCAGCTGCTCTATTTTCAGTTGACACTTTCTGAAAGCTAGCACCTTATCATCATCTCTAGTCCACACCACTAAAGAACTTCAAGTTACACCTTCGTATAAGCAAAATGATGTCAATTGATGTCATGTTACCCCAACCCTTCTGTCTAGATGCAGCAGCTTTCACCATGAACTCTCTTTTCACCACATCAGACCTCTAGGTGAACCTGCAATGGTAAATACATGTTCGGTTACGCAAGAAGGTTAGGCAAACAACAGCAGACAGCAGTCCGAATTCCTTTCATAATTATGATCATCAGTGCTACCAATGGAAGGCGGTTAGTTTAGTAGTAGGATTCTACCGGATGAAAATATGCAAGCCAATGAAACAATAGTCATTGGCACGCACCCAAAGTTCCAGAAAACCAGAGCGATTCAATCAAAGAAGAACTGAAAAACAGAATGTACAATTGATATGCTATCTAATCCTTCATTCCAACTTATATCCGAGGACATTGCTTAAAATCAAATCATATAGTGAACTCCACCACCATTTACAACTATCAAAATGTGACATGCCTGCCGAATCATCAATTTTGCCACCTCATCCTATACAAGAAAGCAGACTAACATATCTAGCATGGGAAGAAAAATGGAACAATCTCATCCACCCAACACTTCAGTGCCACCATTCCATCCGTGCCAGTGACGACGATATGTCCTTCCACATCCCAACATAGCCGGACAGTTGGTGACAAAATCTAGCTCTTCCGCCCACTGCTAGCAACAGATGTGGCCAGCGGATGCCCATCCATAGCCGTTGAAGTATGTACCTAGCTTGAAAGCAACCGAGGATATTGAGTAGCAAAATGTTTACTGGTAAATTTGGGGTCGAAATGGGAGGGGACAAAAACAAAGGAAGGGAAGAAGGAGAGGAAGCCAGCTAGGATGACCCGGAGGACAATACAACTTCGAGTTGGGGCCAAGGGATACATTGCACTGATTCTAGTTCTTCAACACATGAGTTAAACGGCATTAGAGTTGCGATGAAAACTAAACTGAGAAAAACGTTCAACTACAGAAGTAGACATTCTCCTGTCAATTTTTTAGTGGAAGGCAGTGACATTCGGTATCGATGTCTGAGTGAATGTGGAGCTCATTTCATATACTGTATTACTCTGAACATCACTGGGGAATTCCATCCACTATTTAAGATATAACTTTTCCAGGAAAATTGACCAATTTGAGCATGACATTTCTAACTGGATAGATCAAGTAGAGTGGTTATTTTATAGGAGAAAATGCAGGGCAAAAGACAAGAAATATTGTTTCAGTTTTATCCGTCTATTTCATAGACCCTTGTGTGTACTAGGTGTTATTGCACTATTAGGGAAAACCTTATACACAGAATCTTAGCAGTAGTGCTGGATAAAATGTAGCACTACTGCTACTTAGTAGTAGCGCGTGGAGGTAAAAGACGCTACTGTTATCCTGTTAGCAGTAGCGCTTGTTAGCAAAACGCGCTGCTGCTAAGTTTGAACTGATCGCACATGGCTAGCCCCACTTAGCAGCAGCGCTTATCCTTATCCAGCGCTACTGCTATGCTCCGTAGTAGTAGCGACTTTCTTCAACCCACGCTGCTACTAACCATAACTTATCGTCCCCGCGCGGCCGACCCTCTCACTCTCCCTCTCATTCAGTCTCCCCCGCACCCCCCATCGTCCGCCGCCGCCGCCGTTCACCGACCACCGTCGTCGCCTCCCGCCGGCCTCCCCCGCCATCCTCCACTGAAGTAGTCCCTCCATCCCTCATCCTCCCTCCTCCCTCCTCCCCTCCCTCCTGCTTCCACCGCGCCCTCCTCCCTCCTCCTCCAGCCGCCCCCTCCTTCCTCCTCCTCCGGCCGCCCCCTCCCCCCTCCTCCCTCCTCCTCCGGCCAAGCTGTCCGCCGGCAGTCTTCCTCCCACCGCCTCCTCCTCCTCTCTCCTCCTCCTCCCACCCTCCTCCTCCCTCCTCCTCCCTCCACCGATCCCACCGCCTCCTCCTCTCTCCTCCCTCCTCCTCCTTCCTCCTCCCACCCTCTCCTCCCTCCATGTCTCCTACACCCTAAACTCTTTTGCCGTTCTTGTATAATGTATTTTTTACTGTTTTTCAGTAAGTGTTTAATAGAATTAGTAACAAAATTTATAGAACTAGTCAAACTTGTTTATTTTTAGTAAGAACTAGTTTTTTCTATAGTAAGTGCTTAGTTGAACTAGTTGAATTAAAAGAACTAGTTTATTTTTAGTAAGAAAATTTAGGTATATGAGATTTGATGATCTAATTATAGTTTTACTATAGAACTAGTGTATTGTTAGTAAGAAAATTAATAGAACTAGTTTATTTTTAGGTGTATTTAACAGAATTCTAGGTTGATTCGTTTTGAAGTGGACATGCCATATTTTGAACATGTCACACCTGTTGTTATTTCTTTAGTTAAAGCAATTATTCCCGCATCAACGTCGACGATGCCTATCCCGCATCCTCGTCGTCGACTCGGCGGAGGAGGCCTGCTTGATCAGAGGGGCCATGTCCGGGACTGGGCTCCGCCGGGCTGGTACTGGGAGGTGCTACCTTCCGGGGGGCGCAGCTTGGTGAGGAGCCAGCCCGTCGTTGACCCGAACCTTCTTTGGTGGCGGCCGTGTGGGCTAGTGACAGTGCGGAAGCTTTCGTCCCCCACGGAGGTAGTACGTCACCGTGTCAGCGAGGAGGACGAGCACGTCCCGTCGCTACATGGTTGTGTTGGAGGGCAGGTTCAACAATACCTGGCAGGTTCTTCAGGGATCTCACTGGAGCTATGATCATGTGATGGTTCCTTCTCTTTGGGTCTCCACTGCGCACGCCGATACCCGTCGTTCGCTATGGTTTTAGCTGTTTTTTCGAAAAGGGGGGTTCGCCCCAGCCTCTGCATCAGAACGATGCATATGGCCATGATTATTAATAAGCAAAAGGTCCAACACAAGTCTCCATGTCTCGACCAAAGAACAAAAAAGTCTCACAAAGAGCTAAACAGTAATAGAAAAGCCACAATCGGCTGGCATAAAAATATAGGAACACTAAATGCCTATCCTATTACATGACCGACATCCAAACCGGTTGAAAATATCCCGTGCTACCATCTCCCATCGGGTAGATCTAGTAACCAAACGCTCCCTGGCCTCTGTCAGGGTGAGTAGGGACCACATACGGATCAACGCAGTTGCTCTGAAGATAACCTGTAAAAAATAAATATTTGTTGTTCTGTTAAAGACCAAATCATTTCTACAGTTCCAGACTGCCCATAATAAAGCACATACTCCTACACGAATATGTCGCGCTGTATCGAAATCTATCCCATCAAGCCACGTCCCAAATAACGTGTGGATAGAATTCGAAGGAGTAATGTTAAAAGCTATGTGAACCGACCGCCACATAATTTTTGCCAGAGGACAATCAAGAAAGAGGTGTTTGATTGATTCATGTTGGTCGCAAAAGCTACATCTTGTAGATCCTGTCGAATTGCGTTTTCCCAAATTGTCCTTAGTTAAAATAACTTGTTTATGCACAAACCACATAAACACTTTGATTTTCAAAGGTACTTTAACTTTCCAAACATGTTTCAATCTAGGAATCGCGCTAGAGTTAATAACATCCAAGTACATGGATTTAACCAAAAACTCTCTGTTCTTAGTTAGTTTCCAGCACAATTGATCGGGCTGTTGAGACAACTGAATATCCATTAATCTTCTCGCAAGATTGTGCCAGGCTTCCCAACGGTTTCCCACTAGCGTCCCCCGAAATTGAATATTGAGCGGAGTGGACTGCAGTACTATTGCAACGTAAGCGTCTCTACGCTGAACAATGCTATACAAAGAAGGATATTGGAGTGCGAGGGGCGTTTCCCCTAGCCATGTATCCTCCCGAACCTCGTAGTGGCACTGTTTCCAACTATGAACCTTGTCCTATTGAAAAAGAGTGGTTTAACTCTCATCAATCCTTTCCAAAAAGGTGAATCAGTCGGCCTCACTGTCACCTGGGACAAGGTTCTAGAGTGAAGGTACTTGTTACGCAAGATCTGAGCCATGTGGCCTCCGTCTCGACAGAAAGCTTAAATAGCCACTTGCTAAGGAGACATCTGTTCTTCACCTCCAGATTCTCAATACCTAGACCCCCTTGGTCTTTCGGCCTACAAATTATATCCCATTTAGCACGTATGTATTTTCACTTTAGTTCATCACTCTGCGGAAGAAGCGTGATCGATAGAAGTCTAGCCTCTTCCGGACTCCAACAGGTACCTCGAAAAAGGAGAGGAGAAACATGGGCATACTCGTGAGGACCGAATTAATGAGAATTAATCGGCCTCCGTATGACATCAGCTTGCCTTTCCAACAGCTCAGTTTCTTCTCAAAACGGTCCTCAATGCACTTCCGTTCTCTGTTGGTCAGCTTACGATGGTGAATTGGTATACCTAAATACGTGAAAGGTAAAGCCCCCAATTCACACCCGAACAATTGTTTGTACGCGTCTTGGTGATCATTAGGTCTTCCAAAACGGAACAATTCGCTCTTGTGGAAGTTAATCTTTAACCCGAGCAATTGTTCGAATAAGCATAACACGAGCTTCATGTTTCGCGCTTTTGCCAAGTCATGCTCCATGAAGATGATAGCATCATCAGCGTACTGTAGAATGGATACTCCTCCGTCAAATAAGTGCGGGAGGAGGCCACCTACCTGACCCGCATCCTTTGCCCTTCCTATAAGAATTGTCAACATATCGACCACTATGTTGGATAGAATAGGTGACATCGGATCTCCTTGCCTCGGCCCTTTGTGTGTTTGGAAGTAGTGACTTATGTCATCATTCACTTTAATCCCCACACTCCCTTTTTGCGTGAAAGAGTCTACCTGGTGCCTCCAGGCCTGATCAAAACCTTTCATACACAAAGTCTGTTGAAGGAAAGGCCATTTGACCTTATCGTACGCTTTCTCAAAGTCCACTTTGAAAACAACTCCGTCTAGTTTTTTCGTGTGGATTTCATGGAGCGTTTCATGCAGGATGACAACCCCTTCTAGGATGTTTCTGTCCGGCATGAAAGCGGTTTGGGACGGTTGCACCACAGAGTGCGCAATTTGCATAAGCCTATTAGTCCCGACCTTGGTGAAAATTTTTAACTTACATTAAGAACACAGATAGGCCTGAACTGCTCAATACGAACGACATCTATTTTGTTAGGAAGTAAAGTTATCTTTCCAAAATTCAGTTGAAACAACTGAAGCTGTCCAGAGAATAAATCATGGAACATCGGAAGCAAATCCCCTTTGATAATATGCCAACACTTTTTATAAAACTCCGCCGGAAAACCATCCGGCCCTGGAGCCTTATTGTTCTTCATTTGTGAAAAGGCCTCAAACACCTCTTTCTCCGTACATGGGGCGGTCAAAATCTCATTCTTGAAGTAATCCAACTTCCTATGCATAGGGATTTTGTGATAAAACAACTTATGGGAACAATAATCAACTTGCATAGGAAGGTAAAACAAGCATAACTTCAAAACTTTAAGCACATAGAGAGGAAACTTGATATTATTGCAATATGTAGAAGCATATGGTCCTCTCTAATAATAATTATCAGTAGCATAATGAATGAATTCAACAATATAACCAGCACCTAAAGCATTCTTTTCATGATCTACTAGCATAGAAAATTTATTACTCTCCACATAAGCAAAATTCTTCTCATTCGGAATAGTGGGAGTATCATAAGAGACTTGAATTCTATAAATTGTTTCCACATTAAAAGAGTAATGTTCAGAGAAAGGGTACTCATAATCATGACAAGTTTTATAAATATAGTCATCACTACTTTTTATAGCATAAGTTTCATCACAATAATCATCATAAGTAGCAACTTTGTTCTCATCATAATCGATTGAAACCTCTTCCAAGATAGTGGAATCATTACTAAGTAAAGTCATGACCTCTCCAAATCCACTTTCATAAATATTATAAGATTCAACATCCTCCAAAATAGTGGGATCACTACTTCATAAGGTTGACACTCTTCCAAACCCACATTCATCAATATAATCATCATAAGTAGAAGGCATGCTATCATCATAACAACTTTGCATATCAAAACTTGGGAGGCTAAAAATATTATCATTATTAAGCATAACATCCCCAAGCTTGGGACAAGCATTAATTACAGCAAATATATTCTCAAATATGTCATCCTCATCAGACATAGCTTCGCCAAGCTTGGGCCTTTTCATATCATAGGCATAATCACTCTCATCATTAATAGTATGGATAGCACCAATAGTATAGCAATTATTATATTCTTCCAAGCAAGTGCCAAAAAGATTTTCAAGATCATAAGAAGTATCATTATCTTCCAAATCATAATCATCACAACAAGCAATAGGCATAAGGAGATCATCATCAAGTGTATCATTTTCATGAGCCATAGCAATAATAGGAGCAACTTTATTTGGGAGAGATACCTTTTTACCTCTCTTCCTTTTTCTTTTCTTCTTCTTCACCACATCATGTGTGGGTTCAATCCTCTTTTTGAAGCTCCTTATTAATGAGATTGGTTGAATGGAAGGCTCCTCCTTATTACCTGATTCATCATAAGAAATAATAGAAGAATATAGGGAAGTCTCTTCCTTTCGTTAGTATTCTCTTCATCTTCTATTTGTTTTCCTTTCTTTATGTAATTGGCAATATAACGATTTTCAATGCAATTCACCGCACAATACATATAAATCTTCTCTATATCAAAATCAAGAATTCTATCAAGATTATATTTTGGAATACCCTCAGTTATACGTTTCATTTCTTCATACCCCAAAAGAAGGCTAAGCTCTTTACGATGCTCAAGGGTAATCAAATTATCACAATATTTGGACACGACTTGATCATGAAACAAATAGCATTGGAGCTTTAAATGACCATGTTCATTGCAAAGTTCACAAAAGGCACGGAAAATATTTAATCATTCAGCACATTCATCTAGCTCTTCTTGCAACAACTTGGTTTCTAAGTACTTATGCCTCTTGCAATAAATATCTTCTCTATTTGATGTGTTCATGCAAACATGCACTCCACAAAAGTTGACATGCTCATAAGAGATATTTTCATCATGACTAGAGCAATCATCATTAGTACTATGGATATTCAAGGAGTTCATACTAACAACATTGCAATCATGCTCATCATATAAATATTTAGTGCCAAACATTTTATAGCATTCTTCTTCTAACACTTTGGCACAATTTTCTTTTCCATCATACTCACGAAAGATATTAAAAGATGAAGCGTATGAGACAAACTCAATTCTATTCTTTTGTAGTTTTCTTTTATAAACTAAACAAGTGCTAAAACAAGAAACAAAAAGAATCAATTGCAAGATCTAAAGATATACCTTCACTTACCTAGCCTCCCCGGCAACGGCGCCAGAAAAGAGCTTGATGTCTACTACGCAACCTTCTTCTTGTAGACGTTGTTGGGCCTGCAAGTGCACAGGTTTGTAGGACAGTAGCAAATTTCCCTCAAGTAGATGACCCAAGGTTTATCAATCCGTGGGAGGCATAGGATGAAGATGGTCTCTCTCAAGCAACCCTGCAACCAAATAACAAAGAGTCTCTTGTGTCCCCAACACACCCAATACAATGGTAAACTGTATAGGTGCACTAGTTGGGCGAAGAGATGGTGATACAAGTGCAATATGGATGGTAGATATAGGTTTTTGTAAACTGAAAATATAAAAAAAGCAAGGTAACAAGTGGTAAACGTGAGTGTAAACGGTATTGCAATGATAGGAAACAAGGCCGAGGGTTCATACTTTCACTAGTGCAAGTTCTCTCAACAATAATAACATAGATAGATCATATAACAACCCCTCAACATGCAACAAAGAGTCACTCCCAAGCCACTAATAGCGGAGCACAAACGTAGAGACTATGGTAGGGTACGAAACCACCTCAAAGTTATTCTTTCCAATCAATCCGGTGGGCTATTCCTATAAGTGTCACAAACAGCCCTAGAGTTCGTACTAGAATAACACCTTAAGATACAAATCAACCAAAACCCTAATGTCACCTAGATACTCCAATGTCATCTCAAGTATCCGTGGGCATGATTATACGATATGCATCACACAATCTCAGATTCATCTATTCAACAAACACATAGAACCTCAAAGAGTGCCCCAAAGTTTCTACCCGAGAATCACGGCAAAAACGTGTGCCAACCCCTATGCATAGGTTCATGGGCGGAACCCGCAAGTTGATCACCAAAACATACATCAAGTGAATCACGTGATATCCCATTGTCACCACAGATACGCACGGCAAGACATACATCAAGTGTTCTCAAATCTTTAAAGACTCAATCCGATAAGATTACTTCAAGGGGAAAACTCAATCCATTACAAGAGAGTAGAGGGGGAGAAGAAACATAAGATCCAACTATAATAGCAAAGCTCGCGATACATCAAGATCATGCCAAATCAAGAACATGAGAGAGAGAGATCAAACACATAGCTACTGGTACATACCCTCAGCCCCGAGGGTGAACTACTCCCTCCTCGTCATGGATAGCGTCGGGATGATGAAGATGGCCACAGATGAGGGTTCCCTTCCGGCAGGTGGGAGCAGACTACCGAGAGGTTTTTGGTGGCTACAGAGGCTTGCGGCAGCGGAACTCCTGATCTATCTTCTGTTCTGGAAGTTTTACGATTCGTCGGTATATATGGGTGCAAGGAGTACGTCGGTGGACCGAAGGGGGGGGGGCCACGAGGCAGGGGGGCGCCCCAACCCTCGTGAGCACCTCCCTTCTTTCCTGACGTGCACTTCAAGTCCATCGGGTGGCTTTCCTTCCAAAAATAACTTCTCAAGTTGGTTTCGTTCCGTTTTGACTCTGTTTGATATTCATTTTCCTCGAAACACTGAAATAGGCATAAAACAGCAAATCTGGGCTGGGCCTCTAGTTAATAGGTTAGTTCCAAAAATAATATAAAAGTGGATAATAAAGCCCAATATTGCCTAAAACAGTAGATAATATATCATGGAGCAATCAAAAATTATAGATACGTTGGAGACGTATCAAGAAGCAGCACTCGAAGAGGTAGATCGTAGGGCCGCCTGCCCGAGATCATCCCCACCACCTAGGCACAACCGGGCGCCCGGATCAATTGCTGCCGGTGGTGTCGGTGGACTCTCCACTAAGGGTATCACGGCAACAACCTCATCGTCCACAGGAACATCAGTAGCAGGAAAATCCAGGGGAGGAAGCGATCACTCAATCAAATCATCACTCTCCACCCGATCGCTCCACAATCGAGGAGGAGCATAGGCAGGCTCGAACGAACCAAATCTCAACATGCTCATGGGTGCCGCCGTCGAGGGCGATGTCCCTTTCCCGGATGCCGGCGCATCGGAACCCGGGATGCTAGACTCCTCGCGCCAACGGTCATCCTCTCGCACCTCCTTGTTCCCCGAGCCATCATCCTTATCAAGCATGTCACATCATTCGCTGCCAAAGCCTCAGAGAAAAGCTCGGTGTCCTCGAACTCAATCTCGAGGTTATAAATCATGCCTCTATGAGTCCACTTAACCACGTCTGGCACGTACTAAATATCAAGGACACTGACAAGCAACCTGGCCACCCCGTTAGCTCCGGTAAAGGCCATATCCACCCTCTCAGTTTTCCCAACCAGCGTCCCCAAGCTAGCCGCCACTCGAATATCATTCAGCGGCTTTGAAGGTGCCCCCGAGAATCGTAGCCAAACTTGAGTGAGAGCTTTACCCTTTGGCTCAACCTTCTTCCACTCATGAAACTCGAGGATGCAATCGAGTGCCGGAACTCTGCATTAGTGATGTGTATTAGTGATGTTATATGTATGATACAATTTGAGATGTATTAGTGATAATATTCGACGATGTACGGACGCAAGAGATGATTTAGTTTTGCTTATTGAATGCATGCTAATTTGAATATAATTCATTGTATGATTTAGTTTTGCTTATTGAATGCTCAAATTGGAGAACTACTCCTATTTTAAATGCTCAAATTGGAGAGCACTATGCAAGGCGTATGCATTTGATTAGTTGATAGCTTATAGAGTTTTTGTTTTTGCAGAAATCAAGGAGCCCCTCCATCATCCCCGCCGTCGTCCCCGACAATGACCCCTTCCGTCCTCGAGGTGAGACCAGCCAAATCTCTATGTCAATATGAGTCCTATAAGATATTTTGAAATTTTTTTTGTTCATATTTTCAACCATTGAAGTGCAATGACCATCAAGTTTGAATGCTCATACGATGTAGATATAAACATGTATATCTTGTGTTGCTCAAATAGGATATGTGCTTGCCCAAGTGGCCGGCCATGCTTGCAGGTAACACCTTTGAGTGGCCTATCTTTTGTCGGAGTGTTGATTAGTTTTCGTTCCGGCAAATTTCAGGGGCTCAATATGTCCTTTTTTAGCAAAAGTCATGCCGGATTTTTCCGTGAACTTTGGCACGACTTGTGCTAGAATATGTAGGAAATATTGAGTGGCCTGGATTTTCTAGAAAGATAATTAAACGACATTTCGGGTTGACTTTAAGTCTGTCGAGGCTCCATACATGACAGTCAACAAATGAGTGAGGAAGAAAGTCTACACCATATATGAGAGAAGAAAAATCCCGAATGTTGTCGTGGGGGTCGTTTTTCCTTCTTCTCCTTGTGCTAGACCTTTGTTATGCACTAGGGGAAGGAGTTACAACGACCATGACTGACGGTTGAAAAATCCCGACTGTTGTCGTGGGGGTCGCTTCTCCTTCATTCCCGTGTGCTAGACATTTTGGTGTAATGCACTTGGGAACGAAAGGAGAAGCGACCATCACAAACGGTCGAATATATAGACCACGTGAGATGAGAGTTTTCAAGAAAAGACTCGACAGACCGATAGTCAACCCGTGATGATAATAATGATCTAATTTAGTTTTCGTAGTACATATATTTAATTGTACAAGTTTAATCTTTGAATTATGAACATAGGAAATGTCGTCGATGTCGTCGTCGGATGACGAAAGTCTCCCTGCGGAGTGCGACTGGTGCGGCGACGACCGGGGTCTGTGCGATAGGCCTCACCTGGTAGAAGGTCGACGCTTCAGCATTAAGCTCCAGGAGACCTTCGATATTGAAACGGTACGCAACGACGACAAGTGTTTTACTTGTAAGTAAGCATGACTTATGCTTCTTCAACGTGTAATTTTCGTGTTTTACAATTCAAATAGCTTATCTCATGCCATGCAAGACGCTATGTCTTGGAGACATTGGATTTTGAAGATCATGAAAGTATTGAAACAAAGATAATTCACCTAAGGACCCATCATTGTATAGATTTTGATGTAAATCTATACAATTCTGAGAGCGTAACCCATTTTGGTTGCCCGAATTGGGAAGCACTTTGTAGGACGTAAAAATTTCATGAGGGTATACTTATCATCATGGATCTTGGTGATCCTGGCATCGCCCAAGACAATATGGACATTTAGGTCCTTGTGGATACGCTTCCAATTCTACCGCTATGTGAGTTTCTCAAACATAGTTATTAAGTAATTTATATTGTTTATTTCAAAATAGTTGACAGCTTATTTTCATTTTTCAAAGAATGTGTGGAAGATGGTAGATAGAACCTACTACACCGATGGCTCAAAATTAACTTATCAGGAGAAAAATCATCTAAGCTCATTTATTATTGATCTTGAGAATTACAATATCTTTTATCAAACTTCTGCACATTATGGTTAATACGTGTCACTAGTGCACGTGTTGAACTATGGTAACATCCATGGAGATGTCATGGTAAGATTTTTTTTACTATTACGACATCCATGCATCTTTTGCATAAATTCTTCTAAAACTCAATTACATTGGTAACTACGAAGTTATTACTATGTTTTTGTTCAGAAAATCCCGAATGATTGTGTGCCTCATCTGATGTTTCCGAAAGGTCGCCTTGATGTTATGAGCTTACGGCCAGGTCATCCTACGCATCACTGATGTTCATACCGGATTTTTAAAACCGATGGAGACATGACAATCAAAGATTGAAAAAAATGTATGGTCAATCGTAGGGATCTACTTGGAAGCAACATTGTGCGAAGCGCAAGAATTGGAGACAGTATAATCTCCATTCTCCATAATGGAGAGTAAGGGCCTATCTTGTTTTATGCTATTTTACCTAAGAGAGTGTAGTAGGTCCCATATAAGAGGAGTAGGTCCTAGGTACAATGTGTTATTATGTGCTACAATGTGTTAGAGTTGATGATGAGGAGGAGGACTTGTGATTATGACTACTGACCAACTTGCTATATGATGTCTCATTGACGAAAATGATGATCATGAGAAGTTGTTATATGACAATGATGTATTATGATGATAAGTTATTAATGATATGATGATGATGATATCATTGGGTGAAAGAATCACGGATTAGTTTCAAGTGGATGGGTCCTAAGTGATCAAGTCATGGATTATCACGATCATTCATGACTTGGTCACTTAGAATCCATCCACTTGAAATTAATCCATGATTCTTTCACCCAGTGATTTGATAACTCATTATGATGTAAAAACAATATCTAAATTGCTACTGTATGAAACCATGTATAATGGTGTATGAATATGACATAAAACAAAAAAGAAATAAAATACGGAATAATAGTAGTAGCGCGGGCATAGAAACGCACTACTAGTAATTAGCAGTAGCGCTTCCCGCAATAAACGCTACTACTAAGTAGTTGTAGCAGTAGCGCGGGTGAACCTACTGCTAACCTTTAGCTGTAGCGCCGTAGAAGTAGCGTGGTAGCCCGCGCTACTGCTAGGCCAAAAGCTAGCGGTGCTGCTAGGCTTTTCCCTAGTAGTGTTGTATTAAACTCACTAAACATATATTGAAAGTAGGCACAGTTATTCGCGGTGATGTCATGACATACCTACCAAATTCCTATATTTATATACTGTCTAGTAATAGAGATAGTGCAGTTTGAGATCCTTACATATCATTCTTGCTCATACCCATGCCATTGAACTATCGGTTTGCTCTCCTTCCTACCTAAATAATGTGCCATATCTTGTCATCATTTGCTTTGCTCCTCAATTACTCATAGGCATTAGAGGTGTCGGGAAACACTGAACAACGCGTTGTCAAATACTGAGATTGGGCTTAATAAAGAATAGCCCATGAGATTCCAGTAAGTACGTTTGCTCGATCATGTATCGAGGGAGTAGTTCTACAACAAGTCTCCTGACACCATCTCTAGCGGGACAGAACACTGTTCAAAGCAATGTTCTAGAGGGTTCAACGAATTTCATGGGGGTGGCGTGCGTCGCTGAAGCAAGGTGATGGGGCGGTTCGATGTGGCAGTTTCCTTTCATATGTGAAAGGGCATGTAACAAAAGGGGATTGGGAGAGAAAGGATTGATTAGCAATAAATGCATTTAGCGCTAAATGTGTTTAGTTGTTCATCATTAGGACAATAAAGACTGCCTGATTGACGCTAATGGATGACTGAGATCTGTTGGATCTGCCTCATTATGTCTTTTATATTGATATAGATATAGATATAGATAATGAGGCATTGGAACAAATAATCTTGAATTCGCGGCGTCGATGCAAATTGTTTTGTTCGCACAGCGAGTTAGTGACTCGTAGTACCTTGTTACATGTGCACGCAGTTAATTCACAGCACTACTGTATCATACTGCAGACCTAAGAAGAGATGTATTTTGGTTATTAATTATTATCGGCCTATATTTTATGCTTGGGAAAAGTCTAGCACTGTCCTCTCGGACAATCGTGTGGGAAAGTTGTAATTTTCTTTAACTTTGCTAGTGGCTCATGCAAATGCGTGGGCAACATTCTTATTGATTCTTAATATAGTTTAAATGTGTACTTATAGTAGACGATTTGGGGAATATTCGATTCTTTCCTTGCGGCCCCCTCCCGCGTCGCCCCCGCGAGGCGACGGCGTGGGCGACCAGATCCCGTCGAGCGCCCCCCTCCTCCTCCTCTCCCCCTGCTCCGCCACCTCCAGAGGGCACGGCCGGGCAAAGCCCGACCGGTGCCGGCGGCGGCGGGCTGGCGCCCCTCCTGCCGAGGGCTGCGCGGGCGTGCTTCTTCGGCCGGTGCGTCGCGGCGGTGGGCGCGACGGCGTGGCGGCGGTGTGGCGGCTCGCTGCTCGGCGGGCGGCGGCGGCGTTGGTGCAGCCTCCGTGGAGGGCATCGCGACGGCGGGCGTGCCCGGCTCCAACGGCCAGATCTGCGCCCGGGCGGCGTGGGCTGGAGGCCGTCGTCCTGCTGGCTGGCGGCAGCGGCAGCTGAAGGCGGTGGCGGATCCTGCTCAAGGTGCGACCTTCGTGGTTGTGGTGGGCGGCGGATCTGACGCGGCGGTGGTGCTGGTGGTTGCGGGCGAGCCGGGTTCCGGCCAGATCCGGCTGGATTTGTCGCCGGGACCCGCCGGTGGCGCAGGGCGGTGGCCGGAGCGCGTCCTGGTCGCGGATGCTGGCCGGCTCTGGCCAGGGCGCGGCGGCGCGTGTGTGGTGGAGGTGGCGGCGCAGTTGTGGTGGCCGATCTGGTGGCTGCGTGGCCGACGGACTCAATGGCTGGAGTCCGGCGGGCGGCGCGGGATGGGCAGTGGCCTGGTGTGGCTGCTGCTCCGGCCGTGGAGGGATCCACGGTAGCTTGGCATGTCGGCTGCGGCGGCGGCTGACATGTTTCGGCGTCGGTTCGACCGTAGGCGGCGTGCGGCGGCCTTCGATTCCTCTCCCCGTCGCCCACGCACCACTTCCGTCGAAGGACTGGGCTTTTCTCAGCTGTGGTACATCGCCCGTCTCGCGCCCGGCAGCAGGACCGCGCCCGTCTCGCGCCCGGCAGCAGGACCGCACCGATCTCGCACCCGGCGGCAGGACTGCGCTAGTCTCGCGCCCGACAGCAGGACGGGCCGATAGCTCAGGGGTGCGAAAGGCGGGGCCTTTCCACCCGTCTCTATAGGTGGCGTGGCGCTGGGTAACTGGTGAGGTGGCGTCGAGGTCTTGGATTCCGGGGTGGCGGCCCTAGTGGTGGTGTCGCGGTGCTCATGGGCAAAGCCCGTACCTTGGTGCTGCCCAGTGACCATGGTCATGTGGGCTGCATGGTCGCCGGGGTGTGACGTTCGGTGGTGGTGAGTATGGGTCGAGGTGAAAACCTGTCCTGTCTTCAGACGGATCGGCGGCGGCGAAGCTCGCTCCCTTCCTGAAGGCGTCGTCGCGGCCAGCATTGCCCGTCGTGTTGCTCTAGGGGAAACTCTGACTCTCGGATCGGGCGGTGGCGGCGCTCCGGTGTCGTTTCCTTCCTGAAGGCACCGCCTTGAAGCCCACGGTTCGTCATATGCGGCTTCATCTCTTCACGGTGTCGTGTTCACGGGCGAGGACCCGGCTGCTCTTGTAGTGCTTGGGGTGGTGTTGCTGCGCTCAGCACTTATGTATCTTGCCTTGGATTTGTGCGTGTGTTATGGTGGCGTGCGTTTGTACCGGGTTGTTGTTGATCGATGCTTTATATATAAAGCGGGGCGAAAGCCTTTTTTGATAATATTCGATTCTTTAACTAGACGTGTTTTACTACAGTTTTGTTATGTACATCTAGTTGACGAATATATATCGACTCGGACATGGAAACAATTTTGATAATATCATTTTTGACCGTGAATTCTATTATAAATATATTCATTAAACCCAATAAAAATTACAAGAGTATTAAAATATAGTTAGAAAATAAAGGAATCGACCATGTATTAGTGACTTTGCAAATATACATTTGTGAAAGCTTTTTGTTTAACATTTTAGAAAAAAATCTAGTACAAGAAACCTAAAACCAGTAAAGAGAGGAGAAGAACAGGTTTAGGGAACCTTCTAGAAGGTCCCCAAAACCGGTTGGTCTCTCTAGTAAAGTAGGCCAACCCATTACTCACGCTCGGTGATTTTGCGTGTGCGTCCGCTCGATAGTTTGACGTAGAGTGTCAAATGGGATTTTCACCATTTGGGGATTGGGCACCTAGCTGCCCAACTTGACTTTCTATTAGAGCATCTCCGGCCATTTGCCTTCCAGCGCGCCCGGCGAACGGTTTTTGGCGTTTGCGCGGGCGGCTTTTTCGGCCTGGGGGCGATCGCGTCTCCAGCCGCGCCTCCAGGTATCGGCCCCCAAACCCATATAAAATTCAAAGTTCACTTTCCCGCTACAACATATGCCACGGTTCGCAGGGGCGGAGCCAGGATTTAGGTATAGTGGGGGCCAAGCGAAGAAAAAAAATTATGATTCGTATAATAATGTGCAACTTCGATGGAATAAAAACATAGTTATATTTGTATTAATCTAAATTGGGCTCTACAATTCTCAATAAGATCAATAACGTTCCTATCATAAAAATATATCAAAATATTCTCAAAAAGATTATTAATTTTGTCAGGAGAGAACTTAGCATCGTTGATCTTACAATCAGAAGTAAATTAAATTAAAAGTACAATTTTGTCATATATAAGATGGAGTTAAGAGAGATTGGTGACAGTAGCCACTAGTGCTAACCTTGGGTAGTTAGCTGAAGCATAGGAGAATCCGTTGGTGCAGCCTACAGGATTGCCCCTCGCGACATCGGGATAGTCTGATTTACTCTGAATCGAATCTGATCGAGAGATGGGAGCCATCAAGAAGACGAGAACGGAAAGCAGGAAATAACCTAGCGGCAGCCGGCGGCGCTAATTGCCTCGTAATGACTCTGGTGTAGGATTCTACGAAGGGACTTCATGGTCTTGGGCCTTCTTATGGGCCTTTATCTTATGTTTGTTGAGTCTATGTTTGCGTCGGTGGTGGGGGCAAGTACGTGAAATCAGCCAAATCTATCGCTAATTACCAGCTCCTTGCTAAAGTAATTCTCGATCGTTGGGGGGGGGGGGGGCCTGGGCCCCGCTCGTCCCCCCTGTCTCCGCCCCTGACGGTTCAGAGATCATCAGGCCACAGGGTGGCGATCAATGCCACAGGGTTCGGCGATTGAACATAGCCAAAGTCCGGCAATCAAAAGGGTAGGAACAGTAGACATGGAGCTCATCAAACGGCGTGCTCCTTTGCCACAAGGCTGGTCGAGGTCGGCGTGGTCGCAACTTCAGTGCTCGGGGTCGGTGTGGGTGTCGGCGTAGCTTCGGTGCTCGGCCTCGACGTATGCAGTTTCAGTGCTCGGGCTCAGCTTCGCATGGGCATAGGAGCGGTGGCCGCCACCGTCCCAACATCTGGTTCAAGATGAGGTCACGCTCTGCCAGGTACCAGGCTTTCAACTGCTCGTCCCATCGCCGACGTATTTGCCCCCATCAAGAACACCAGGTCCGTACTCCTCTTCTTGGCGGTGACGTTGGCCTGAGCAGGTCGAGCTTGACGCCCTGTTTCGCCATTAGCGCCGACCACCTCGCATCAGATTTCTCCTCCTCTTGGCGACGTTGTTTTGGCATCGGTGATGCACTGCTCGATAGACGATTGCAGTCGTTCGGCAGCGGTGTCGCCTCCCTCGCCGCCTTGCCTCGCTTTGTTGCCATCAGGCGCCCGGCCGCCGCCGGGCAGGTGCGTCTGGGTTGTAGGCGTCCTTTGTCTTGGAGAGAGCGAGCCGGACCTCCGTCCATTTCTCACACGACTCAATCCTCGTGAACACATGAAGGAACTTGAACTCTTGGTCGTTGTTGTCTTGGTGAAACATGTTGAACATCCGAATCATCTGCGCAGACAAAGGCGAAAGTGTCAAAAAAGTACACGGCTAACGAGGAACTGGGCCGGCGAGCGATGGCCATACCTGACCCTCGACGTTGGTGTCGCTTTCCAGGCGAGCCGCGACCTCGTCTTGACTCCCATGCCACTTGTTGCAGGCCGTGCGGATGGTCGCCCGGTGTTTCGCCATGGCGTTCTCGCCGGTCCATGTGGATGTTGACGAAGTCGGGTCAACCAACTTGCGTCGCCGAACGCCGCCTTGATCCTTCTCCGGTATGTGTCGGCGTTCTGATTCCAGCCGGTGATCGGGTCAATGCTGATTGTCTTCCGTGCTTCGCAGGCACTTGTCTTCCTTGGACGCCCAATTGACACGGGGATCGCCCGGCTTGGCGTTCGCCGCCCGCTTCCTCTTCCTCCCTTTGGGCGCCGGCTCCACCTCCGCCGGTTCTTCCTCCTCCACCTCCTCCTCGGTGTCGTCGAGCTCGTCTTCTGTGTCGACGGCGGAGTCCAGTGCTTCTTCTTGCGTGTGGAACCCGGGGCAGGAAGCGGTGACGACCGAGCCCCTCGTGATGATCTCTTCCATGTCGGTGTTGGTGCTTCTGAATGGTGGCGCTGAGCCATGTGCGAAGGGTAGGGCACCACGGCGCAGAGGCGGCGTAGGCGAGCCTTAGTAAGTCGGCGGTGAGTGGCTGTACTGGGTGTTGAGGCCGACGACAAACACGGGGGAGGGACTGCACGGGTCGTGGTTGAAGCCGGACAGGGACGCGCTCGGCACCGCGCCATGCGAAAAGGTGATGTTGGGATTAAAGCCGCCATGCGCGTCGCCGTCGTTGTAGCCAAACGTGGGCACGCACTTCATAGTGACGGGCGAGAAGTTGGTCGGCAACGTGACGCTCTACTAGCTCCCCATGAGGCATGTGGGTACTGGTTAGCCTGTTGGGGGAGCTACGCGCGGCCCTGACTCCATCCCAACGGCTCGCACAGTGACATGTCTCGTTTTAGATTGGTCGACAGATATTAAGCACTGGACTGCCAAAATTGAAAGGGACAAAAGCAAGCCTTCCCTAAAGAAACAATTCTTTCGAAAATTTGCTTTGTTTGGTTGCAGCTCCTCTCCCAATGCAGCTGCTCCCGTGCCCTAAGATCCAAAAGAGCGATTCAATATTTGAAGACTTGGACTAGAAGCAAGCAACCATGAGTTTGAAAAACTTCATTGGAATCACTTCAATATTTCATAGCCGGAGGGCGGTGTATGTGGCCAAGAAATGATCGGTTCCCCTCACCCTTGCTCTCCAATGTTGTCACTGTGGCCCGACATCGAGGGCACTGGAGCAACTGCATGGGGAGAGTAGCAGCAGCCCATCCAAAACATTAACGTACGCGTGTTGGGCGCTCTCTCGTCTATGCCACGTCGGCAAGCTACGTGACAAAAGAGTTGAGTCCAGGTTCGCAAGGCTCGTTCGCTTCGTCGCGAAGAAAGGCCGAAGGAAAAGGAATAGAGAGAAAAAAAAAGGTGAAACCTGAGTCGTCCCCTCCACCCGATGCCCCCGTCTCTCTCGCCTTCGGCGGCGGCGCCCTCCCTCCCCGGCGGCGGCGCTCTTTGATGCTGTCGATCCCCTTTTGTCTATCTCCTCTTCCCGATTTAGATCGATGGAGCCAGGCATGTCCTGTCCACCCCTTACTCGACCAGCCCCGCGCCATGGCGTCCACGGCGGGCTTGCTGCTGATGCCAGCGGCGTGCGTGCTTCGATGCGTGGCGCTCCATCGAGCTGGCCGGACTGTGGCGCGCGCGTGACCTGCCTAGGTTTTGTGGTGGCGGGTCTTCACGCCGGCCACGGGTCTCCGGCTACTAGGAAGGCAACGGCACCGATTGATTTGATCCTTAAGGTAACCCTCCACTTCCCCTTCGGCTTCTCTCATCGATTTGATTCGATCCCATCTGGCAACCGTGGATGAACACTGACCGCAGTGTACGTTGCTCTGATTCATCGTGTTCCGCTGTGCTGCAGGACACCCCTGGATCTTGCTGCAGGAGGTGGGTGTCAGAGAACCAACCTGAGACCCGAGCTAGCCTCCAATTCTTGGGCTCCCGGACAACAAGGACACAACACATGCACAAGGTTTCTTCTCTGAACCTTCTCTCTGAAGAACACAAGACACAGACACGAGCTTGTTGCCTCTCGGAAGCTCTCTGTCTTTTATTCAGTAGGTGTATATGACGATCGAATGGAAGTTGATGAAGATTAATAAGGCCTTTTGTTGTTCTAGAGATGCATGAGGTTCATGCAACCCTTTTGCTTGTGTTGGGATGAAGACAACCACTAATTTATCAGATTGAAAAGAAACTGCAACTGGAAATTAATTTAATTATGACAAGTGATTGATTTCTCATGATTTTGGCACTTCCTCCGTTGATTTGATTCCATCCATGTGGTAAAATTTCTATGCCCAAGATGAACATGCTCTGCTCCAGTCTAGCTCACAGTAATCCCGTCACATACTACAGCAGGGATGGTTTCTAATTAGCTCCTCGCAACTTCTTATTTTGCCTATTATTTTGTTGTATCTCCGTTCTGATGGTTACTAATTTGAAAAGGCAGGTAGATGGCTGATGTTGAACTCATGATGACATTATTTGCAGGACAAGTATGAGTGTGTGGTGAACACCAATGGCAATCTGGAGAAGAAGTTATGTCCTTTGTTATGCTCTATTGGTGAAGCTTCCTCTCTACTATTTTGTAGGAGAATCTGAGATGCAACCTCCAACACCTAAAAATCGAGCAGAAAAAAGGTTTTGTTTTGCTCCTCCTACTCCTACTCTAGCTAGTTGTACATTGCTGCTACCTGCACTTTGCATTCCTTCCACCCATAAACGCCTAACTGAATCACAACCTTAACCAAAAAGAAAAACTAATATCAATCTTGTTTGCTGCAGCATATACAAATACAGTTGTGGATTCAGTTATTGACTTGTGTAATCATGCCATAAATTGGCACGACTTTGCTTGCATCATGTACAAGACCCTGCCATGTTTGCGATGCATCCACTGACACGGCCCCGCTTCTGGTACAGGTGAACGGTCGCGCGCCGGGAGAGGAGCCAGCCTTCTCCGCGTGGTTTTTCTCCGGCGACGACGCGGCCGTTCCATCCAATGTTAAGAGCCCGACTGTACAAGCTACAAGGTCCTCTCACGCCCCTCTTTTCTCCTCATTCTTCGATTGGATTCGATTTTGATGTTGTGTTGTTGTTATTCATGGAGGTCCGATTTGCTTTCCTTCCTGATGCGGTCGGTTTCCTCACGCAGGTCGTCGTCGTCAAGGCCTCGGGCTAGAGGTCATGCGCGCACTCATACAGTCTGACGTACGCTTCAAGATCTGCGACCTGCAGAACAACATCAGGGAGACCGTCAACCTCGGGGTCCTCGCCGTCGGCATCAACAAGCTCCTCATCATAAAGAAGGCCATGTACGTTGGATTTGCAAGGTCAATATGATTGACCGACCTCAGTTGCCTGTTCCCTTATGCTTTTTTCGATGTTGTTGTACACCTATCTCTAAATTTCAATGTCCATATATGGTTGTTGATTTCAATTACAAGATAGTTGAAGACTGAACATGCGATGGTATATGTTTATAGGTTCTGGAAACCACTAAATGTACCAAATACGAGTATTATTTCCTTAATGGCATGAACACATTTTTGTGTTGAGAAATTAATATCAGGAGAGTTATAGACCATAAAAGGATATCTTCTCAATTGGCTGCTAATGTGTTATCTCTGACCTCTTCAAGTAATGTTTTTTCTTTCTTTCTGGAGGGTGACTCTGAGGTTCATGTATACTGGAAAGGAGATGCTGAACTTATTTTGGAGTCATGCACTGGTTGGCTTGACACGGATGGTTCAAAGCACTCAATGACCCATGAGAAAGTAACTTCTAATTTGCAGCTTGCGCAATTGGTACTGAACTTGTTAATGTTACTTTTGCCGAGTAAATATCTTCATAAATATGTCTACTCATTGTATTTGTATTTCTCTGCTTAGACAGACCATAAAGCTCACTGACTTTGGCGTTCAAGATGCAGAATCAAACAACATATTGTATCTAAGGGAAATTGATGACGCGGACAAGTTGGTCACAGCTATGCAAGCAAAGAAGGATGGAAAGGCCGTCGTTGTTGGAGGTGGCTACATTGGACTTGAGCTCAAGCCGTGGTGCAGTAAGTCTGACTGTTCTTGTCTGTTAAGCTTATAGTGTTGCATTTTTGAATATTTAGCAGGAGAGAAACACCAATATCTCGATACCTATGCACATGGACAATAATGTTAATGCAATCTCACACGGGGAATGCCATCTGTTGTAGTGCCCCGTTTCTTCATTGCCGATATTGCTCATTTCTACGAGGGTTACTACGCTAGCAAAGGAATCAATATGAAAGGGATTTAAACCGTCACTTATTTTTGCCTATATGTTCTGAGCCGGTGCAGCTTCTCCCCAAGATCTGCGCTAAATAAAATTGTCTCTTTTCTTTGCAGGTACATAGAATCATATACTGTGAAGATTGCCATTAAGGGCCTGGAAAGGTTCAGGGAAGTGAAATATGATCTCATCATTATTGACACGAGTGGGCACCATAAGCAGGAGGTTGCGCTCTTTGAGGAAATGCGTCAAGTTCCTGAATCAACTGTATGTACACTATCATAGTCTTGCACTTCCTCTTTTATTGAGTTTTTCACCGACCTTTTAATATGGAGAGGTAGGTGAAAATCATCTAATAGGCCAACTATGGCGTGGTGCTTCATCTATCTAATATGTAAATAATTGTCAGCATGAACTCTGAGATACTTGGGTCATTAGGCAGTTTTGAACTTCTCAACTGACTAGAATTCACCTCCAGTTTGAATTAGTGTGGACGTCAAATTTCAGTTTGAGCCTAAATCAGTTGTTAACGTTGGAATATTTCATTTGATCACCTCAAATATAGCAGTGGCAGAGTTTATATGCCACTATGTCATGCTCTTCCTCCCCTCGGTTTTGTAGTATTTGCATCAGGCAGCTGCCATGATTGATCATCCTCTTCGGGAGCTCCTGATCTACGTCGATCTCCACCCCGGCTCCAAGTGCCGATGCCAAGTGTGAGGAGAAGGTGACATTGAATATGGGTAGTCGTCCTGTTTTAATTCCCCCGTCCCTTCCCTCGTTTAGCACGGATCGCTCATAAGAGTGGAAATAGTTAACTGAACCTTGTGTGTTAGTTTGAAACTTGTCAGTGACCGTTTTTCTATTCGTTATGTCTAGCAGTTTGTTAGTAATCGTAGCTGTTTCTCATGGTAATCAATCAGCCGGGTTCTTTTTCTTTCGAGTTAAATGGCAATCTGCTTCTGATGCCCAGGTTCATGCTAAGATGCATAAGATTGGACTTCATGTTGAAACTGACATGACTGATAAGAAAATTGAGAAGAAGATAATACTATCATGCATTTTCTTTATCCTTGTATGTATGCAGAAGTACATACTCCATTCTATGCATATTTCTCCACTGCTTTTATTTCATTTTTATCAGTTATATTACACTCTGTCTCCTTAGAATCTTGCTTCCTTTTTATAATGACTACGTATTCTGTTTCTCTATCAATCTATGCATATTTCTCATATGCTTCTTTCATTTTTGTTACTAGATGACTGACACAAAATAATTGTCTTTGTCATCAGTGGATGTGGTCAATAATCTATATGATACTACATTCTTATAAAGCAAGAAAAAAAGAGATGAAATTTCCTTGTTGTTCTGCAGTGCTTAAGAGATATCATTTTGTAGCCATTGGATTGAACACGACAAAGTTTTTAAGAAATCGGTTGTGTTTGAGATGTGAATGCATTTGTTTAATTAGCATCGATGATCATTTCCCATTGTACATAAAATTCTTGACCTACTGTTCTGGTTACATTCTCATGCTCAGTCAATTTTCAGGCTGCAGATATACTGTCCAAGGAGGGAATCAGTGCTGAGGTACTTACCTTTTGCAAAACACATTATGTAGTACAATTATGTTACGTTCTTTTTTGACTACATCCATTAGTATTTTCTTATTATCCACTAATATTTGTTAACATGTGATCAACCATCAGTCAATTAGACCACGGATAGAGACATTTGTTAGGAAAATAAACAAATTGGTAACCGTTGAAAAAGGCTTTCCAGAACATGGGGTTGGTGCTGAAATATGGTGCATCTCATATGCTTGGGTGTTGGTTTCTCATATGCATCTTTATTGTACCATGTTTGTTGCGGAGGACAACTTTGAGTAGCCTCAAAAAGTCAAAAGATTGGCAACTCCACGAGTCTGCACTTGCTTCTTCTTTTACAGTAATCCTAAACTTAGGGGCCCCATTTTGTTATAGATGTTATTGAGAAAATCTGTCTAATAATCAATAAATATTGTCCGTTGAATAGTAGTTTTCATGAGTAGTCTTCCCCTTCCGCTCTTATCTTTTCTGTTAAGAAATTTCAATAAATATTTTGCATGATTTTCTGATGTTTAAATTATTTGGTATAGGAACTTTGTATAACCAAAGTTAAAATAGAATCATTGTTTAGCAAAACCGTCAGCTCCCACATATGCTAACAATAAAAGATTAGGAGTCATTTGATTTTGTAAAAACATTTAACTTCATATGCTGTGATTAAGATCTCATATGTTCTGCTTTTTAGGATCTTATGTGTTATTTTTTAATTGTCCTGCAATACTTTTTGTGGTCAATATCACATTTTTAATATGTGGGTATGATATATATTGCTACTACTGTCAGATGGATTCGAATAGACAGCTTCAGGATCTCCTTTCTTGCGATCTCATACCAACTCACTGGAACTCCATGTCGTCCCCATGGTTCTGAAATTTATTTGCAGACATGTAATTCAGAGAAAGTGGGAGGAAAGAACTCCTCGGTTGTAGTTCAGATCATCGGCCTGCTATGATTCTCTTTCATGATTCAAAATTTAGTCGAAGAGCGTTGGCTTCTCATTGGGTCTTTGGAGTTATGTTGAGTGGTTATCATTCATCATCATCATGAGATGATTTCATTTCGTGGATGCTTGAGTTTAGAAAATTTAGGCTCTGCAGTCCTTCATCTCTATAGGATGTAAGACTGCTACTCTGTGTTCATATAAGCCTACCTATTAATAATATCTCTGATTTATTTTATGAATGTACATTGCAAATAATGCATTTCTGTTGGTTCTGTAACTACTACCTACACTGCTCAGCTTGAACTATAATTAAAGTCCACATGAGTTGATCGGCAGTTCCATGTACATGTTCTACCCATAGCGCCAAAAAGTGAATGAACAGTACGGCCACCTACCTGGCACCGCACATGCACGCCTTAAGCGGCGCCACCAGGTGGCGCCCCAACCACTAGTGTACGTAAAAGTGCAGCGGAGCACGGGGAGGGGAACAGCAGGATGTGGTGGCAAGAGAGTAGCATCAGAACAAAAGGAGAAAAGGAGTGTCAGCATAACACAGGGAGAGGGAGAGGCGGAGCAACAAACGGCGAGGGGATCAGCACAGCACGACGAGTCACCGGGGGATGGCACAAAAGGGCAATGGGGATCGGGAGCTGGCGTTCAAGGAAGGGAATTTGTCCCGGTCTGATTCAACAAATTTGGGCTGGTTTGGTTCACATGGGTGTTTTAGCTACCAGATTTATACTGTATTCCGAAAAATTGTAAAAGCCTTTTTTAAATACCAAATGATAGTGCCAGGCGAACTTTGGTGATACGCCGTATCTACGAAATCACTGGTTGAGGAGTATTCGTTGCAAAAATCACTCCAAATCACCAGGTTGCAACAAGTGGCGCACATGCAGCGCGCCACTTGTCGCAACCGGGAGTTTTCCATTTTTTCGTAGATCCGTTTACTCAAAACGTTTTATCTCTCAAACCGTGCGTCCAAATCTCGAACCGCTTTCATCGTTGGATTCCTCGCGTCGAGACCTTCAAAACTAGATTCCATGTTGATAGGTTTTAACGAACTTTTTTCCCTTTCCGTTTTTCCCGCTTCCGAGGAGGCACGGCCGTGACTCTCACGAAAGCAGAACCATGCCTCTTGCCGAAGCAAAACCGTGACTCGTGAAAGAAAAAAAAATAGAAAACATGTTTTTTTTTCGTTTCCGAGAGGCATGGCCGTGACTCTCGCGAAAGCACAACCGTGCCTCTCGCAGAAGCAAAACCGTGACTCTCGGGAAAGAAACAAAAACGGAAAACGCATATCTTTTCGTTTTCGAGAGGCACGGCCGTGACTTTTGCTAAAGCATGACCGTGCCTCTCGCGGAAGCAAAACCGTGACTCTCGCGGAAGGAAAAAAAACAGAAAACGCATTTTTTTCGTTTCCGAGAGGCACGGCCGTGACTCTCGCGAAAGCAGACCCGTGCCTCTCGCGGAAGCAAAACCGTGACGCTCGTGAAAGGAAAAAAAATTGAAAACGCATTTCTTTTCGTTTCCGAGAGGCACGGCTGTGACTCTTGCAAAAGCATAACCATGCCTCGCACGGAAGCAAAACCGTGACTCTCACGAAAAGAAAAAACAGAAAACGCATTTTTTCACGCAAATTTTTTTTTTCAAATTTTTTGATCGAAAAACTGTTTAAAAAGCCGAAAACACGGGCGGAAAAAATAAAAACAAAATCCGGAGGAAGCACCCAGAGCGCGGCACGTGACGAATGGCTGAGAGCGCGCCAAGTGGCGCTGATCGTTGCGAGGCTACCGAAGAAGCGCTCGTTAACTAGTTGATTTCTCGTATCTGCCTCAACTATACAATGAAAACAAGCGGAGACTGTTAATTTTTTTTTCTTTTTGACGGGCAAGGCAGGTGCACTGCCGATTTCATTGTTAGTGTTTTGTGAAAGGTAGGCACAAGATCTGTTTCCCATTTTTGTGTCTCCCATGAACTCTACACCTTCCTTTCTTTTTTTGCTATATACTATTGGACGATTCTTTTATTTGGCAAGTCCTGCCTACTATAGATGTCAGAATTGTCTCATCAATCACATATGACATGTGTACCTTTCATTGATGAGTCTGCAATGACATACCACAACCACTCTGTTGACTCGACAATATATATCTTTGTTGAACCTTCATCCGCCCATCAGTTTGTCTTCCTCTAGCATCTCCTATCGCTCGCAACTAGACATCAAGTTAGAAAATAAAATTTTGTATATGTCTTGCACTTCAATCTCCTTTGGTGGTTCGAGGTACAATCTGTTACACACAAGTAGTATCTCGGAATGAGAGGTGTCAAGAATATATACATCACCACCCTGTCATGTAGCGCGAAATCAGCAGAACTAGTGTGAAGAGGCCGTGATGTGGCACTCGCGGTGGTGTCGAGATGCTCATTCTAAACATAAACTTAATGGACAAAAAAAATTGTGTACACACTGGTCACCACTGTGAGATCACGAGCCATCATCAGTTTGTTTAATTTTTTCCGGCTGATCATCAGTTTAATGTGATCGTGAGATAAGAAAAAGGGCAGAGTGTACAGTGATGGGAATACAGTAATTTACACATCCACTTAATTTGCTTGTTAGGTCAAACCTATCTAGGAAAGTCCCGCTGAAGTTCCCTACTTCGCTGGTTCTACGCCTTTGCATTTTTCAACTTGTGTATATATGTTAGTGAGCAAAAGAAAACATCATCTCTTAATCAAATATCTTCACCCGCAAAAATAATAATCAAACATCTTCTTTCTGGAATGCAGTCCCTTAGGGCCCCATTCACTAAAGACATAATAGAGTTGCCTAGTTAATTTGCGGAATCTCGGATGAAAACCGTTACAACACACACATAAGACAGAGCACCCGGCGATCTAGCTACCCACAAAGACATGCACACTACCGAAGAGAGGAACGCCGTCGAGGTTGCCAACAAACTTTCATCGTCATCACTTCTCCCCAAGCAAGCTACTCCGACTTCACCGTGGACAACCAATCTAGAACCCTCACTGCAAGCAATGCATAAGACCTAGGCCAGCCTATGCCAAACAATCGGCAAAAGGCGTTGAGGACAGGGCAGATCCAACTTCTATGGCGAGTCTTGCAAGGCAAAGAAGCACGCCTTGCACCAACATAACCCAACATGCTCATCGCATGTCATCGTTGCAGCCGCATCACCCTGCACCGCTACAGCTCCGACTTCGCAATCAGGGACATGCTAAAAAGTTGATGGCGAAGGACATGCCTCGACCCCACTCCTCTTGCCACCGTCATTGTTGCCACAATAGTAACAACACCACCAACACCTCCAACACCGTTAGTGGAGCACCAGCCGAGCACGATGTCCAGCACGTCCAGCTTCAGGAAAGCATGAACAGGACCATGGTCTTCAAAACAACACCCTAAAGAGGGAAACGACGGTGAATCGTCGCCGCCGCTTGGCTTGCAAGGATCTAGGTAATTACCTGAAAACCCTAACCCGGGGTTGTGGACCGTATCACTCCTTAACCATACCTCTAAGGGCAACTCCAATGCGTGACCGCAAATATGTCCGGGTCTGTCCATTTGGGCCCAAACGAACAGACGAGCCGGCCCAACGCGCGACCCCATCAGCAAATTGTGTCCTCTTTCGATCCGGCTCGATCCATTCCAGGCGCATAGTCGATCCAGCTTTGCGGTCACACGGACAATGAACAAATAGGCATGCGGCGTCTCGGCGCCCGCCTCGGGCCTCCGTGTCGGCTGTCCAATTACCTCCTACCTACCCTCGTCAATGCACATGGATGGTTGGGCCCGCATGTTAGCCACCCAGACGGCCCCCGGCCACGTCCATTTTTATGGTGAAGCCGTGGACTTTCACTTCCACTTCCCAATCCCCATCCACTTCTACTTGCCCACCATTGCTCCCTCCATCTAAGACACCAAACCCTAGTCTAAGGCCGCCGCCCACCTCACTCCCTATTGGCCATGGGCTTCTGGAAGTGGTACCCCGACAAGAAGACCAAGCACGACCACGAGGCGAGGTCATCGTCCGCTTCATATGGAAGTGCGGCCAGCCACTCCACCTCGCCAGCGTCTTTCTCCATCTGCCCTCCGGCGGTCATGCCCCGTTTCAGGCCGCACGTCAAGGTCGTCGTCTACCGCCGGTACTGGGAGACCGGCACCCCACTGCCGTGGTCAGATGCCCACCTCCCCAATGGGTGGCCTCTGAGCCCGGAGCGGCCGTGCCCACCTCCAAGAGATGGCTCGTCGTCGCGCAGGGATTCCATGCCAGCTCCTCAGCGACCGCAGGTATGACGTTGACTTGCCCCTCTGGGACATGGTTCCGGAACGAGCACAACATGTGTCGGCAAACGTTTTTTGCTGACCGTGGTCGTAGCCCGCCTCTTGTGTCCCATAGTGCACCTCGTGTGCGTGCACCGAGCCCGCCAAGAGTGCGCTGCCACACGCGGGTGCGCGGCCTGACGCCGACGCCCTCTCCCTCTCTGTCGACGCACAGCAGGCGTCCGAACCATTCTGAGGCCGCAGCCCCACCCCTGGACGCCCCACCCCTGGACGCCCCCACCCTGTCGACCTGACGAGCGACGACGAGGATGGTGGCGCTTGAAGACGGCGGCATCGACGGCATCGACATCGGCAGCGACGGCTTCTGCGGCACGCGGGGCGGCCGGACTATCTTTTTCTAATGTTTTTTTAGTTTCATCTTATGTACTATGCATTGGCCGAGACGATGGTGGGCTTGTTAATTAAGTTATTTATGTTCTAAGCTATTCTACAATGCCTTATTTAAAAAAATTGTCGTTTTTGGTTTTTCCATGCCTTTTTTGGTGTTTTTATCAAGTCCAAGACGGACAAGTTGGGCACGCGGCTGCGTGTTGGTTGCCCCGACCCTCGGCCGGCCCAAATCGGACATGGACGTCCGTTTTGCCACCTCAAACGGACCAAATAAGGATCAAATGGACGTCCGTTTGGGTCGTGAGTTGGAGTTGCCGTAAGGAGGAACACGATGCCCACATGCGCAATCCCCGTTGGTTGGCAAGGGCCAGTAAGCGTTCCCCCAGAAGAGAGAGATGCTAGACACACGGAGTTTCTACAGGGTGTTTACGGGGTGTTTAATAGTGAATTGTTGAAATTTGATTAAGTGAGGCGGGCCCACCAGTGAAAATCAGTTGGGCCAATAAAAGAAGAGCAGGCATCAGGGTCCATGAAATTCCGTTGTGGGAGCCCGTGTGTGTAGTATTATTGTTCGCACAGAGTCAAATTGTTGGCCTGCCAACCCGTTGAGCCGTCCGATATCAGCACAACCACAACGACGACGACGCGAAAGCCATACCGGAGTCACTACCATCCTCGCGTTCGACAACAACGGAGGGTCATATCTGGACAAACCCGTCGCAATCTAAAAACCACCCCGACATGCGCTCCACTCGCCAGTGCGGTTGGCGCACCACTAGCAGAGTCGGGTGGACGGGCTGCCACCCCGCTGAACCGAGCCAGGCAAGCCATCGGATACCTGCAGTGCTCGCCTCCGAAGACCATGCCGCGCAAATCAAAAGAAGCTCGAGCGATCGGATACCTGAAGGGCAACGATAGGCGCCGGCGCGCCTGCCCAAATTTGGGCCGGTCAGCCCGCAGCCATCGGATTCGGTGCGCGTAACCGTTCGATCCGCTTCTTCCTCACGAGCAGGTACGAAGAAAAGAAAAAGGCCCTTGCATCTGGTCGCTCTCCTTCGTCTCGCCGACTGCATGTGCTATCCGGGGGCCGCCCTCGCCGGCCGTCCTCGACACCGGTCGCTGCCCTTGCCGGCCGTCCTCGTCGCCGGTCGGTGCCCTCGCCGGCCGTCCTCGTCGCCGGCTCCACACATGCAACATATGCGTCCCGCGGGTTGTAGCTCTGCCGACGATGGTTGTAGGTCCGGTGGCGACGGCCGTAGCTCGCCAGCGCGCTCGCCGCCGCTCGTAGCACCTCATTGTTGCAACATCTCGCTCGCACCCTTCCAGCAAAATCAAGTGTCGGTTCCAGCAAAACATACATGCTGTCGTGGGATGCAGCAAACCGTGACAGCGGTTGTAGCTCGATGGGGCACCGGTAGTAGCAATTTTGCAACGCGGTTGTAGCATCTAGCAAAAAAGTCGCGACACCAAAAAGTTGCTTGGAGCAGCGGAGTCGTCGCCGCTCGCGCTCACCATGCCCACCAGACTTGGTTGTAGCAAAAACTGGAGCCGGTCGTAGCAAAAAGGAAAGTCGGTTGTAGCAGAAACCAAGTCACCGCGCACTGTTGCTTCGCTCGACGCTGGTTGCAGCTTCCTGGGAGGTGGTTGTAGCATTCTGAGCTTCGGTTACAACTCCGACGACGACAAGTTCGAGTATGCCGGCGCCGGTTTGCAGCTCTGTTGATGTCGGTTCCAGCAATTCTAGAGGCTGGTTCCAGCATTGCCGACAGCCGTTTGAATCTCTGTCGCGGCCGATTGCAGCTGCGGTGATGGCCGGTTCGAACATCGCTGCTGCCCCCGGTTGTAGGCTTGTAGCTCTACCGACGGGCGACGGCTAGTTCTAGCATTTCTGACGCATGGTTGCAGCTCCATTGATGGTCGGTTCCAGCAAAAAAATGTTGCCCCCCGTCGCAGCGATCGAGCGTCCCATCTCCAGCGCCGGCGTCTGACCCCCGGCGACATCCCTCGTCGCCTTCGATGGCTGCGGTGGCTGCTTATATGTGAGAGAAAATGAAAGAGAGAGAGAGTAGTTCCTTTGCGTGGAAAGAGAAGAAGTGCATGTGGGTGTTCAGAGCAAAGGGATAAGGGAGCCGCGTGTCGAGTTTCTGGTGGTTGCTTGGTCACGTGGGCCAACCGTGCACGAGGTGACCGGCCGAAGACTCGGCCGGTGCGCCGGTTCTAAACGTTTACCATACCTGAAGTGCTCGTCACCGACACCGAGCTTCATCTCTCCATCCTTCCTCTCATCCCCATGCATGGTAGCCCCTTTCCTTCGCTCGCCGTCACATCTATTTCACCGTACAACACGTAGGACACCAGCGCAGAGCATGCCGGCCACCGGCGCACAACAAGCATGGCTTCCGGACAAACAAGCTTGTCCATGAGGTCCGCCACCTTGCGATCTACTTCTTCATGCAAGGAATCGACCGGATTCACGCCGACACCGTCGCCATCATCCTCCTTCCCCGATTCCGGCAACCGTAGTTCGTCACCGTCGCTGCTTCCTCGTCCTCCACGACCCCGCCATCGAGTTCTTGATGGCCACCCTCTCTTTCCCCGCTGTTCTCTCCTCCAATTAGTGGTCGGAGCTATCTGTCGCCGACGCCGGTGGTTGTTGGCTAGTTCCTTGATTCTGATCGAGCTTTTCCGTTGCCGCTCCGATGCGGGAAAAGGGGACCGAAAGGGGACCGCTGGCTGCCTCGGTCCAGTCCGGTCCGCCAGCGGGTGGTCCAAATGGCAGCTCGGTCAGGGACCAGACGGCACAGACCATGCCCACCTTGGCGTATTACCTCCATTGGAGATGACAAACAACCTCTATTTGTAGGTCTAGTATTAATTATCTGCATCTGCATGGATGCATGCATGTCCTGGGGAATGAGTAAATTGATTCCCAGTAGATGGCTTGACTTTGGCAAACACATCATGCATGTTGTAAAAACGTTACAGGAAAAAAAAAATCAAATTTCTCACCATAAATCTGCACCTGCATCTCATTTGGACCAAACTGTGAATGGGTTGTGAGGTCATAGTCCAAGTGTTATCATCTGATATCCAACCATTTAAGTTATGAGCGAACCAACCTGCGGTTGAATGGCTAGGTGGACAATGGTATCCCAGCCTATTTATTCTGGATTTATTTCAGGATTTCTTGCGATGCGCGTTCAGTGGGAGCAGACGTTACCGTCGACTACGAGGCGTCAATGGTGACTTAGTAAAATCTCAACATGATATGTCAGCTCAGTCTCTCGAAGGTGCTCATAGGGTTAAGGTGTGCGTGTGTGCGTTTATAGAGGTAAGTGTATGCGCGTATATATGATCGTTTTACGTCTGTACTGTGTTAGCAGGGGTGGAGACGGGTGAGTAGGGGCTGGACCCATAACAATGGTTCATCTCCTCAACGAATTATAGAAGGTAGCACACTATATGTGCTAGTGGCAGCAACTAGTTACTGTTTTAGAACCAACATGTGGTTAGATAGTTAAGAGAGCAGTGATACCCCTTGCTAGTTAGGGATCAAGGCCCAAATTTGACCCTTGTTGTCTTATAAAGGTGGAATATTCTTTCAGTGATATTATTAGAAACTGCTTACTCTGTGTGTGTGGCGGGGGGGGGGGGGGTAACATTGGTGGCAGGCTCAAGTGTTGGCCATTTACGTGTGGAATATTTCATGAAGAATCCAAGTTCTACGGTAGTTAGATCATTAGAAGTTCCATGTAAAAGTTTTTTAGTATTTAATGAAGGTTAATTGTTTTTAATTTAAAAAAGTGTAAATCAGTTTGAAACATATGAAACTTGGCAATGCTGTCATGATATGACCTCTGGAGCTTGTGGTAAAAATTCGAGAGAGTTGCATTGTTAGAGTTGTGTCGAATATTGTGTACAAGGTAGGTTATAGTTGGACTCTGAGTAGTATTGTGTCTAGATATGATATGGAGTCGTGGCCTTTAGGAAACTTGTATCCTAGGCCTCTCATATATAGCGAGGGTAGACACACGATGTAACCTATGCCAACATAATAGCACAGGAACACAGTGGAAGCCGGCGGCTTGTGTCGGCGTCCAGGGCGACCGGGTGCGCTATTGTAGCGGTGTCATGGAAAGTAGCGCCCATAGTCAAGAACCGAGGATGTAGCCAAAATGATGAACCTCGTTAACAAATCACGGTGTCGTACTTGTGTGATTGCTTGGTCCTCGAATGCTCAACGGTATACCTCAAATTTATTCTAACAAGTGAGATAGATTGTTTGGAGGCTGTGAATTGCGGATATAGAGAATGAAGATTCGATGTTGTGATGATCGTCAGCGTGAATCCGTCGAAGGATAGGCAGCCGACGGAAGCGATCGGGAGACATCGTCATATCCAAGAGAGCGACCGGAAACATCCGACCGTGTTGGAGGTTTCGCTGATCGGATCGGTACCAGACCGGTCTGGTTTCGCGCGAGATGTGCGTGTATCAGTGGATGCATAGAAGCGGCGCGGATCAACTTGAGCGCTGGTGGGTTGCAGCCTTTCAGGGAGCCGAAGCCAACGTGGCTCGTGGGACGTGGCAGGCCGGCCAGGTGACTGGTTGTGCGCGTTCTTGATAGGCTAGGCCCTTTGTATAGCCATGAGGTGGAGACGTGATGCTGCCCCAGGTGCGTGCAGGCAAGGCCTAGTGGGGATCTACGCATGGAGAAATTCTGCTATTGCATACGTGACGGAGATTTGTTTGATGAAAAAAAAGATTAGCACAAGGGCTTTGTCAGATCGTGATGATGTCATGGAAAAAGAAAAGAAAAGAAAAGGTTAGCTACAGACGTGTGATGAATCAGGTGCTTGAGCTAGTTAGCTTTGTTGATCTGATTTGGTATGTTCACACGAGAAGGCTATGTGGACTTTGCTTTGGTTTTCTTTGTTGGTACACATTTGTGTATGGATGGCGATTGTCATGATGACGGCTTGAGGAGTCTAGAGTGCGTGTGCAGTCGGATATGTTCGGCTGGGTCGGACTAGGAAGTTTGACGGATCGACGCAAGTCAGTTGATACAGAAGACGGAGGTGGGATCGGCGACGACGACATATGAGCATGATGCTGATGATGACCGACTTCTGGGCGTGGAAACACGTGACATAGGCTTGAGGGCTTGTGCGGCTTCGACAAGACTATGGCGCGGGGTTGACTCAAGATGGTGCACACGGAGCTTGATGTCGACGGGGCGCGAGGGTGGACTGATCATCCACCATGGAGTCATGTTTAAGGTGGAGCTGGTTTGACGGGCTATGGTGTAAGGATCCAGAGAATCGAAGCCTATTCAGCGGGGAAAAGCGAGGGACACATAATTTGGGCTGGAGCCTAGTGGTCTGATGGAAGCGAGGGACAGCGGAGGCTCGACGCGGTAATAGCACCGAGGCGTGCGGTATGCATGGGACATGGAGACGGGCCAGGACTCTGGTGGTCATACATGTGGTGAGACAACTGCTAATTTTGACTCGGGATGACTACAAGCAACGGTGAAATTCTTTCAAGTTTCAGACAGGCTGTCAAGAAAGGAGTGTTAGTTCAGGTAACTCTTATGTGTGACACCCAATATGTGAGTTGTTCACTTTCACGCAGGTCAGTGCTCAGTGTGTGATGGTGTTGGACTGATACTCTGGAAGTTGGGGACGCAAACTAGAGTAATGTAGAACTTAATTTTGCTTGAGTGTTGACTCTGGTCAAGAAAAGAAGGGATTATAAGTTGCAGGTGGAGTCATATGGAGTCTTTGGAGTAGCAGCGGTACTCATGGGATAAGCTCAAGTCCAATGTACATGGAATTTTGACGCAGTGACAAATTAAAGGTGGTGGAGAATATTCGCCAAGGTGGAGTTTGTTAGAGTTGTGTCGAATATTGTGTACAAAGTAGGTTACAGTTGGACTCTGAGTAGTATTGTGTTTAGATAGGATATGGAGTCGTGTCCTAGTAGGACACTTGTATCCTAGGCCTCTCATATATAGCGGGGGTAGACACACGATATAATCTATGCCAATATAATAGCACATGAATGCAGAGGAAGCCGGCGGCTTGTGCCGGCGTCAGGGCGACCGGGTGCGGTATTGTAGCGGTGTCATGGGGAGGAGCGTCCATAGTCAAGCCCCGGAGATGTAGTCAAGATGGTGAATCTTGTTAACAAATCTCGATGTCATGCTCATGTGATTGCTTGGTCCTCGGATGATCAACGATATACCTCGAATTTATTCTAACATGCCGGAAAGTTGTGATGGAGGTCCTTAGAAACTGAACCATCTCTCATGAAGAATCAAACCTAAAAATCCATTTAATGCCTTATAAATTGCAATGTACTCAAAGTAATGCAAAATTTTAACATGAATGATATTATGGTGTATGTGCAATGCAGAAAAAGTTTTAAGGTCAAATTATGAAGAAACAGTGAGTTCGCCTTTAAACATTTTCTTTCCACTGTCCCATTATTCCTAGTACCACACTATTTATACTCTGCCACTATCACTACTACATATCATAACACTCCTGGCCCCTCACCACTTACTAGTCACTGAACACAAGTCAGTGATGAGTAGTCACCGACCGGCAAGTGGGGACACGTTAGTGATGAATGTCCAGGGGCTATCCTAGAAACTCATCACTGACTGGCCATTTTAAGGCCTGTCAGAGATTGATGGGTTATATCTGGCCCTAACTTATCACTGACTGGGTGTTAAGTAGTAGCTCGGCTCTGATATTTTTTTGTTTTTAGTGGACGGTCAATCATGTGTTCTTTATTGCGTACCACTGTGGACTTAGAAGCGTTCCAAATTCCTCAGATCACCGCTTCGGCTCCTCTCCCTCAACAAAATGGCTCACCGGCTCGTGCGATGCCGATTCACCTCCCCATCATTATAAATTCCCACCATCACCCACCACAAACCCGAGCTCTTTCCCGCCGCCACACATCTTCTCCAAATTGTGGCAGAACCGGGCCCAAATTCACCATGGTGAGGCTCCTCCTGATCCACCATTTCACCTACTTGTTCCATCACCTCTCGACCATTGTCATGCCGTCAAGCTTGGACAACAAGGAGGTTTTAGAGTTGAGCTCCTTGGAGGAGAGGGAGGAGGAGGTAGAGGGCAGGGTGGAGCATCAGCGGGACAATCGTGGGTCTCCCCTCCTAGAAAGAATTTGATGCAAAGAGAAGCTAATCCTACTACTAAACTCACTTCTAATTAGTCATTCTATCTAATTTTCCTAGCCGTTTTTGGCGCGTGCTACTGTTTGGCCGCCCCTTAGGTTCTATTCACTATCTACCAATGGTAGAGGGGGAGCAGCTCCATGCTGGCACGACGTCACGGTCATGCCCCTCTGACAGTTGGAGGCGGAGGAGCACCTGACCACCGAGGCACAACTTGCCGTCGAGAATGCCAATGTTGCGGCCATCCCCACCCTACTCGCCGACCTGCATGTGGTGGCGGAAAACCTCACCATTGAGGCGCAACTCTCCGTTGAGTGACTCCGGTTGTTCCAAACCTCGGTCATAGTGATGACGATGAAGAAGAGCCGGTGAGGAAGAAGCCCTGGGGCACCCATGGCGAGACATCTGGTTTCGGAACCGCGCTGATTGAAAGTTTTTGGTAGTTATAGAATTCTCGTACTTCTTCGACTCGAATACCAGAAGGAAGAAAAAAAATATGACTAAGTGATTTTATAGTAGAGTCATATCCTGAATGTGCCTGATAGATTCCATTTTTTCATGAAAATAAAGATAGTCAATTTGACTGGACTTAAGACTTTATTATGTTTTCTGAGAAAGAATAAGATATCATTATTCTTTTTAATAAACTTTTGTCTCGTACAAAATATATATGATTTCATCATTTGTTTCATCAGAAACAATCTGGGACGAAAGGCTGGATGTGCACAGCATCTCCTCCAATTAGGAGGATTAGCTTGTTGAAGGAGTTATCTTTTTTGTTGTGATGCCCGTCTTCACTGGCTTGTCTTGGCAACGGATGAAATTCCTTGTTTAGGTCATCTGCTGCCGGACGTGCGACGCTTGATGACGTTTATCCCTTCTTGAATGCATTGTTACGGAAGAAGTCAACTTAGTCGTAATTATTAATAATAAAAGTGAATGTGTGCATCAGAATGATGAAAGACGCCGGGTGTTTCAACCTACTTTAAAATAAGGCGTATTGGCCGGATGTGTATATACGAGACATATGTTGATCCGTACTCCCACAAGTTATACCAACGAATGTGCTGATACATTCTTGACTTACAATCTCTGATAAACAAGAGTGCAACAAACCCTTAACCATACTAGGATCAATTCTTGTCCCATATTCCATCCACACATTTTAACTAGCACATGAACAGGTGCTCCCTCAGGAGCAGAGCAAGAGTTTTGCTATGAGCGGTTGACGGGAGGTCCACCGCCAAACGGATTATCTGCAACCACAAGCATCCAGCAAATCGACTGTTATAACACTTGTATAGTAGTACAAATAACACAAGAACTCTTTTGTAGTTGATTTTTGCAAGGTGCCGACCACAGTCGAACCGCTTGAGTAACAATTAGTATAACAGTATAATGGACAGATAACAGAAGAGAAGTGACATATAAGTAGTTCGTATTTGTTTCCTGGAGCAAATTCGATGTGAGCTGAGTAAAAAAAGCAAAATTATATGTACTCACGGCTGCCAAAAGTAGGGCCACCGTCTTGGAGGTTGCTTTGAGCAGCAGCAGCACCAGTGCCACTGGAAGCCTCACGAGAGGGCATGCCTCCACTGCCACTGGAAGCGCCAGGGGAGGGCATGCCTTGAGCGTGGCCGACAACACTGGGAAGGCCAGGTTCAGGTGTGCTTTGAGCAGCAGGAGACGCCAAGAGCGGAGAGGCAACTGGTGGTGTCGTCGCCATTGTCGTTGATCCCCAAGGTTGCTCTTTCTCTGCTTCAGGAGTAGTTAGCTTGAGAAGGCACGAGAACTCCAACACCTAGTGTGTGGATATATAATGTGCATCGTCCAATGCCGGGTGGCATGAGCCGCGTGATTCGTTGAGTGGTTAAAAGTCAGAAACTCATCGCAATCACAGTGGTTAGATGGCGCAATCTCATCCCGGTACTTTACTGGATTATCAGTATCACAGTATGTCATGTGTGTGACAAAACTGAGCTAGCTTGTATGGACTAATGCTCGTGCTAAATGATAAACAGAAGAAAAGAGTTGACCACAGCTTGGTTGGAACAAAAGATTTCTTGTAAAATTAAGATTCATGTGTTCCAACCTTCTGAGAAGGTGAGAAGCTTTCCACACGTACATCTTCAAATATAAGCTCTGCCTAGGATTTTTCACCGAACCTTTAAAAAAAAACTTCATATCGGCTTTCCGCGCATCCGCGTAGTTCAGTTCCTGAGTTCGACTACTCCGTCGTCTTGCGAATGATTCGGGGGGCGTAAAAAATGATTCGTGTGACTCATGATTTGAACAACGCATACCATGGAAACTACTTTAGTGATCAAGCTGGGATTTCCTAACCTGCCCAATTATATAAATATAATCATGTATTCCAAAGCAACAGGTAGAGGTATTCAGAGAGAGTATCAGACAATGTCTCAACCAACTTACCAACTTCTTCCATTTGGAGTGTTGACTCAGAAGTTCAACACCCCCCCCCCCCCCCCACCCATACCCATTCACAAGCGAGGTCTTGCTCAGAAATCCATACTAGTAATCAAGCTAAAACACTCGCATAAAGCAATTTCCATCTAGCTAGCTACCCAGGATGCTCTTATTTTTCCATCGACCCTCTTGTCGGTCTTCCCCAATACACACGCTACTACAGGAAAATCAAAAGTTACCGTGTATCTAGATGTAAGCCGAGTGTAAATTCGTGGGTACCCGGCTTATAAGCCGATACGCCAAGTATACAAAGGCGAAAACACGGCGCAACAAATATGACCTCGGCTTATAAGGCCATAAGCCGAGCATGACAGAAATTATGCTCGCCTTATAGGAAACGCTCGACCTATACCACAAAAAGAGCACGACTTACATACCCACCCCGGTAAAGGTTCGTGCCACATGGCCATCATGGAGATGGTTGACAGCTCAGGGACGGTGTTGTCGATAAGCCAAGTGTATTGTAAGGCCTCGGGATGGCAATGGGGCTCCGAAACCCGCGTCTGTGGGTTTTTACCCCATTAGTGGAGGGGGTGAGCGTTTTCTATCCCCACGAGGCTGCTGCTGGGTAAAATATAAAACCCGGCTCGTTTAGCTGGTTCAAAACCGTTCCAGCAGTACCCGAACCCGGAACCCGCCATACCAGTGAAACTAGTAATGTATGGGCCTTGGAATAGACATGAACTGGCCAAAACCTAGCATCCCGCTTATCTGCCCACGTTTTTCAGTTCATCCCGCGCCTCCAGCTGCCACTTCCACATGACCAGCCTAGGCGTCCAGCGCCCTAGCCCCAAATCCACACCCCCTTGCTCCCGCACCGCACATAACCCTAGCGCTTTTCCTCCCGCCGCCACCACCCGACCTATGGTCCATCTCGTAGTTGCCCTCCCTCCAGGCCTCCTATCGTCCACCTTCTACACCGGCATCGTTCCCTCTACCGAGCCGCCTCGGTTCGTGCCTCTCCCCTAGGATCCGAACGGGTGGCAAGCTAACCAAGTCACCATGGTGGCGTCCTCATGTCCCAAGTCAGGAGAAAGGGTGCCGCCGCCGCTGGCTGCAGTAGCCCGTCGTCCTCCTTTCTATATGTGGTGGAGGCAGAGCTGGCCGTGGTCTTCGTGGAAGAGGAGGCCGAGGGCATTCCAATCCCATCCCCAAGCCTCCATCCAACTCCAACATCCGCAAGAAGTCAAAGACTAGGTGAGAAGCCCAGTCTTGCACGATCTGAGATGTTGAATCTAAGTTTGTATGCATATTGACAACACTGGTGTCTAGTATGGAATTTTGTATAGAAGTTTCTGTGAATGGATCTTGACCGCTCGCAGGGACGGGTTCCGCACGGGTACAAAAAACCAGACGGGTTTAGGGGATGGTAAAACTATAGGCCCCATGCACAAGGATGGTGACGGGGATGGGCTTACAGTTTCCTCACAGGGATGGGGATGGCCATGCAAAACCTAGTGGGTTTCATCCCTGCTGCCATCTTGAGTAAGGCCCCATATGCGGTACTATTCTAAACATAAACCATAGGATCCATTTCCGGAACAGAAACCCATACAAAGCTGTCATAAGCATATGACTTCATATCATCCACGCACTATCATATGCCACAGATTTTACAAATTGAATATCACAACAATTCCAGTACTAAAGAGATATCTCAAATATATATTCACACTCACACACACACACACACACACACACACACACACACACACACACACACACACACACACACACACACACACACACACACACACACACACACACACACACACACACACACACACACACACACAAGAATAGGGCATACAAGAGCGAAGATCCAAAATTATTACACAGAGAGACCACATGGTCCAACATACATCATCATAGCGGAAGACTGAAAGACAAGATCAAATGATGTCTAAGAGCTGGGAAAACATATCAAAACTAGACACAACTGCTTCCGATGAAGTCATGACTCACCTACTATTGGATAGTAATGGACATGGTACAATTCCAGGCTCCTTACATACCATCCTTACTCTTACTTGTGTAGCTGAACAAGCTATTTACTCTCCTTCCCACCAAAAAAATGTTTCATTATTTTCTTAACTCGAGTACTCGTAGGAATTGGAAGTATTGGGAAGCACTCAACAACAAGTTGACAAGTAGCAATAGAGACGTTGTAGAACCCATGGGATTTCATCAACTACATTTGCCAGGTCATGTTACATGAGGGTGGTTGTACGAGAGTGCTCTGCGGATCTCCTTGAATAAGTTAGGGATATTGTTGCTCCTACCTCTTTTTCCAAATAAGTTAGGGATATTGTTGCTCCTATGTCTATATTTTCAGTGGCAACGGATTTTCTTGTGATGCATGCATTGTTTATTTGTTTTTACGAGATAGTGAAAAGATGTGTGGTCCTCTATTGTTCAACGGTGATGATTAGGAAATCGGATCTATGTTGTCTCTCTAGCTAGCGGCTTCCAAAGATTCTTAATTCTGTGCAGGTAGAGGTGATACAATTCACCTCTCGATAGATATCTGGTCTAAGTAGACTATGTGAGCAACATTTCCCCCGGCTCTCCAATCATTATCGAAGTAGCCAAGGAACATGGTCACTGAATGTCTAGTAGAATTTAGCGAGTCATACACATTGCCACCGTCACCGCCTCCAATGACAACAGCGCCATTCTCCATTGTCTTGAGCTGGAGCAAAAACCTAGCTAGTAGGCACAACTAAGAGAACCGACACTTGCTCCAGGCACAGGTGAAGAGAATTTAATACTTCATGGAAAATATTTAACACGGAAATCGCAAGGGCAGAACAAAGGCAACACAGCTTGCATAATCCAAAAGATCAAATACGACGCAGACCAACACTTTACTACAATAACTACGACATGAACAACAACTTGAGAATATTCACTACTGATTCTGGGCTACGCCGAGTGCCACGGACACTCGGCAAAGGGCCAAAAACCGCTGGCAAAGCCTTTGCCGAGGGTCACCCTCGGCGAAAGCCACCCGGCGTACACCTCTTTGGCAAACAGGAGTTTGCCGAGAGCCAAAACAAGGACACTCGGCAAAGACTTTGCCGAGAGCCAAACAGTACCACTCGATAAAATAAAGTAGCTAACGGATAGCAGACGGCGATGGTGGTTCCTGACACATGGGACCAGGGGAACAGGCCGAGGGCCTTCTTTGCCGAGTGCCACTCTCGGCAAAGAGAGCCAGTAGGTGGCTGACACGTGTCAGCTCCTGACATGTGGGACCAGGCGAACAGGCCGAGGGCCATCTTTGCCGAGAGACACGCTCGGCAAAGCCACCTAGTAGGTGGCTGACACGTGTCAGCTCCTGACATGTGGGACCAGGCGAACAGGCCGAGAGCCAACTTTGCCGAGAGCAACTCTCGGCTATGCCACCTACACTACTGGAATCAGCTACTTTGCCATCTGCCAGCTTTTTGCCGTCAGCTAGCAGACGACAAAGAAGCTCTTTGCCATCAGCTACCCAAAAGCAGACGGCAAAGAACTGGCTGATGGCAAAGACTTTCTTTGCCATCAGCCAGTTCTTTGCCGTCCGCTAGCAGACGGCAAAGATTCTTTGCCGTCGGCTAGCAGACGGCAAAGAGGGAGGGGGGCCCACTGACGAGCTGCTTAAAAAAAACTTAACGGCCCCCCTCTTTGCCGTCTGCTAGCAGACAGCAAAAGGCAAAAAAGCGGACGACGAAAGGGGCGGACGGCAAAGATTTAACATATCTAACGGCCGCGCCCCACCCCACCCCTCTCTCTCTGTTTCTCTCCCTGCTCTTCACATGCGCGCCGCCGCCCCCACCACCCGCCGCCGCCCGGTCGCCCCACCAACCCGCCGCCCACCGCCCGTCGCCACTTGCCGCCCGCCATCGTCCCACCACCGGCGCCCACCGGCCCCCGCCCATCGCCGCCGCCCGCCATCTCGGCGCCGCCGCCTTCAACCCCGCCCCGCCCCGCCTGCCCGGCGCCATCGCCCCACCACCCGGCTCGCCCCCCCTCGCCCCGCCTGCCGTCTCGGCGCCCGCCCCCTCCCCGCGCCCGCCCGGGCGCGCCTCCAGGCCGCCCGCCCCCCTCCTCCATCGGCCACCTCCTCCACCGGCCCTGCCCCAGGTGAGCTCTACCTCCTCTTTTTTTCCTTTTTTTCTTTTTTTTTTAGTTTTAGGTTTATGTTTAGTTTACATTTAGATTTAGTTTTAGTTTTAGGTTTAGTTTTAGGTTTAGGTTTAGGTTTAGTTTTAGTTTAGTTTTAGGTTTAGGTTTAGGTTTAGTTTTTTCCTTTTTTTTCTTTTTTTAGTTTTAGGTTTATGTTTAGTTTAGATTTAGTTTTAGTTTTAGTTTTAGTTTTAGTTTTAGATTTAGGTTTAGTTTTAGGTTTTAGTTTTAGGTTTAGTTTAGTTTTAGGAAAGAAGAAGAAGAAGAAAAAAAGAGGAGAGGAGGAGAAGAAGAAGAGGAAAAAGGAAAGAAAGAAGAAGAAGAGCAGGAGGAGAAGAAAAAAGAAGAAGAGGAAGAAGAAGAAGAAAAAAGAGGAGAGGAGGAGAAGAAGAAGAGGAAAAAGGAAAGGAGGAGGAAGAAGAAGAAGAAGAAGAAGAAGAAGAAGAAGGAAAAAAAGGAAGAAAAGGAAGATCCAAAAGGATTCCGCCGAAGAATATGAGCTTCTCGCAAAGCAAGGAGGCGGCTATCCCGGTTTCATCTCTTGGTTCAAACAAACGGTAATTTCTATTAGACAATTTCATTTCATTCGGATGGATTGTTGGGAGGTGTTGGTCAATGCGTGGTGCTCAAAAGAAAGGCGGGCCACCCACAACGAGGCCAAGGACAAACGTGCCCAAATGGAAGGTGTGCCACACCACCAAGGCAGCTCCAACTTATTTCATGCAGGCGGAACTGGGTATGTGGTTTGCTTCATGATTCATGCAATTCATTCATCATGCTAGCTTTAGCCCTTTAATTACTAATTTACTTTGTTTCTCTCTTTCGAGCACGCTACAATAAGGCGGATAAGGTGCCGAGGTGTACGACCTGTATGCCATGGCCCACACCGCCCTTACAAGAAAGTCAAGGCATTCTCTGCGTCTGACCTCGATGATCCAAAGAACTTCACCAACATCTCTGCCCACGACAAGCTCGTGCAATATAGAGATCAGGGGAAGGCGAGGAAAGGGGAGGACTTTGACCCGAGCCAGGGTCCCATTGATACAGAGCTGCTGATGATATCTGGTGGAGGGAGGTCCCATGGCTCCATAGCCATGGGAGATGGACTTATCCGTTGTCCTAGCACTCTCCCGGAGATCAAGGCGTGCCAGTCGAGCTCTGCTCCTGAGATAAGGCCTCGTGAACGGCCAGTCCAACTCGCCTTCAAGGTTAGTTATACGTACTCAGCTATCTTTCTCCATTACATTGTGTGCGCTTCCATCAATGATTACAAATGGTCATGTGAGTGGTGTTGCAGGCTGCTATACTGAGTGAGAGAGATAGAACGGAGAAACTTCTGGCGGAGGCGGCGGAGAGGCAGCGGGAGTTGGAGGAGAGGACGACAAAGATGTTGGAGGAGGAGAGGGCACAGAATGACATGCAGGCAAGGGCCATGTACAAAATCCTTGTGGTAAGTTTCTTCTGCAGATTACTTGCTAGTCTTAACATTTGAGTCTCATTACTAACTAGTATGACTCTGTTGTGAAAACCAAATGTACAGTCTGTGTGCGAGAAGTCCGGTCCGCCGATGCCAGTGATTGCTCCTGGGAGCACGGTGAGTTTAATTTGAATGGACATTACTTGCTAGTCTTAACATTTGAGTGTCATAATGCTAACGAGACATTGGAAATGATCTTTGGTGCAGCTTAACTCAGAAACGCATCGCACGATCCTTCTCCGACTACCGGCATGAGCCAGCCTGGCTCCTACACCTTCACGATCACGATAAGTTTCTCTAGTGTTTTGCTTAACAAATGCATAAAGACCTAGACTTAGCTTTATTTCCTCCAATATGCTTACCATAATGACCTAGAGTTAGCTTCTTTTCCTCCAAAATGACTTAATAAGCTTGACCTCATAAACCATCCATTTTACCTAAGTTAGCTCTAAAACGATATGTACTTAGCTTACTTATGTCAAAAATTGCATAATTAGCTTAGTTAGCTCATAAACGATCCATTCTACCTAAGTTAGCTCTAGAATGACTCATTTTACCTTAGTTAGCTTACAAGTGATCCAATTTATCCAAGTTAGCTCTAAAATGACCCATTTTACGTAGATTAGCTCCTAAATGATCCATTTTACCTACGTTAGCTTTAAAATGACCCATTTCTTAGGTTAGCTCCAAAATGACCCATTTCACCTAGGTTAGCTCCAAAATGACCCATTTCACCTAAGTTAGCTAAAAAACGATCCATTTCACCTTAGTTAGCTCAAAAACGTGGCATTTCACCTTAGTTAGCAACGACCCATTTCAACTAAGTTAGCTCCAAAATGATCCATTTCACCTAGGTTAGCTCATAAACGACCCATTTCACCTAGGTTAGCTCATAAATGACCCATTTCACCTAGTTTAACTCAAAAACGACCCATTTCACCTACGTTAGCTCATAAACGACCCATTTCACCTAGGTTAGCGCATAAACGACCTATTTCACCTAGGTTAGCTCATAAACGACCCATTTCACCTAGGTTAGCTCATAAATGATCCATTTCACCTAGGTTAGCTCATAAATGATCCATTTCACCTAACTTAGCTCCAAAATTATCCATTCCACCTAGGTTAGCTCATAAACGACCCATTTCACCTAGGTTAGCTCATAAACGACCCATTTCACCTAGGTTAGCTCATAAACTACCCATTTCACCTAGGTTAGCTCATAAACGACCTACTTCACCTAGGTTAGCTCATAAACGACCTATTTCACCTAGGTTAGCTCATAAATGACCCATTTCACCTAGGTTATCTCATAAATGATCCATTTCACCTAGGTTAGCTCACAAACGATCCATTTCACCTAAGATAGCTCATAAACGATCCATTTCACCTAGGTTAGCTAATAAACGATCCATTTCACCTAAGTTAGCTCATAAACGATCCATTTCAACTAATTTAGCTCATAAATGATCCAGTTCACCTAAGTTAGCTAATAAATGGCATATACTTCTTCTTCTAGTCTTCTTCTTCTTCTTCTATTCTTTTTCTTCTAGTCTAATTCTTCTTCTAGTCTTCTTTTTCTAACTTTCTTATTTGTCATTTTGCAGGTTTCATTCACTTCACGGAAGCCAACTTCCTATGATGGATCGCTTGTTTTTTCCTTTGATGCACTTCTTGTATTCTGCTCGCTTGCTATGATGGAATTAACTTGCTATGATGAAACTAGATTGCTATGATGAAACTTTGCATATTGTAATATGTATGGATCGATGGAACTATGTGCAACCTACTATGTATGTATGGATGGATATATATGTGCTGGATATTTATTATGTTGGATATATATGTGCTGGATATTTATTGTGAAAGAGTCATGTGATATATTTGCTGTGATAATTGTTGGATATAAGAAAAACAGAATAAAAAAGAGGCAGTGCAGGCTCTTTGCCGTCCGCGGCAGACGGCAAAGACCCCTTTGCCGTCGGTGGCAGACGGCAAAGGGGGCACGTGGCGCCCACCTGTGCTTCCTGAAAGATGGGCCATTTGGCAAATTTGCCTACCGTGGCGAACGGCAAAGCCAAGCTGATGGCAAAGACTTTGCCTTTGCCGTCCGCCGTGGTAGATGGCAAAAAACAGCGGGCGCTGACGCATTGCTGACGCCAACTGGCGTACGGCAAAGAGGTGCTCAAATTTGCCGTCCGCTGGCGGACGGCAAAGGCCAGCGTTAGCCGCCTAACGGACTAACGCTGGCGGACGTCCAGTATTTTGCCGTCACTCCTCTTTGCCGTCCGCCGCTGTAGGCAAAGGACTCTTTGCCGTCCGCCATAAAAAGCCGATGGCAAAGGACCTGTTTGCCGACCCTGTCTTTGCCATCCCTCTTTGCCGTCCGCCGCTGACGGCAAAGCTCTTTGCTGTCCACCGTCCGTGCCTTTGCCGTCCACCGTGGCAGACGGCAAAATACTGGATTCCTGTAGTGCTAGTAGGTGGCTGACATGTGTCAGCTCCTGACATGTGGGACCAGGCGAACAGCCGAGGGCCATCTTTGCCGAGAGCCACGCTCGGCAAAGCCACCCAGTGTGACGCCCCTGATTCGACCGTACACTAATCATACACACAAATGTTTACGATCCAGATCAGGGACTCACGGGAATATATCACAACACAACTCTACACACAAATAAAAATAATACAAGCTTCATATTACAAGCCAGGGGCCTCGAGGGCTCGAATACAAGCTCGATACACAAGAGTCAGCGGAAGCAACAATATCTGAGTACGGACATAAGTTAGCCAAGGATGCCTTAAGAAGGCTAGCACAAAAATCAACGATCGAAGAGGCAAGGCCTCCTGTCTGGGACCTCCTAAATACTCCTGGTCGTCGGCGGTCTCCAAGTAGTAGTATCCGTCAGCGGTGGCATCTGGCTCCAGGGATCCACCATCTGGTTGCATCAACCGGAAAGAAGAAGGAAAGGAGGAAAAGGGGGAGCAAAGCAACCGTGAGTACTCATCCAAAGTACTCGCAAGCATCAGATTTAAACTAAGTATGCATTGGTATCAAATGGAAGGACTGTATCTGTGGACTGAACTGCAGAAAGCAAGAATAGAGGGGAAGGCCTAGCCTATCGAAGACTAGCATCTTCAAGCAGCTCCAAGTGTCTTGCAGCATGTAGAAGAGTAAAGAATAGCAGTTTATAATTAACAAACATGTTGTAACATTAATGCCCAAAGATCCCTCCTCGACTCCCTGCGAGAAAGCAATCCCGGAGCAACATATCTCAAGTATCCATTTCTAGTTGTAAAAGATCAGGATATAAGTCTGAACGTCCATTACCATGGACACGGTATTCGAATAGATAACTTCCCTGCAGGGGTGCACCATGTTTTCCAACACGCTTGATTACTCTGGCCGGACACACTTTTTTGGGTCAATGCCCGGCCTCGGAAGATCAACACGTCGTAGCCCTACGTAGGCTCAGCAGAGAGGTCCCCGCCGGCTACATCCTAAGAACTCCGGGGTCTGGGCCCATTGCCCGTTGCACTCCGGATCATTGCGCACAGGGCGATACAGGCCACCTCCACTGGGGCGCCGACCAGGCCGTGCCGCAATGCTGAACTGGACGTCTGACAAAGCTTTGGCTGATACCACGACGTCGAGGCCCATAACTATTCTCGCGTGGTGGTTAGTGCGTGATACGTCTCCAACGTATCTATAATTTTTGATTGCTCCATGCTACTTTATCTACTGTTTTGGACTACATTGGGCTTTATTTTCCACTTTTTTATTATTTTTGGGACTAACCTATTAACCGGAGGCCCAGCCCAGAATTGCTGTTTTTTGCCTTTTTCTGTGTTTTGAAGAAACAGAATATCAAACAGAGTCCAAACGGAATGAAAACTTCGGAAACGTGATTTTCTCACCGAACATGATCCAGGGGACTTGGACCCTACTCCAAGGAACGAAAGAGGCGGTCACGAGGGTGGAGGCGCCCCCCCCCCCTAGGGCGCGCCCCCTGCCTCATGGGCCCCCTGTCGCTCCACCGACGTACTCCTTCCTCCTATATATACCTACGTACCCCCTAACAATCAGAACAAGAGCCAAAAACCTAATTCCACCGCCGCAACTTCCTGTATCCACGAGGTCCCATCTTGGGGCCTATTCCGGAGCTCCGCCGGAGGGGGCATCCACAACGGAGGTCTTCTACATCAACACCATAGCCTCTCCGATGAAGTGTGAGTAGTTTACTTCAGACCTTCGGGTCCATAGCTAGTAGCTAGCTGGCTTCTTCTCTCTTTTTGGATCTCAATATAGTGTTCTCCCCCTCTCTCGTGGAGATCTATTCGATGTAATCTTCTTTTTGCGGTGTGTTTGTTGAGACCGATGAATTGTGGGTTTATGATCCAGCTTATCTATGATTAATATTTGAATCTTCTCTGAATTTTTTATGTATGATTGAGTTATCTTTGCAAGTCTCTTCGAATTATTCGTTTGGTTTGGCCAACTAGATTGGTAGTTTTTGCAATGGGAGAAGTGCATGGCTTTGGGTTCAATCTTGCGGTGTCCTTACCCAGTGACAGAAAGGGTTGCAAGGCACATATTGTATTGTTGCCATCGAGGATAACAAGATGGGGTATTTATCATATTGCATGAAGTTATTCCTCTATGTCATGTCATCTTGCTTAAGGCGTTACTTTGTTTTTAACTTAATACTCTAGATGCATGCTGGATAGCGGTCGATTAGTGGAGTAATAGTTGTAGATGTAGAATCGTTTCGATCTACTTGTCTTGTACGTGATGCCTATATACATGATCATAACTAGATATACTCATAACTATGCTCAATTCTGTCAATTGCTCAACAGTAATTTGTTCACCCACCGTAGAATACTTATGCTCTTGAGAGAAGCCACTGGTGAAATCTATGGCCCCCGGGTCTATTCTTATCATATCAATCTCCATCACTTTTATACTTGCTTTGTTTTTACTTTGCTTTTTACTTTTCACTTTGCATCTATATACCAAAAATACCAAAAATATTATCTCTATCAGATCTCACTCTCGTAAGTGACCGTGAAGGGATTGACAACCCCTAATCGCGTTGGTTGCGAGTAGCTATCGTTTGTGCAGGTACGAGGGACTTGTGCGTGGCCTCCTACTGGATTGATACCTTGGTTCTCAAAAACTGAGGGAAATACTTACGCTCCTGTGATGCATCATCCTCTCCTCTTCGGGGAAAACCAACGCAAGCTCAAGACGTAGCAAGAAGGATTTCTTGCCGTTGCCGGGGAGTCTACGCAAAAGTCAACATACCAAGTACCCATCACAATCCCTATCTCTCGCATTACATTATTTGCAATTTGCCTCTCGTTTTCCTCTCCCCCACTTCACCCTTGCCGTTTTATTCGCCCTCTCTTTCCCAATCTCCTCCTCTTTTTCACTTTGTCTTTGCCTCGTCCGTTTGTTTGCTCGTGTGTTAGTTCGCTTGCTTGTCGTTATGACTAGTCACATATCTTCTCCATTATCTCCCGAGAATGAAGTTCTAAATTTTAAGCAAAGGGAGGGAGAAAATCTAAAAGACGCTTGGTATAGAATTTGCAATGCTCAAAATAGATCTACCAGGAAGCAATCTACTTCAGTTCTTCTTCGTAATTTTTACGTAGGTGCTAATCCTTGGTATAGATATATCCTTGATACCATTACCATAGGGAATTTCTTGGGTAGACATACTTTTGATTCTTATAATGCTTTAATAGATTTATTTGGCTCACCACCTCTTTTGGTTAACGGAACTATGTTAACTTTGGAGCATGTTATGCAAAGGCTTGAAATCATTGAAAACAAAGTTGCTACCATTGAATCCACTGAAAATCTAGATAAAAAGATCCATAATCAAATTACTCAATATGGATCTAAGGTAGGAATGACTTTGAAAAATATTAAGGAGAAGGAACCTATGGTTAATGAGAAAATAAATCTAGATTCCACTCGAATCGGTAAACTTGAGGGTATCATTACCAACTTGGGAACCGCTTTTTCTTCCGTAAAGAATACTCCTAGTCCTCCCACTAATATTTCCAAGCTTATGTATGTTCCTAAAAATAAGGGTGAATCATCTAGTAAGGAAACTGCGGATCTTAAATCTATAAGTATTCATCCCGATCTTTTTACTATCATTAAGGAACCATTTGCTACAAATGAATTTTTCGATTCTATGCCTAAAAGTTTGATAATTACTAGAGAGAAACAAATCTATAAGAAAGATAGATGCCTCATTGAAGAATTTCCTACCAAAGATGGCAATACCTAGATCTATCCTCGCTTTTATGCCTAGCTAGAGGCGTTAAACGATTGCGCTTGTTGGGAGGCAACCCAATTTTATTTTTAGTTTTTTAGTTTTTTCTTCTGTTTAGGAATAATTAATCCATCTATCCTCTGTTTAGATGTGGTTTTATGCTTTAATTAGTGTTTGTACCAAGCTAGACCTATTGGATCTTCTTGGATGATAGTTATTTGATCTTGCTGTAATTTCCTGAAACTTTCGGTTCACGAAAACAATTGTTAAAAATCACCAGAACGCGATAAAATATTGATTCCAATTTCTGCTGATCAATAACCAAATTTTCCAGGTCTTCTAATTTTGGTAGAATTTGTTGAGTTCCAGAAGTTTGCGTTAGTTACAGATTACTACAGACTGTTCTGTTTTTGACAGATTCTGTTTTGCGTGTGTTGTTTGCTTATTTTTATGAATCTATGGCTAGTAAAATAGTTTATAATCCATAGTGAAGTTAGAATAGAGTAGGTTTAACACCAATATAAATAAAGAATGAGTTCATTACAGTACCTTAAAGTAGTCTTTTGTTTTCTTTCTCTAACGGAGCTCACGAGATTTCTATTGAGTTTTGTGTTGTGAAGTTTTCAAGTTTTGGGTGAATTCTTTTGATGGATTATGGAACAAGGAGTGGCAAGAGCCTAAGATTGGGGATGCCCATGGAACCCCCAAGATAATCCAAGGACACCAAAGAGTCAAAGCTTGGGGATGCCCCGGAAGGCATCCCCTCTTTAAATCCACTTCCATCGGTAATTTACTTGGAGCTATATTTTTATTCACCACATGATATGTGTTTTGCTTGGAGCGTCCTGTATTATTTGTGTCTTTGCTTGTTATTTTACCACAATCATCCTTGCTGTACACACCTTTTGAGAAAAGCCAATTTGATTGGAATTTTCTAGAATACTCTATGTGCTTCACTTATATCTTTTGAGCTTGATAGTTTTGCTCATAGTGCTTCACTTATATCTTTTGAGCGTGATAATTTTTGCTCTAGTACTTCACTTAGATCTTTTAGAGCACGGTGGTGGATTTGTTTTACAGAAAATATTGATCTCTAATGCTTCACTTAGATTATTTTGAGAGGCGTTAATAGCATGGTAATTTGCTTAATGTTAATATACTTGGTATTCAAGATATGTGAAACTTTCTTTTGAGTGCGTTGAATACTAAGATAAGTTTGATGCTTGATAATTGTTTTGAGATATGGAGGTGATAATATCAAAGTCATGCTAGTTGAGTAGTTGTGAATTTGAGAAATGCTTGTGTTGAAGTTAGCAAATCCGTAGCATGCACGTATGGTTAAAGTTGTGTAACAAATTTGAAACATGAAGTGTACCTGGCTTGTGCATCCTTATGAGTGGCGGTCGGGGACGGCGGTGGTCTTTTTCCTACCAATCTATCCCCTAGGAGCATGCGCGTAGTACTTGATTTTTGATGACTTCTAAATTTTGCAATAAGTATATGAGTTCTTTTGACTAATGTTGAGTCCATGGCTTATACGCACTTTTACCTTTCCGCCTTTGCTAGCCTCTTGATTGCGTGCATTGCCCTTTCTCACCATGAGAGTTGGTGCAAACTTAGCGGTGCATCCAAACCCGTGATATGATACGCTCTATCACACATAAACCTCCTTATATCTTCCTCAAAACAGCCACCATACCTACCTATTATGGCATTTCCATAGCCATTCCGAGATATATTGCCATGCAACTTTCCACCGTTCCGTTCATCATCATCATGACATACTTTACTTTTGTCATATTGCCATTGCATGATCATGTAGTAGACATCGTATTTGTGGAAAACCCACCATGCATTATTTTTCATACATGTCACTCTTGATTCATTGCACCATCCCGGTACATCACGGAGGCATTCACATAGAGTCATATCTTGTTCTAGTTTCGAGTTGTAATCCTTATGTTGTAATCAATAGAAGTGTGATGATCATCATTATTAGAGCATTGCCCAAAAAAAAGAGAAAGGCCAAAAAAAGAAAGGCCCAAAAAAAAGAAAATAAATAAAAAGGGCAATGTTACTATCCTCTTTTTCCACACTTGTGCTTCAAAGTAGCACCTTGTTCTTCATGTAGTGAGTCTCATATATTGTGCTTCAAAGTAGCACCATGTTTTTCATATAGTGAGTCTCATAAGTTGTCTTTTTCATACTATTGGGAATTTTTCATTATAGAACTTGGCTTGTATATTCCTACGATGGGGTTCCTCAAATGCCCTAGGTCTTCATGAGCAAGCAAGTTGGATGCACACCCACTAGTTTTCTTTTGTTGAGCATTCATAGCTCTAGTGCATCTGTTGCATGGCAATCCCTACTCCTCATGTTGACATCAATTGATGGGCATCTCCATAGCCCGTTGATTATCCTCGTCAATGTGAGACTTTCTCCTTTTTTGTCTTCTCCACACAATCGCCATCATCATATTCTATTCCACCCATAGTGCGTTATCCATGGCTCATGCTCATGTATTGCGTGGAGGTTGAAAAAGTTTGAGATTATTTAAGTATGAAACAATTGCTTGGCTTGTCATCGGGGGTATAGAAGTTGGGAACATCTTTGTGTGACGAAAATGAAGCATAGCCTAACTATACGATTTTGTAGGGATGAACTTTCTTTTGCCATGCCATTTTGAGAAGACATGATTACTTTGATTAGTATGCTTGAAGTATTTTTTTTTATGTCAATATGAACTTTTGTCTTGAATCTTTCGGATCTGAATATTCATACCACAATTAAGAATATTTACATTGAAATTATGCCAAAGTATCACTCCGCATCAAAAATTCTCTTTTGCCATTTACCTACTCGAGGACGAGCCGGAATTAAGCTTGGGGATGCCTGATACGTCTCCAACGTATCTATAATTTTTGATTGCTCCATGCTACTTTATCTACTGTTTTGGACTATATTGGGCTTTATTTTCCACTTTTATATCATTTTTGGGACTAACCTATTAACCGGAGGCCCAGCCCAGAATTGCTGTTTTTTGCCTTTTTCAGTGTTTTGAAGAAACAGAATATCAAACGGAGTCAAACGGAATGAAACCTTGAGCGTGATTTTCTCACCGAACGTGATCCAGGGGACTTGGACCCTACTCCAAGGAACGAAAGAGGCGGTCATGAGGGTGCCCCCCCTAGGGCGCGCCCCCTGCCTCGTGGGCCCCCTGTCGCTCCACCGACGTACTCCTTCCTCCTATATATACCTACGTACCCCCAAACGATCAGTACAGGAGCCAAAAACCTAATTCCACCGTCGCAACTTCCTGTATCCACGAGGACCCATCTTGGGGCCTGTTCCGGAGCTCCGCCGGAGGGGGTATCCACCACGGAGGGCTTCTACATCAACACCATAGACTCTCCGATGAAGTGTGAGTAGTTTACTTCAGACCTTCGGGTCCATAGCTAGTAGCTAGCTGGCTTCTTCTCTCTTTTTGGATCTCAATACAATGTTCTCCCCCTCTCTCGTGGAGATCTATTCGATGTAAACTTATTTTTGCGGTGTGTTTGTTGAGACCGATGAATTGTGGGTTTATGATCCAGCTTATCTATGATTAATATTTGAATCTTCTCTGAATTCTTTTATGTATGATTGAGTTATCTTTGCAAGTCTCTTCGAAATATCTGTTTGGTTTGGCCAACTAGATTGGTAGTTTTTGCAATGGGAGAAGTGCATGGCTTTGGGTTCAATCTTGCGGTGTACTTACCCAAAGGATGTAAAGGGTTGCAAGGCACGTATTGTATTGTTGCCATCGAGGATAACAAGATGGGGTATTTATCATATTGCATGAATTTATTCCTCTACATCATGTCATCTTGCTTATGGCGTTACTCTGTTTTAACTTAATACTCTAGATGCATGCCGGATAGCGGTCGATGAGTGGAGTAATAGTAGTAGATGCAGAATCATTTCGATCTACTTGTCTCAAGACGTGATGCCTATATACATGATCATACCTAGATATACTCATAACTATGCTCAATTATGTCAATTGCTCAACAGTAATTTGTTCACCCACCGTAGAATACTTACGCTCTTGAGAGAAGCCACTAGTGAAACCTATGGCCCCCGGGTCTATTCTCATCATATCAATCTCCATCACTTTTATACTTGCTTTGTTTTTACTTTGCTTTTTTACTTTTCACTTTGCATCTATATACCAAAAATACCAAAAATATTATCTCTATCAGATCTCACTCTCGTAAGTGACCGTGAAGGGATTGACAACCCCTAATCGCGTTGGTTGCGAGTAGCTATCGTTTTGTGCAGGTACGAGGGACTTGTGCGTGGCCTCCTACTGGATTGATTCCTTGGTTCTCAAAAACTGAGGGAAATACTTACGCTACTGTGCTGCATCATCCTCTCTTCTTCGGGGAAAACCAATGCAAGCTCAAGACGTAGCAAGAAGGATTTATGGCGCCGTTGCCGGGGAGTCTACGCAAAAGTCAACATACCAAGTACCCATCACAATCCCTATCTCGCGCATTACATTATTTGCCATTTGCCTCTCGTTTTCCTCTCCCCCACTTCACCCTTGTCGTTTTATTCGCCCTCTCTTTCCCAATCTCCTCCTCTTTTTCCCTTGGTCGTTGTCTCGTCCGTTTGTTTGCTTGTGTGTTAGTTCGCTTGCTTGTCGTTATGACTAGTCTCATATCTTCTCCGTTATCTCCCGAGAATGAAGTTCTAAATTTTAAGCAAAGGGAGGGAGAAAATCTAAAAGACGCTTGGTATAGAATTTGCAATGCTCAAAATAGATCTACCAGGAAGCAATATACTTCAGTTCTTCTTCGTAATTTTTATGTAGGTGCTAATCCTTGGTATAGATATATCCTTGATACCATTAGCAGAGGGAATTTCTTGGGTAGACATACTTTTGATTCTTATAATGCTTTAATAGATTTATTTGTCTCACCACCTCTTTTGGTTAATGGAACTCTGTTAACTTTGGAGCATGTTATGCAAAGGCTTGAAATCATTGAAAACAAATTTGCTACCATTGAATCCATTGAAAATCTAGATAAAAAGATCCATAATCAAATTACTCGATATGGATCTAAGGTAGGAATGACTTTGAAAACTATTAAGGAGAAGGAACCTATGGTTAATGAGAAAATAAATCTAGATTCCACTCGAATCAGTAAACTTGAGGGTATCATTACCAACTTGGGAACCGCTTTTTCTTTAGTAAAGAATACTCCTAGTCCTCCCACTAAAATTGCCAAGCTTATGTATGTTCCTAAAAATAAGGGTGAATCATCTAGTAAGGAAACTGTGGATCTTAAATCTATAAGTATTCATCCCGATCTTTTTACTATCATTAAGGAACCATTTGCTACAAATGAATTTTTCGATTTTGTGCCTAAAATTTTGATAATTACTAGAGAGAAAGAAATCTATAAGAAAGATAGATGCCTCATTGAAGAATTTCCTACCAAAGATGGCAATACCTAGATCTATCCTCGCTTTTATGCCTAGCTAGGGGCGTTGAACGATAGCGCTTGTTGGGAGGCAACCCAATTTTATTTTTAGTTTTTTTGCTTTTGCTTCTGTTTAGGAATAAATAATCCATCTAGCCTCTGTTTAGATGTGGTTTTATGCTTTAATTAGTGTTTGTACCAAGCTAGACCTATTGGATCTTCTTGGATGATAGTTATTTGATCTTGCTGTAATTTCCAGAAACTTTTGGTTCACGAAAACAATTGTTAAAAATCACCAGAACGCGATAAAATATTGATTCCAATTTCTGCTGATCAATAACCAAATTGTCCAGGTATTATAATTTTGGTAGAATCTTTTTAGTTCCATAAGTTTGCGTTAGTTACAGATTACTACAGACTGTTCTGTTTTTGACAGATTCTGTTTTGCGTGTGTTGTTTGCTTATTTTTATGAATCTATGGCTAGTAAAATAGTTTATAATCCATAGAGAAGTTAGAATAGAGTAGGTTTAACACCAATATAAATAAAGAATGAGTTCATTACAGTACCTTAAAGCAGTCTTTTGTTTTCTTTCTCTAAGGGAGCTCACGAGATTTCTATTGAGTTTTGTGTTGTGAAGTTTTCAAGTTTTGGGTGAATTCTTTTGATGGATTATGGAACAAGGAGTGGCAAGAGCCTACGCTTGGGGATGCCCATGGAACCCCCAAGATAATCCAAGGACACCAAAGAGTCAAAGCTTGGGGATTCCCCGGAAGGCATCCCCTCTTTCGTCCACTTCCATCGGTAATTTACTTGGAGCTATATTTTTACTCACCACATGATATGTGTTTTGCTTGCAGCGTCCTGTATTATTTGTGTCTTTGCTTGTTAGTTTACCACAATCATCCTTGATGTACAAACCTTTTGAGAAAAGCCAATTTGATTGGAATTTGCTAGAATACTCTATGTGCTTCACTTATATCTTTTGAGCTTGATAGTTTTGCTCATAGTGCTTCACTTATATCTTTTGAGCGTGATAATATTTTCTCTAGTACTTCACTTAGATCTTTTAGAGGACGGTGGTGGATTTGTTTTAAAGAAAATATTGATCACTCATGCTTCACTTAGATTATTTTGAGAGTCGTTAATAGCATGGTAATTTTCTTAATGTTAATATACTTGGTATTCAAGATATGTGAAACTTTCTTTTGAGTGCGTTGAATACTAAGATAAGTTTGATGCTTGATAATTGTTTTGAGATATGGAGGTGATAATATCAAAGTCATGCTAGTTGAGTAGTTGTGAATTTGAGAAATGCTTGTGTTGAAGTTAGCAAATCCGTAGCATGCACGTATGGTTAAAGTTGTGTAACAAATTTGAAACATGAAGTGTACCTGGCTTGTGCATCCTTATGAGTGGCGGTCGGGACGGCGATGGTCTTTTCCTACCAATCTATCCCCCTAGGAGCATGCGCGTAGTACTTGATTTTTGATGACTTCTAAATTTTTGCAATAAGTATATGAGTTCTTTTGACTAATGTTGAGTCCATGGCTTATACGCACTTTTACCTTTCCGCCTTTGCTAGCCTCTTCGGTACCGTGCATTGCCCTTTCTCACCATGAGAGTTGGTGCAAACTTCGCCGGTGCATCCAAACCCCGTGATATGATACGCTCTATCACACATAAACCTCCCTATATCTTCCTCAAAACAGCCACCATACCTACCTATTATGGCATTTCCATAGCCATTCCGAGATATATTGCCATGCAACTTTCCACCGTTCCGTTCATCATCATCATGACATACTTTACTTTTGTCATATTGCCATTGCATGATCATGTAGTTGACATCGTATTTGTGGCAAACCCACCATGCATTATTGTTCATACATGTCACTCTTGATTCATTGCACCATCCCGGTACACCGCCGGAGGCATTCATATAGAGTCATATCTTGTTCTAGTTTCGAGTTGTAATCCTTATGTTGTAATCAATAGAAGTGTGATGATCATCATTATTAGAGCATTGCCCAAAAAAGAGAAAGGCCAAAAAAAAGAAAGGCCCAAAAAAAGAAAATAAATAAAAGGGCAATGTTACTATCCTCTTTTTCCACATTTGTGCTTCAAAGTAGCACCTTGTTCTTCATATATTGAGTCTCATATATTGTGCTTCAAAGTAGCACCATGTTTTCATATAGTGAGTCTCATAAGTTGTCTTTTCATACTATTGGGAATTTTTCATTATAGAACTTGGCTTGTATATTCCTACGATGGGGTTCCTCAAATGCCCTAGGTCTTCATGAGCAAGCAAGTTGGATGGACACCCACTAGTTTTCTTTTATTGAGCATTCATAGCTCTAGTGCATCTATTGCATGGCAATCCCTACTCCTCATGTTGACATCAATTGATGGGCATCTCCATAGCCCGTTGATTATCCTCGTCAATGTGAGACTTTCTCCTTTTTTGTCTTCTCCACACAATCCCCATCATCATATTCTATTCCACCCATAGTGCTATATCCATGGCTCATGCTCATGTATTGCGTGGAGGTTGATAAAGTTTGAGATTATTTAAGTATGAAACAATTGCTTGGCTTGTCATCGGGGGTATAGAAGTTGGGAACATCTTTGTGTGACAAAAATGAAGCATAGCCTAACTATATGATTTTGTAGGGATGAACTTTCTTTTGCCATGCTATTTTGAGAAGACATGATTACTTTGATTAGTATGCTTTAAGTATTATTATTTTCTTATGTCAATATGAACTTTTGTCTTGAATCTTTCGGATCTGAATATTCATACCACAATTAAGAATATTTACATTGAAATTATGCCAAAGTATCACTCCGCATCAAAAATTCTCTTTTTATCATTTACTACTCGAGGACGAGCAGGAATTAACCTTGGGGATGCCTGATACGTCTCCAACGTATCTATAATTTTTGATTGCTCCATGCTACTTTATCTACTGTTTTGGACTATATTGGGCTTTATTTTCCACTTTTATATTATTTTTGGGACTAACCTATTAACCGGAGGCCTAGCCCAGAATTGGTGTTTTTTGCCTTTTTTAGTGTTTTGAAGAAACAGAATATCAAACGGAGTCAAACGGAATGAAACCTTCGGAAACGTGATTTTCTCACCGAACGTGATCCAGGGGACTGGGACCCTACTCCAAGGAACGAAAGAGGTGGTCACGAGGGTGGGCCCCCCTAGGGCGTGCCCCTGCCTCGTGGGCCCCCTGTCGCTCCACCGACGTACTCCTTCCTCCTATATATACCTACGTACCCCCAAACGATCAGAACAGGAGCCAAAAACCTAATTCCACCGCCGCAACTTCCTGTATCCACGAGATCCCATCTTGGGGCCTGTTCCGGAGCTCCGCCGGAGGGGCATCCACCACGGAGGGCTTCTACATCAACACCATAGCCTCTCCGATGAAGTGTGAGTAGATTACTTCAGACCTTCGGGTCCATAGCTAGTAGCTAGATGGCTTCTTCTCTCTTTTTGGATCTCAATACAATGTTTTCCCCCTCTCTCGTGGAGATCTATTCGATGTAATATTTTTTTTTGCGGTGTGTTTGTTGAGACCGATGAATTGTGGGTTTATGATCCAGCTTATCTATGATTAATATTTGAATCTTCTCTGAATTCTTTTATATTTGATTGAGTTATATTTGCAAGTCTCTTCGAAATATCCGTTTGGTTTGGCCAACTAGATTGGTTGTTTTTGCAATGGGAGAAGTGCACGACTTCGGGTTCAATCTTGCGATGTCCTTACCCAGTGACAGAAAGGGTTGCAAGGCACGTATTGTATTGTTGCCATCGAGGATAACAAGATGGGGTATTTATCATATTGCATGAATTTATTCCTCTACATCATGTCATCTTGCTTAAGGCGTTACTCTGTTTTAACTTAATACTCTAGATGCATGCTGGATAGTGGTCGATGAGTGGAGTAATAGTAGTAGATGCAGAATCATTTCGATCTACTTGTCTCGGACGTGATGCCTATATACATGATCATACCTAGATATACTCATAACTATGCTCAATTCTGCCAATTGCTCAACAGTAATTTGTTCACCCACCGTAGAATACTTATGCTCTTGAGAGAAGCCACTAGTGAAACCTATGGCCCCCGGGTCTATTCTCATCATATCAATCTCCATCACGTTTATACTTGCTTTGTTTTTACTTTGCTTTTTTACTTTTCACTTTGCATCTATATACCAAAAATACCAAAAATATTATCTCTATCAGATCTCACTCTCGTAAGTGACCGTGAAGGGATTGACAACCCCTAATCGCGTTGGTTGCCAGTAGCTATCGTTTTGTGCAGGTACGAGGGACTTGTGCGTGGCCTCCTACTGGATTGATACCTTGGTTCTCAAAAACTGAGGGAAATCCTTACGCTACTGTGCTGCATCATCCTCTCCTCTTCGGGGAAAACCAACGCAAGCTCAAGACGTAGCAGTGCGTAAAGGCCAAAGCCCAATTCAGAACAAATACCCAAACCATAGTGTATTATTAGCTTGCGGAGACGAGCATAGACTCACGATAATATGACCCCGTCGCCCCGCCACGACGAAATATGGCAAGGGCTAGCCATATTTGAGGTGTTGAACGACAGAGCCGTATCGGGAATGGTGAAAGAGGAAATCACCCTAAATGACCACGACCGAATAGCTACACTACAAAATTATCATCAGGAGTGCGTTATGAGGGATCACCCTCGGCACTCGATAGTTGCTCTGCAGAGTCGAGCAACTAAAGGGGCGTGATGTGATGTGAGGTGTCAGGCTCTGGCCATCGATCACATTGATCGAGTCGTCGAAGATGAAGCAGGGGCAACAAGGACAAGGTGGGGTTCACTGATGGATCACTAACCAACCAATACTAAGCAGTTTAGGATAAGCAGGTAGGTAACAATAGCAGGTACAAAAGCAGGCTATGCATCAGAATAGGAGCAATCAATAACAGTAGCAAAATCTAATGCAAGCATGAGAGAATGGAATGGAAAATATCGGGATGATCAAAGGGGGGCTTGCCTGGAAGTTCCGCTGAAAGGGAAGAAGGGTCGTCAGTGACGTAGTCGATCACAGGGACATCAACAGCGGTCTCGGGGTCTACCGGAGAGAAGAGGGGGAAGAAATAGTAAATACATAGCAAGCAAGAGTATAACAGGACAACAGGCAGAGCTAGACGTGTTCTAACACGGTGCTACACGCTACCGGCGAAGGGGGATAACAATCGGGAAAGTTTCCCTAGTGTTAGGCATTTTCGGACAAATGAAACGGAGGGGGACGGTTGTATGTTTGCTATGCTAGGGGCATGTGACAGGTGAACAGAGGGCGTATTCAGATTCTTCTCGTCGTTCTGAGCAACTTTCATGTATAAAACTTTTTCATCCAAGTTACGGTTTATTTTATATGATTTCTCGAAGATTTAATAATATTATGAAATTACTCTATTAACAGAAAAGGAATTATGATGTCAGCATTGCATGGGGATGACATCAGCAGTTAAAAGACTCGCTGAACAGGGTCAAACCTGCCATGGGGAGCTAGTGGGACCCACATGTCAGAGACAGAGAGCTAACAGAGTTTTAAAACTAACTAAACAGAGTTATTTAAGAGGTAGGCCCCACCTGTCATTGTCTATTAGGTTGACTAATTAGTTTTAATTATTTAAAACGTTGATTAGGTGGGGTGGGGCCAATATGTCGCTGACTCAAGATCGCCACGCCAGCCCGCTGACCCGGTCAGCATGTCAACTGGGGCCCCGGCCCACCGGTCGATGAGCTGTGGGTAACCCACGTGGCAGCCACTTTGGCGTCGGCCACCGGAGTTGCTCCGGCAAGCCTCTTTCATGGCGGAGGGTGCGTGCGTGCGTCGGGATTTGCCGTACGGCGTTTATTTGACGAGCGAGAGGCGTCGTTCGAAAGCTAGGAGGGAGCCGCGTCGCGGGGTGCTACTGGGCTGCGACGGGGAGGTCGAAACATCGTCGGCGTCGAACTTGGCGGGGCCAGAGTTCGGGCCACGACGGGACCGGGCGCGGGAAACACGAGAGGAGGCGTGCGTGGGTGCGTCCGGTTCCTGGGAGCCCCAGGAACATGGGGCCGAGCCGACAACGAGCTCGAATGGCCGAGGCCGCGACGACGAGTTGGGCAGCGGCGGCAAATCGTTGGTGCGGCGGTGAGGCAAGCTAGAGGGGTACCGGGGCTCGGGGAGAGACGGGGAAAGGTAGGGGGCTCACGATGGAGTTGTAGGGGGGTTGCAGCGGGCTCGGGATGGCTCTACGGCGATGTACGGCGGCAGCGATTCCGGGCGCCCGAAGGTCGAAGACGACCTCGAAGCCGACGGGGCAGGGGCTCCGTGCGCGGGGAGGTTGCCGCAATCGGCGTACGCGGGGACGAGGGAGCTCCCGGACACGGGCGGATGGAGGACAGCGGCCGGTGGCCACGGGAACGACAAGGCCGCGGCGATGGCTTCGCTCGGGCGGCGCGGTGCGGTGGATCTGAGGAGGGGAGGGGAGAGGGCAAAGTCAGTGGGAGTGGCAGGGGGGAGGACTGGAGGAGCCGGAGGGGGAGGCGTGGCCTTATCCCCTCACCAAGGTGTCGCCGGCGAGGTGGCTCGGTGGGAGCTCTCCCCTGTAGCGACTAGGTCGGGGGAACAGGGAAGCGACCGACCGGGTAAGTGGTTTGGGCCGACTGGGCCGCGTGGGTGGCCAGCTGGGCCTGTTGGCTGCTACGTCTTGAGCTTGCGTTGGTTTTCCTCGAAGAGGAGAGGGTGATGCAACAAGTGTAGCGTAAGTATTTCCCTCAGTTTTGAGAACCAAGGTATCAATCCAGTAGGAGGCTCCTCAAAAGTCCCACACACCTACACAAACAAACTGAGAACTCACAACCAACACAATAAAGGGGTTGTCAATCCCTTCACGGCCACTTGCGAAAGTGAGATCTAATAAAGATAGTATGAAAAGATAAATATATTTTTGGTATTTTAGAATATAGATGCAGAAAGTAAAGATGCAAATAAAAGTAGATTGACAGAAAATATGATAAGAGATAGATCCGGGGCCATAGGTTTCACTAGTGGCTTCCTCAAAATAGCATAAGTATTATGGTGGGTGAACAAATTACTGTCGAGCAATTGATAGAAAAGCGCATACTTATGAGATTATCTAGGCATGATCATGTATATAGGCATCACGTCCATAACAAGTAGACCGACTCCTGCCTGCATCTACTACTATTACTCCACACATCGACTGCTATCCAACATGTATCTAGAGTATAAGTTCATAAGAACAGAGTAACGCATTAAGCAAGATGACATGATGTAGAGAGGATAAACTCATGCAATATGATATAAACCCCATCTTGTTATCCTCGATGGCAACAATACAATACATGCCTTGCAACCCTTTACATCACTTTGGGTAAGGACACCGCAAGATTGAACCCAAGGCTAAGCACTTCTCCCATGGCAAGAAAGATCAATCTAGTAGGCCAAACCAAACTGATAATTCGAAGATACTTGCAAAGATAACTTAATCATACATAAAAGAATTCAGAGAAGATTCAAATATTATTCATAGATAAACTTCATCATAAACCCACAATTCATCGGATCTCGACAAACACACCGCATAAAGAGTTTACATCGAATAGATCTCCACAAGAGAGGGGGAGAACATTGTATTGAGATCCAAAAAGAGAGAAGAAGCCATCTAGCTAATAACTATGGACCCGTAGGTCTGTGATAAACTACTCACAACTCATCGGAGGGGCAAGGATGTTGATGTAGAGGCCCCCCGTGCTTGATTCCCCCTCCGGCAGAGTGCCGGCGAAGGCTCCAAGATGGGATCTCGCGGATACAGAAGGTTACAGCGGTGGATATTGTGTTTCGTGGTGCCCCTGGGTGTTTTCGGGGTACGTAGGTATATATAGGAGGAAGAAGTACGTTGGTGGCCGCCCGAGGGGCCCACGGGACAGGGGGCGCGCCCTATAGGGGGGGCGCCCTCCTATCTCGTGGAGGCCTCGACTGCTTCTTGACTTGCACTCCAAGTCCTCTGGATCACGTTTGTTCCAAAAATCACGCTCCCGAAGGTTTCATTCCGTTTGGACTCCGTTTGATATCTCTTTTCTTCGAAATACTGAAATAGGCAAAAAAACAGCAATATGGGCTGGGCCTCCGGTTAGTAGGTTAGTCCCAAAAATGATATAAATGTGTAAAATAAAGCTTATAAACATCCAAAAGGGGTAATATAATAGCATGGAACAATCAAAAATTATAGATACGTTGGAGACGTATCATTGGTCCAGTTGGCCGGGGGGTCTTCTTTTAGTTTTATTTTCTTTTGCATTTTCCTTTTACTTATTTGAAATTTGAAATTGGAACCGACTTTGAATCAATGCGAACTTAACAACAGTAAAATCGATGACCTGGTACCATTAACAGGGGTTTACTGTAGCATAATTATTCGGGCGTTACCATTCTCCCCCACTATAAGAAATCTCGTCCCGAGATTTAGGTGGTAGAACGGGGTATTCTTCACGCAGGCAATCCTCGCGTTCCCAAGTGGCTTCGTCTTCAGAGTGATGCGACCACTGGACCTTGAGGAACTTGATCGCCTTCTGACGTGTGCGGCGTTCAGTTTGGTCGAGAATGCGGACCGGATGCTCTTTATTGGAGAGGTCCTGTTGCAACTCAAGCACTTCATGATCCACTGCTCGGATTGGGTTCTTGAAGCAGCGGCGGAGCTGTGATACGTGGAACACATCGTGAACCTGAGAAAGGTTCGACGGAAGCTCCAACTGTTATGCCACTTTTCCACGCCTTTCGAGAATAGTGAAAGGACCAATATAGCGAGGAGCTTGCTTGCTCTTGATCCCAAAGCGATGTGCACCCTTCATTGGTGTGACTCGAAGATAAGCCTTTTCGCCAGGCTGATAGACAATGTCTTTATGATGACGGTCATAATTACTCTTTTGACGTGACTGAGCAGTCTTGAGATTCTCGGGAATGACGCGGACTTGTTCTTCAGCGTGTTGGATAATATCCGGACCGAAGAGTGGACGTTCCCTAGTTTCTGACCAGTTCAGAGGGGTTCGGCACTTTCGTCCATATAACACTTCGAAGGGAGCCATCTTCAGACTAGCTTGAAAGCTATTATTGTAGGAGAACTCAGCATACGGTAGAGATTCCTCCCATTTCTTGCCAAAGGAAATGACACAAGCTCGAAGCATGTCTTTGAGAATTTTATTGACGCGTTCAACTTGTCCCTGAGACTGGGGGTGAAAAGTGGTACTGAATGATAGATGAGTTCCCATAGCTTCTTGGAAACTTGCCCAGAATCTTGAAGTGAATAAGGTGCCACGGTATGAGCTGATTACCAGCGGAATACCGTGAAGTGAAACAATTCTGGACATATAGAGAGTTGCCAGCTGACTAGCAGTGCCATTTCTTTGACGGCCAGAAAGTGTGCAACTTTAGAAAGCCGGTCAGTGACGACAAGAATAGCATCGTTACCTTTCTGCGATTTGGGAAATCCAGTGACGAAGTCCATTTCAACATGGTCCCATTTCCATTTAGGAATAGAGATAGGTTGCAGAGTTCTAGCAGGCCTTTGATGTTCTGCTTTGATACGACGGCAAACGTCACATACAGCAACATAACGAGCAACGTCTTGCTTCATATTTGACCACCAGAATCTTCGACGAATGTCTTGGTACATCTTGGTACTACGGGGATGTATATACAACGGAGTGTCATGAGCTTCTTTCATAACTTCCCGAGTCATATCCAGGTTGTCTTTTGAAGGAACCACTAGGCGACCTTTAAAGAACAAGGTGCCATCATCTTCAACAGTGAAGAACGAGGGCCTTCCTTCTGCGAGGTAGCACTTAATCTTCTCAACTTGAGAGTCATACTTCTGTAGTCTCTTGATGCTCTCCACGAGATCTGGTTCGACAACCAGGGTATTGAGGGAACCCTGGGGAACAACTTGGAGGTTCATCTTGCGGAACTCCTTAGGAGGGGGATCGAGTGCACCCGGAGGAACAATATGGAGGTTCAGCTTTTTGAATTCTTCAACAAGCGAGGGCTTAACTTTGCAAACCTCGAGATGGTTGCAATATGACTTGCGGCTCAAGGCATCAGCAATTACATTAGCCTTGCCTGGTGTATAGGAAATACCCAAGTCAAAATCTGCTACCATCTCCATCCATCTCTGCTGACGGAGGTTCAGGTCTGGCTGGGTAAACAGATACTTCAGACTTTGATGGTCGGTGAAGATCTCGCAACGATTACCAAGAAGGTAATGTCGCCACTATTTTAGTGCATGTATAACGGTAGCAAGCTCGAGGTCGTGAACTAGGGAGTTCTCTTCGTGAGGGCGCAATTGACGAGAGGCATACGCAATCACTCTGCGCTCTTTCATTAGGACACAGCCTAATCCTTGTCGTGAAGTGTCGCAGTAAATGACGAAATCCTTCTTAGAATCTGGGGGAGCAAGCACTGGGGCAGAAGTCAGCTTGTCCATGAGTGCCTGGAAACTTTCCTGACACTTTTATGTCCAATCAAACTTGACGCCTTTGTGAAGCAGACTAGTCAGGGGCTTGGATCTTGGAGAAGTTCTTGACGAATCGACGGCAATAGCTGGCGAGTCCGAGAGAACTTCTACTTGCTTGACATTCTTCGGAGGAGTCCAATCGAGAATAGCCTGAACTCACTCGGGGTTGACGGCAATACCATCCTTGGAGATGACATGCCCAAGATAGGTCACTTCAGGAAGCCAGAATTCACACTTGGAATACTTAGCGTATGGCTGATGCTCTCGAAGCTTTTCCAGCACAAGGCGAAGATGTTCAGCATGTTCTTCTTTGTTCTTGGAGTACACAAGGATATCATCCAGATAAACCACGACAAATTGTCAAGGTATTCCATGAATATATAGTTCATCAGACGAGAGAATGTTGCTAGAGCATTGGTCAAGCCGAAAGACATGACGGTGTACTCGTATGAACCATAGCAAGTCACAAAAGCAGTCTTGGGAGTATCTTCTTCACGAACCCGGATCTGGTGGTAACCCAACCTCAAATCAAGCTTAGAGAATACTGAGGAACCAGCAAGTTGATCATACAGATCGTTGATTCTGGGAAGCGGATACTTGTTCTGAATTGTTGCCTGGTTGATAGGTCGGTAATCTTGGACCAAACGATTAGTTCCATCCTTCTTCTTGACAAAGAGAGAAGGTGCTCCCCAAGCAGAGGAACTAGAACGAATGAATCCCTTGTGAAGAGATTGTCGATCTCCTCCTTAAGTTCAAGGAGTTCATGTGGCGGCATCTTGTATGGCCGCTTGGCAATAGGAGTAGTGCCCGGTTTCAAGTCTATGACGAATTCGATAGCTCTAGCAGGGGGTATTCCTGGAAGTTCTTCTGGGAAGACATCTTTGAATTCATGAACAACTGGAATGTTCTCTATTCCCTTAATAGGTGAAGCATTCAATGCATTCAGAACATATATTTGATTCTCGGCATCCTGAGCTGCTCGGGCTGAGTATTGGACTGACTGGCTAGAAGGGTGAGTGAGCTGGACTGCATTGGTAGCACAGTCAATCAGAGCATTATGGGCTGTCAACCAATCCATAACAATAATGATGTCTATGTTGGAAGGTCCGATTACAATGAGAGAAGCCGGAAAAAGTAGACCTCCAATCTCGATTTGGTTGTGAGGGCTTATCATTGTGGTTTGCCACTTGGATCCCGGAGATTGAACCGCTAAAGGAGTGGACAAATTTTCCATATCTAACCCATGAAAATGAGCAAATTGTCGGGACACAAAAGCATGCAATGCTCCTGAATCAAAGAGAACAGAAGTTGGCACTGAATTAACGCGAAGGGTACCCATCATAATTTTTGGGGACTCACGAGCTTCTTCTATCTTGACATGGGTGACTTGACCAACACTCATAGCAGGCGGTGCGACACTACAACTTCCAGTATGATGGGTTCGACGGCCCTTCCTACGACCAACAGGAGGACGTGAAGCATTTAGTGGCTGACCCGGGCGACAGTTGATAGCAAGGTGCCCTGGCTGTCCACACTTGCGGCATAAACCATCATTACGGGGAGGAGCTACAGCATTGGACTGTCCACCCTGAATATTTAGTTGTCTCGGCGGCGGAGGCAGGTGAGGTGCAACATAAGACGGCCTTGGTGTTGGAGCAGGTCGGTGATGAACATTGTGTGGGATCCAGACTCGACGTTTCTGAGCAGGCTGACTCGAGGATGAGCCAACATCTCGAGTACGCTTGAGCGACTCCTGGTACTCAGTTAGACCAGTTTCAGTTCGGAAAGCTTGGCTGACAAGCGTCGCAAAGTCCGCGCAATCATGAGCAACAAGTGTGAGCTTTATATCGGGACGCAGTCCTTCACGGAATTTCTCCTGCTTGCGAGCGTCAGTGCAGACGTCATCCGCAGCATAGCGAGATAATTCAAGGAATTTCCTCTGATATTCATCCACAGTCATTGTGCCCTGTGAGAGTTTGCGGAACTCCTTCTTCTTCTGGTCCATCAGACCTTGAGGAATGTGCCGTGCACGGAAGGCTAACTGAAATTCCTGCCAAGTGGTTACAGTCTCTGCAGGCAGCATACCCCTGTGGCTTTCCCACCATTGAGCAGCTGAACCCTTCAGGTGAAATGTCGCAAAGGTGACATAACTGGCAGGGGCAACATTAGCTGACTCCATCTCAAACATGATGTCACGAAGCCAATCATCAGCATCCATAGGATTGGTGGAGTTCCGGAAAATGGACGGGTTGAGGCGCACAAATTCTGGCAGTGTTATTGGGGCAGGCTGTTGATGAGCATTCTGGTTTGGAAACTGAGCCATTACTCCAGTCATAAACTGACGATTCAGCTCAAACTGCTGCATCATTGCGGCAATATAGGGTGGAGGTGGAGGATCGTCAGCCATCCTGCTAGAAACATCAGGGAGCAGTTTAACAAGGGGTGGAGCAGGTGTATGGAGTCATTCATGATGTAACTTGAACAATGAGCAAAGGCGCAGTATGTACAAAGCAGTAGTCATTAAAGACATACATATACATATACAGAGCCATTTCCACGTTGTTAGTATGAGTTCGGACAAGAGAATCATCCTAGACATACAAGGGGTGCGCTTGCACGCGATGGAGGGATACAACAACGGGACATAGCAAAGGCTACATCAACGTCGGAGAAAACCACTAGAGCGAGGAATCTGCAGGGGACGACGCATGGTGCCCCCGATAAAAGGGTCCTGCGGCCCGTGAACAATGTGTAGCAGATCCTGGCCCTCAATTCAAGAAAGGCATATTACAAAACTCCGGATGGATGTGATCACGAGAACCTAGGATAGAGTTAGCAAAATCATTTTACCCGAATAGAGGAGAGATATCAGAGTCCCAGAGTATAGACAAGGAATAAAAGATCCTAATACCACCCAATTGGTGACGTGGGCCAGTAAGCCACACAACCATGTTAGTAAATCAGTTTTTCAAAGACTAGACTCAACTTCGGCCAAGGAGTTGGAAAGGGGGATCCTACAGGCAGTCGGCTCTAATACCAACTTGTGACGCCCCCGATTCGACCGTACACTAATCATACACGCAAATTTGTACGATCAAGATCAAGGACTCACGGGAAGATATCACAACACAACTCTACACACCGATAAAAATAATACGAGCTTCATATTACAAGCCAGGGGCCTCGAGGGCTCGAATACAAGCTCGATACACAAGAGTCAGCGGAAGCAACAATATCTGAGTACAGACATAAGTTAGACAAGGATGCCTTAAGAAGGCTAGCACAAAAATCAACGATCGAAGAGGCAAGGCCTCCTGCCTGGCCTCCTAACTACTCCTGGTCGTCGGTGATCTCCAAGTAGTAGTATCCATCAGCGGTGGCATCTGGCTCCAGGGATCCACCATCTGGTTGCATCAATCAGAAAGAACAAGGAAATGGGGAAAAGGGGGAGCAAAGCAACCGTGAGTACTCATCCAAAGTACTCACAAGCATCAGATCTAAACTAAGTATGCATTGGTATCAAATGGAAGGGTTGTATCTGTGGACTGAACTGCAGAAAGCCAGAATAGAGGGGAAGGCCTAGCCTATCAAAGACTAGCATCTTCAAGCAGCTCCAAGCATCTTGCAGCATGTAGAAGAGTAAAGAATAGCAGTTTATAATTAACAAACATGTTGTAACATTAATGCCTAGAGATCCCTCCTCGACTCCCTGCGAGAAAGCAATCCCGGAGCAACATATCTCAAGTATCCATTTCTAGTTGTAAAAGATCAGGATATAAGTCTGAACGTCCATTACCGTGGACACGATATTCGAATAGATAACTTCCCTGCAGGGGTGCACCACATTTTCCAACACGCTTGATTACTCTGGCCTGACCCACTTTTCTGGGTCAATGCCCGGCCTCGGAAGATCAACACGTCATAGCCCTATCTAGGCTCAGCAGAGAGGTCCCCGCTGGTGTACATCCTAAGCACTCCGGGGTCTGGGCCCATCGCCCGTTGCACTCTGTATCGTTGCGCGCAGGGCGATACATGCCACCTCCACTGGGGCGCGGACCAGGCCGTGCTGCAATGCTGAACTGGACGTCTGACAAAGCTTCGGCTGATACCACGACATCGAGGCCCATAACTATTCTCGCGTGGTGTTTAGTGCGTAAAGCACAAAGGCCAATTCAGAACAAATACCCAAACCATAGTGTATTATTTGCTTGCGGAGACGAGCAGAGACTCACGATAATGTGACCCCGTCGCCCCGTCTCGAGGAAATATGGCAAGGGCTAGGCCAGCCCATTCGGGGGCGGCCTGCCGGCCCGGCCGTGCCTCATAACCATCTTGCGGGTGCTCTCCGGGCCCGCCCGACTTTCCCAAAGGTCTCAAGTAAAGTCAAGGTGACCATGTGTCCAAACATCAAGGGGAAAACCCAAGGAATCACCCTCGGAGGATTCCACTTGATGTAATCATCAAGGTGAATGTAAGAGGGACCACCCTCGAGGTTCACACTTGAGGTGTTGAACGACAGAGCCGTATCGGGAGTGGTGAAAGAGGAAATCACCCTCGATGACCACGACCGAATAGCTACACTACAGAATTATCATCAGGAGTGCGTTATGAGGGATCACCCTCGGCACTCGATAGTAGCTCTACAGAGTCGAGCAACTAAAGGGGTGTGATGTGATGTGAGGTGTCAGGCTCTGGTCATCGATCACGTTGATCGAGTCGTCGAAGATGAAGCAGGGGCAACAAGGACAAGGTGGGGGTCACTGATGGATCATTAACCAACCTATACTAAGTAGTTTAGGATAAGCAGGTAGGTAACAATAGCAGGTACAAAAGCAGGCTATGCATCAGAATAGGAGCAAACAATAACAGTAGCAAAATCTAATGCAAGCATGAGAGAATGGAATGGGCGATATCGGGATGATCAAAGGGGGGCTTGGCTGGAAGCTCTGCTGAAAGGGAAGAAGGGTTGTCGGTGACGTAGTTGATCACAGGGACATCAACAACAGTCTCGGGGTCTACTGGAGAGAAGAGGGGGAAGAAACGGTAAAAACATAGCAAGCAAGAGCATAACAGGACAACAGGCAGAGCTAGACATGTTCTAACGCGTGCTACACGCTACCAGCGAAGGGGGATAACAACCGGGAAAGTTTCCCCAGTGTTAGGCATTTTCGGACAAATGAAACGGAGGGGGACGGTTGTATGTTCGCTATTCTAGGGACATCTGACAGGTGAACGGAGAGCGTATCCAGATCGTCTCGTCGTTCTGCAACTTTCATGTATAAAACTTTTTCATCCGAGCTACGGTTTATTTTGTATGATTTTTCGAAGATTTAACAATATTCTGAAATTACTCTATTAACAGAAAAGGAATTATGATGTCAGCATTGAGTAGGGATGACATCAGAAGTCAACAGACTCGCTGACCAGGGTCAAACCTGCCATGGGGGGCCAGTGGGACCCACATGTCATAGACAGAGAGCTAACAGAGTTTTAAAACTAACTAAACCGAGTTATTTAACAGGTAGGCCCCACCTGTCATTGTCAATTAGGTTAACTAGTCGTCAACCCGTGCATCCGCACGGGCTAGTGATTGATCTATCGTTTAGCCCTAAGATTCAAGATGTTACATAGACATGCATATATACTTTTTGATACAAATGTTCTACATATGTTGACATATGTATGTTGATGTTTTGAACACTATGCGAGTAGGTGAATTTAAGCGAATATATATGCTTATTGAATAATTTAATCCAAAGGCCTAAGATATAGTTATAGGTTTTGACCATGATCATTTTTTATTTCTGAATTTGAACTTAAAAATGAGCTTATATATAGGGAAATACAACATGAGTACATTACTTCGTTACTTGACTTTCTTAGGTCCCATAGGCGAAGCATCTTTAGCAGCTCCCAATAGTTTATAACAAAATGACAACTATTATCTGTTCATCTTGTCCAACAATGGACCAGTGTCAGTAGAACTATTCACTAAAGCAATTTTTCATTGTATCAACCAATGTAATGAGACAACAATAGTAGCACATAAAGTGATAGTCTGATAGATAGATGGGCATCTTGAGTTAAAATGCTATTCCATATGTTAGTTATGTTTTGTCTACAGTGATACTTGCCAATTAGGCTCACATCTGACACACGCAATTAAGAAAAAATGTTGGCAGGATAGAAACTAACAATTCGAACTATATACAAAATGCAAGGATTTGTGCAATCTGAACAAAACAAATGCAATATAGAATTTACATACTTGCTACTTCCTCTTTGTGCTCATTCTGATTAACTATGGCAGATTGGATTACTTTGTAATTTAATATGCTTTGCCAAACATCTAGTCCTTTCCCCTTCAAAGACACATTACCTCAGAAAGTTGAAAGATTTTAACTTTTATATCCCTGGTCTTGTGAAACTATATGAGAGTAGACCTGAATGTGGATATATAACTGAAGTATGAAACACCAAAAAATGTGATGATGCGTACTTACATGCCAGACAACTATTACCTTTCTAACTCTAAAAGACTATATATTAATTCAACCATGTCTCATCTGAACTTCCTAGAAATCCATTGATAGCAACTTGTTAGGAAAGAAACGAATGATTCAGTGAGTAGAATAAAAGTATCTTTAGGACAAATGACCAAGATTATAGAAAACCGGCATGCAATACAGATAACAGGAGATGCTAGTTTGCATGCAAGATTTTTTTATAATAGAGTGGGCACAACTGGAAATAGTCGCAATTCAAAGAGCTATAGATGATCTAGTTTGTTGTGCTCATAAGGCCAATTACATTTAACCATAATATTCGAACATGATGTGCAACTATAACAGAAAAAATGTAGGCTTTACCACGAATGTTGGTCACTTGGGACTACTTCATATGTTCACAATTATGTTGTCAAAACATGAATACGCTTTAATTCCGGTATTGTGATTGAAAACCTGAAGGCCCTTTCTTCTAGTATTCACATTGATACAGGCATTAATTTCTCATCTTAGAAATTTCCATCTTGTCATAGATAATACTCTGCGTGTAGTAACAATCTGGCATGGTGAACTGTACAAATAATATTCACTACCTTAAGTATCTAATCGACCAACTGAAAATTGGCTCCGCCGCTAGCGTAGTTCTGCTAGTGTAACTATAACAGTTATAATAATCACCTTGGTGCTGTTGTTGAAAGAACAAACAGAAAGGAATCAACACATAATCCTGAATCTGGTCTGCAATAAGATTTAACTTTAGTTCACAACATCCAGATCATTCAAGTGGAAAAAACTCCTAGCCAAACTATGTAGGCCCGAACAATATTAATCATGCCTAAACTGTTATTGCTATTGGTTGACGCTAGACTTATTTTTCATCTTATAATCTAGTCTGTGCGGCCAGGTTTCCCCGCTCAGTACAGTTTCTCCATTCCTATATAGGTCAAAGCTGCGAGAGGCGCATATATCAGGACGCTCTGCAATACAACTTTCTCTGCATGTATGTCAAGGTCAAAGCAGGTCAGGTCAAAGCAGGTCAGGTCATTATCAGGACGCTAGACTTATTTTTCATCTTATAATATAGTCTGTGGGAAATCTATTTTGTATGTGTTAAATGTAGAGGAAAACTAGATAAGACTTCAGTTCCAAAGGTGAATTTATCACATGCTGATATGCACATAGTACCTTTTATATTCAGATTTTCATCTATACTACATTGTATACCATGCATATACATTGACACAATCCATCTCCTACACGACTTTTTTTGTGTGCAGCTATCTCCTAGAACACTTAAATCAACATCATCATCCCCACACAATTTTACATGGATTCCACTTCCATGTGGTGGGAGAATAGAAGATAACTGTCGGAGTGAAACATATATATAAATATATATTAGCAGAAAAATATGATTACACCAATCGATACTGACCCATGGGTCGTCCTAGCTCGCTGATCATGATTCACCATCTTGGCCCTGTTCCTACGCGAGTACTTTCCGGCAATGGGGCGACGATGACGACGAAGAAGCAAGCTGGCAGTTCCTTTGACATAATCTTGGTTCGTATGCGAATACTTTCTGCCGTGGGGTTACGATGATGACGACGAAGGAAGGTGACATAATCCTGTAAAAATAAAATCCATCTATATTAATCAATTAGCAATGCATCAATCTACACAATAGCTAGCTAGCTAACCATCAGACAGATCGATTCTAGCTATTTACAGCATACAAAGCACGTACGCTGAATTGCTTGACAGATTACATGCGGTAGTACTACTTGACATGTAGATGTACAAAGTACGTACATCCGGCATCCAACACACGTCACTATATACTATACACATATGCATGTGCATCCATGGCATGCATGATGTTTACTCTGTGGACATGAATCTGATCCCGTCATCTGCAATGGAAAGTGCTTCTAGGCTGCCACTACTCCTGCTCGAACGTGTAGTAGCGCTTGCTGCTGGAACACCTGAAGGCACTGCGGCTCGACGATGGATAGTACCGGTGGCGCGAATGCACGGTGCGGCCAGACGACCCTCTGTGTCGCGAATGAGTCGATGGCGGCGACGGTGGCGGCGGCATCGTGTGGTTTGTGAGGCATACCCGCTAATAGGTCAAGAAAAATCAGGGGAGCCGGTTTCCTTAAGAATCTATAATGTGGTTTGTTTGGACTCATATTGTATTTTCTGTTAGCCGAGCTGCAGCGATTGAGATTGGATTGTTTTTCGCTTCTCTTTTTACAACCGAGATAGTTTTTTGTTCTTTTGCGCACAATTGAGATAGATTGACACGGTTTTTTTTTTCTTTTCCCATTTTTCAATGAAGAGAATTGTTTTTCTGGCCAGGATTTTATCGCTCAATTATCGGTCAATCTACACCGTAATAGTTTGGCCCCATGAGATGAACGGCTCCTCATTACCAATTAACGTGGTAATTTCTAGGGAGTCTGTAATTAGTATAGATATAGATAGATAGATATACATATAGATATAGATACAGATATAGATAGATAGATATAGATATATACTAGTTAGTTTTAATTATTTAAAATGTTGATTAGGTGGGGTGGGGCCAATATGTCAGTGACTCAGCACTGCCACGTCAGCCCGTTGACCGGTCAGCGCGGTCAACTGGGGCCCTGGGCCCACTGGTCAGTGAGCCAGGGGTAACCCACGTGGCAGCCACGTTGGCGTTGGCCACCGGAGTTGCTCCGGCGAGCCTCTTTCACGGCGGAGGGCGCGTGCGTGCGTCAGGATTTGCCGTACGGCATCTATTTGACGAGCGAGAGGCGCCGTTCGAAAGCTAGGAGGGAGCCGCGTCGCGGGGTGCTACTGGGGTGCGCCGGGGAGGTCGGAAACGTCGTCGGCGTCGAGCTTGGCGGGGCCGGAGTTCGGGCCACGACGGGACCAGGCGCGGGAAACACGAGAGAAGGCGCGGGTGGGCGCGTCGGGTTCCTGGGAGCCCCAGGAACATGGGGCCGAGCTCGAAAACGAGCTCGAAGGGCCGAGGCCGCGACGACGAGTTGGGCAGCGGCGGAAAATCTTCGGTGTGGCGGTGAGGCAAGCTAGAGGGGTACCGGGGCTCGGGGAGAGAGGGGGCGAAAGGTAGGGGGCTCATGATGGAGTTGTAGGGGGTGGGAGCGGGCTCGGGGTGGCTCAACGGCGATGTACGGCGGCGGCGATTCTAGGCGCCCGAAGGTCGAAGACGACCTCGAAGCCGACGGGGGCAGGGGCTCCTGCGCGGGGAGGTTGCCGCAATCGGCATAGACGGGGACGAGGGAGCTCCCGGACACGGGCGGATGGTGAGACCGCGGTGATGGCTTCGCTCGGGCGGCGCGGTGCGGTGGATCTGAGGAAGGGAGGGGAGAGGGCGAAGTGAGTGGGAGTGGCAGGGGCGAGGACTCAAGGAGCCGGAGGGGGAGGCGTGGCCTTATCCCCTCACCGAGGCATCGCTGGCGAGGTGGCTCGGTGGTAGCTCTCCCCTGTAGCGATTGGGTCGGGGGAACAGGGAGGAGACCGACGGGATAGGTGGTTTGGGCCGACTGGGCCGCGTGGGTGGCCAGCTGGGCCTGTTGGTCCAGTTGGCTGGGGGGCTTCTTTTAGTTTTATTTTCTTTTGCCTTTTCCTTTACTTATTTTAAATTTGAAATTGGAACTAACTTTGAATCAATGCGAACTTAACAACAGTAAAATCGATGACCTGGCACCATTAACAGGGGTTTACTGTAGCATAATTATCCGGGCGTTACACCCAGTAGGTGGCTGACACGTGTCAGCTCCTGACATGTGGGACCAGGCGAACAGGCCGAGGGCCAACTTTGCCGAGAGCCACTCTCGGCAAAGCCACCCAGTAGGTGGCTGACACGTGTCAGCTCCTGACATGTGGGACCAGGCGAACAGGCCGAGGGCCATCTTTGCCGAGAGCCACTCTCGGCAAAGCCACCTAGTAGGTGGCCGACACCTGTCGGCTCCTGACATGTGAAACCAGGCGAACAGACGGAGGGCCATCTTTGTCGAGAGCCTCGCTCAGCAAACTCTATGTTTGCCGAGTGTGGTTCTCGGCAAACTGAGCCAATAGGGGAGGGCCACTTCACTTCTCCTATAAGCCGTGAAAATACTTTGCCAAGAGCCACTGTCGGCAATCCTTTTTTGTTTACCGAGAGGCCTCTCGGTAAGTTGCCAGGAGGGCTACAGGTTATTATCCTTTACCGAGATGCCTCTCAGTAAAGGGTGCATTCTGGTCCAGTTTCGCAGTCATTGCCGAGAGCCGCCCTCGGCAATGGTGTGCCCAGGAGCCTTTTTTCCCTGTTTCTGTTTCTTTCCTGCAGCGAAACATATACAGCAGCATATAGTTCATCACACATAGAACATGTCACATATAGGCATCACTGAACAAAAGAAGCAATGATTGATTCTGAAAAACATTCCACATAAAAGCAATAGACCACAAGTTTACAAGTCTCAAGATGCAAGAGTTCTCAACATACAAGGAACAGTTTCAAACATAACATAACATGAAGTTCACGCGATTTTGGAGATCGGAGTGATAACATCAACATTAGAAGGCATCGTTTCGTTTGCTGCCCCAACTCCATCAACCGGAGTGATAACATCAACATTAGAAGGCATCATTCCCTTTGCTGCCCCAACTCCACCAACTTGAGGTGGAACTACCGGAACATTGTTCGACCCTTGTGATGGGTTGAACTGTGATGGATTGACCCAATAGTGAGATGAATGCACATGGTAATGCCGAAAATGGTGATAGAAATAGTTTGAACGATACTCACAATGTTCCACTCTGGCGTCGGTGGCATCTCTGGCACTGGTTGTCCTTTCATGGAATAAACATTTGCCACATATGTTGTAAAGACTTCACTAGATCATCTTGTGCCTTCAGCTTGGCCCGGTTTTCACCTCGTTCTTTCTTGGTGTCAATCAGTCGAGTCTACAATATGGCAATGCAAATGTCATTCATGTTGAAATGCAAATATGCAGGACCATGAAGGATCAATGAAGAAGCACTGACCTGAATATCCTCAATAATGCTCACGGAATGTGGTACGTGACTCTACGGTAGGAGTAGAGCCAGTACTCATAGCACAGAGCGTGTTGACTCTCGGAAGGGAGGAGGTTATGACAGAATCGAGGTGAACCGCCATCCGGCCAGTTGGTCTACCGCTTGCCGCGGCAATGGCCACAAGAGGGTCAAACGGTAGCACGTGAGGATCAGCGTGAGGCCCGTACGTCTCCTTCAATTTTTTGGTGTAGTTCTCTCCATCTGGCTGGGCTTTAGAGCTGATCCAGTCCCTCTCCGGGTGGAGAGGGTCCTTGTCCTTGTCGTCTTTGGTACGTTTGATGGTCCATGCCTTGAACTAAGTGATATCCTTGCTAGTGTCTTCTTTCTGCAAAAGAAAGCAATACAAACAATCAAGGGAATGCTCACAAATGAAAGAGAACATGGTGAAAAGAAAAGGATGTGGTTGCCTACATGTTTTGAGACGACACCTGGGATGGTGAGGTTGCCTTGATGGTGTCCTCGACCCCCATCAACTTACGTCGTTCAGATATTACTTTGTGTTCATCCTGCCACCCTGGATCTGTCCACCGTTCGACGATCTTCTCCCAGCACGGACGTTTGTCAGCGCACCACCGAGGAATCACCTGTAAATTAAACAAATACATCTTAGTAAGGATTCTAATTTTGCGGTAATGTAGGGAATAGCAAGCATCCATCGTCACTTGCCTTGAAGTAATTGTCCCGTGAAAGATGCGTCCCTCGAGCCTCCTGTTTGGAAATCCTATGGTTGAGATAGTCCGCATGATATTCTCGACCACCACATTTGCACGATCTGACCCTCAACGCATGTATAGAAATCCTACAAACATGCATACATGTGAGAAGGGTTAAATCATGACTATGGCAAATTTAAACCTTTTGGTATTGACATTTAGGTGTTTGAAAGGACTTACCCAGAAATTGTTGACGACTCGCATGGCTTTGTTATCATAAACCCTCTGACGCATATCCAGGAAATCTGGTGCAAGTTTGTAGTGATCCCATGACCAAGCTGGCTCAACGATACAGTTCGGCAAAGTGACCAGTCGAGGATAATTTAACCTACAAAGACCACCAATGATGCCACTCGGCGACCGTGGCAGATGCCTCTCACCACCTTTTAGTAAGCTTCTGCATTTCGAAGAGTGAAGTCATATTATATGTGAGGAAATGACAAAAGGTACAATTTATATGGGATGAGTCGAGATAACCACTTACTTCTCTCCCATTAGTTTAATCAACACGTCTCTATGCAAATATGGACGTTTTGGAAGCTTTGAAGGACCACGCAGCCACACTTTCCCTCCGAAAGTAGTGCTGATAGTCGAACCGCTCGGTTGCGAACCGCTCACCTCGTGGTGCTCTGTCACCCGTGAGGGTCCATCCCCACCCTCAGAAACCTGACGAACAACCAGCCTCCTCTCGGCGGCGTCGTCCTCCACCACCTCCTCCTCCTCATCCTCCACCACCTCCTCCGCAAAATCCTCCTCGTCCTCCTCCTCACACGCCTCATCCCCATCCTCTGGTTCCTCCTCCTGAGCACAGTGAAGCACTGCATCAGAGGGTCGAGGAGAATAAAGAGGTGCTCAACTCTAGGCTGCTTTACGTACTCCTCCTCCTACCTCACATACTCCCCCTCCTCGTCCGCCTCCTCCTCCTGCCTCACCTACTCCCCCTCCTCGCCCGCCTCCTCCTCCTGCCTCACCTACTCCCCCTCCTCGTCTGCCTCCTCCTCCTGCCTCACCTACTCCCCCTCCTCGTCCGCCTCCTCTTCCTGCCTCACCTACTCCCCGTCCTCGTCCGCCTCCTCCTCCTGCCTCACCTACTCCCCCTCCTCGTCCGCCTCCTCGTCCGCCTCCTCCTCCTGCCTCACCAACTCCCCCTCCTCATCCGCCTCCTACTCCTCCCCCGCGTGGTACTCGACCTTGTTTCGCACGTTTTGCCGGACGGGTGTCCAGACCCGCCAATCCTTTGGCCATCTTGGCGGTTGTGGCAACCGATGAAGGAGCGGCCACCGCTTTCACCGGTCGAGCATGTTGATCATTGTACAAATCATTCACTTTTTTCAAACTTTCCTTTGGAATCTTCTTGCTACCTGTCATGTTTCAATCACCTGATACGAAGAAGAACAAACCAGTTAGTACAGATGATAAACTTGATGTAAATACAATATATATATCACATATGAAGAATAAATGGAATTGTCACAATAATACATATAGTTGTTACACACACAAATACATAGAGTTGTTGCACACACGAATACATAGAGTTGTTGCACACACGAATACATAGAGTTGTTGCACACACGAATACATAGAGTTGTTACACACACGAATACATAGAGTTGTGACACACATACATAGAGTTCTCACACGATTACATGGAGTTGTTAGAAATAAGGGTCAATATTAGGTGCAACATTTGGATCAGGGCTTTCATCATCGCTATCACGCCCGTTCATACATTCATCCTCAAAGTCTTCAGGGGGGCCCTCATTCTCATCTAGCCCCATGTGCCATCGCATAAGTAATGCCAAATCTCGAGGGTCAGAAACATCCTCGTATTCGTCCTCTACATTATCTACTTCCATGTCATCCATGGCCTCATGTTCCATAGCATCATGTTCGTGATGCACGCCATCATCTTCCTTTGCATCATCTTCGTCTTCGCCAGTGTCTGCTTCTTGAAAAAACTCTCCCTCGTATGTGTTAGGGTTTATATGGTAATCGTCCTTGTTTGGGGTAGGTACCTTGATACGCGGGGGTATCTTGTACACGACATCCCACTTCAAGAGATCGATATATTCCGTATATGTGCACGCGTATGGGAGAAAAAACACTTGTGTAGCCTGTTGAGCCATAGTATAGACATCATTTCCTGCATATTTCGATGCTCATTCCACTTCGACAAAGCCAATACTAGGGGTTCGTCTCACTTTCTCAGGATTGAGCCAGCTGCATCTGAATACGATGGGCTTCACTCCTTGTAAACCACAATACTGCAACTCATAAATTTCTTCGATGGTTCCATAGTAGTGACGTCCATCTGTCCCTAGACAATAGACCGCACTATTTGTTGACCTTCGGTTGGGCCTCTCACGCGTGTGTTTATCAGTGTGGAAGCGATACCCATTCATGTCGTAAGCCTTAAATGACTTGGCCTCGTATTCAAAACCTTTGGCTACTTCACTCACTTTGGCGTCCATATCAACCTCCTGATATGCCTACAAGATTAATAGGAGATTGTCTGGTTCATTAGTGGAAGCATTACAGGCAAGTAAGATCAACTTGAAGTAACATAAAGTTAGAAAAGTTACTTTTCTTGAGAACCAAGAAATGAAACCGCCATCAGCATTGGTATCTTCAAAAGGTCTGCTGATTCATCGTTGCTAGGAGGCCGTGGTAGCTTCCAGAATTCGTTCTGGAATTCCCTAGCCATAGGAAGAATTCGAGTTAGAACTCAAGACTAGTGAGTAGTTGTCAATAAAGGTGTTCTACACTTCCTTTATGTACGGTTGCACTTCTTCCATGTTGGTTAAGACATAGATCATAATAGTCGACCACTTAGTAGGTGAAAAGTTCTTGGGCTTCGGTCCACTTGCTTTGCCACCTTGGCCTTCGAAGAGGCTAAGGTCGGAAACATTACTGGTGGGTTCTTCATTGTAACGAGGAGCCTGATTTAACCTAGTCTGAATACTGTCATGATAGTACTTTGTCGCGGTCGTGGCCACCTCCTCGTTCAGGTATGCCTCAGCTATGGAGGCTTCAATGCGGGCTTTATTCTTACATTTCCCACGAAGATGCTTGAACTCCCGTTCTGGTGCATACTGCCATCGGAACTGCACAGGTCCACCCATTCTAGCCTCATACGCGAGATGTAGGATCATATGTTGCATCGTTTTAAAGAAACCTGGCGGAAATATCATCTCTAACCTGCATAGAAACTCAGGTGCTTGTTCCTCCAACTTTGCAACCACTTCATTATCTAGTTCTTTGGCACAAAGCTGACGGAAGAAGTAGCTCAACTCCGCCAGCACTCGCCAAATATCCTCTCTGACATACCCTCGAATCATCACAGGCATTATCCGCTCAAGCCATACATGGTAGTCATGACTCTTGAGGCCTCCTATTCGCTTTGTAGCCATATTCACTCCCCTCATGATATTAGCTGCATATCCATCAGGGAAGTACAAGTAGTTTACAATCCGTTGGAGAATTTCCTTCCATTGGGGCATTGAAGGGGTGAAAGGGGCTAGTGGCTTCTTCCAAGAATTACCTTTTGTACGAGGCACCAAATTTAATTTTGGCGTGTTGCATAGTTTGGCTTGATCGATCCTAGCTTGAATGTTATCCTTTGACTTCTCGGTGTCGAGGAGCGAGACGAGTAAGGCCTCCACAATATTCTTTTCAATGTGCATTACATCAATGTTGTGTGGAAGTAGAAGATCTTTGAAGTAAGGGAGCCTCCATAAGCTTGGAATGTGAGTCCACTGGTGTGTCTCTCCATATCCCACAAAACCTTTCCCATCGAGCTTTTCCTCGAGAGCATCTAACTCATCCTTAAGCTGGGCACCGGTCATAATAGGTGGTGGCGGGTCATCAACAATAACACCTTTTTGGAAGTGCATAGCGTCTTGCCTGTATGGGTGATCAAGATGAAGGAACTACCGATGTTGGTCAAAGCATACATACTTGTGACCCTTAGCCATCCAAATGAAAGTCACACGCTGTCGGCATACTGGGCAAGGCCACTTCCCCTTTACACACCAACCACAAAATATCGCACGTGCCGGTAGGTCATGTAGCGATGTGTGGTACCAGATATGCATATTGAGGTGCTTCTTTGAAACGTCATCGTATGTCCGGACCCCGTTGTTCCAACCAACAAGTAAGTCATCCACCAATGGCTCCATATACACACTCATATGCTTCCCATGATAGTTAGGACCTGGAATTATCAACGTCAGGAAGATGTGATGTCGTTGCATGCAAACGCCAGGGGGCAGATTCAGGGGGATCAGATATACTGGCCAACCACTGTATATGGCAGCCATCAAACCATATGGATTGAACCCGTCGGTTGTTATCCCAGCAGCTACACTCTTCCAGTCATCTGTTTTCGTATGAATTTCAACAAATTTCTTCCATGCTTCACCATCCCGTGGATGTTGCATCTTTTTTGTATTGTACATCTTCCCTTCCGCGGCCCATCTCATATATTGGGCAGTTTCCTCGGTCATATAAAGCCACTGGATCCTTTTTGTGAATGAAGGATATCGAAGGATATTGACGGCAATTGTGAGCTGCCTCTTGCTACCATCATCATCTATTACCTCAATATACCTAGAGGATTTGCACTTGACACAATAATTCGTATCTTTATGTTCATTTCTAAATAACATGCATCCGTTTGGACAAGCATGTATTTGCTCATACGGCATCTTAAGTGAACCGAGGATTTTGTTCGACTCATACATGTTCTTTGGCAATATATTTTCTTTAGGCAACAGGCTAGCAATAACTGAGAATAACTCATTGAAGCAAATTATGCTCATGTTATGGTTTGCCTTCAGGGCCATTAGGCGTGCAATGCCATCTAGTTGAGTAACCTCTGTATGGGCGTGAAGGGGTTTTTGTGCCACAAACAAAGCTGCATGATACTCTTCAGGGCTTTCCGGCGGCTCCTCGGAGTTCGGGTCCTCCCGCGGATCTGCACGGCGGATGTCATCTAACAGGTTTTCAATCCGAGTATCATATTCGCCGGTAAGTTGTCGCACCACCTCCGCCCTGGACTGTTCTGTCTCACCATGAAAGATCCACCGGTAGTAGCCTGGCGTAAACCCATATTTTCCTAAGTGTTTACTCATAGTAATCTTATCTCTTTCAGTCTGGCTATCACACTCTGTGCATGGGCACCAAATTCCACGAACTGGCGTTTCTCCAGCAAATACTAATTCCAGGAAATCATTGGTCTTCGACCTCCACTCAGGGGTCATACCCTCCATGCTGGGATGTCCGGTGTACATCCACTCACGTTCTTCCATCCTCTGATATAAAGTGAAACACACACATATTTTTTTTTATGTAACAAGTGGTTCCATCAAGTTTTACGACATGCCCTGAGCTATGTAATAGGTAAAGATAGGTCCTAATCCCACCCGAGAATGTGTAGGCTGGGTTCGCTTTCATGACGTACTCCGACCCGAGACTAAATATCGGCAGCACCTCCCCGCTGTTCTCCAAATACACATCTCAGCAATAAGCCAAGAGGATGTGTATCTACAGAACAACAAGGAGACACTGTCGAAATTCTGTCTCGGATCTATGTACATCATGAAAACGACCCGCCTACACATCCTCGGGTTGTCCATGGAAAACATGGACAATTCGAAAGAGTTGAGGTTATAAATATGCAAAGACTTGCATATTTATAGATACAACCCTTCCGAATGGGAGACACCTAGGTTACGCGACTATTTATGTGATCTACAAATAATGAAAACCTACACATGAACGGGAAGAGATTACCCTTGAAGCGTGCAACGGAATTCACTCTCTCTATTGTCAAAATAGATGCATGTCCTGCATGAAAGAATGAAGTTGTGTCAATCATATATCAAACACACAAACATCAATAACACTCACTCACACACCCCCCACACACAAACACACTCACATATCCATACACAACATCACACACTCACTCACACATGCACACACACACATCAATAGCACCCCTCTCCCACACACACACTCACATACACCATTCATTATATATGCACATATATACACACCTAAATATAAAAAACAATTCATTATATATGCACACATACACCAACATCACTCACTGACACACACACGTACAAAGCACACACTCACACACATTATTCACTATGCATATATATACACCTTTTGTTGTAATGGAGAGGGGGGAAACCCCTTTTATTTAAAAAAACGAGATTGAGTAGGGGCTCACCTACGGGGCAGGGGGCGGCGGGGGAGGTGGATGCCGGACGAGGTAGAGCTTAGTGGAGGGGATGCCGCGCCGGTGGTGCTCGGTGAAGCTTGGCCGAGATGGTGGCGGTGGACGAGCTCGGTGGAGGTGGCGGTGGGGGGGGCTCGGTGGAGGTGGAGGGGTCGGGGGAGGCACTCCCGGTGGCGGCGGCGGCGGCAGAGCTTGCCGGATGGGTCGGCAACACTAATGGCCGGCGGCGGACAGAGGGGGCGGGGGCGAGAGAAACAGAGAGAGAAGAGAGGAGTGAGCGCACGCGAGGGGGAAATTTTTGCATAAGTCCCCGCGGGAAACATTTCCGAGAGCCAACTTTTAGCGACACTCGGTAAAAGTCTTAACCTAGATCTCGGAGGCTTTTCCGAGAGCCGCACCGACAGTAGTTACCGAGGGTCGTCCAGCAGCACTCGGCAATGGCCGCATTTTCCGAGAGGAACTCTCGGTAAAGCATCCTTCCTGTGCATTCTCCATAATATGTATTATAATTTTCTTTGTTGTTTTCTTCCATGCTTGGCAAACAACCTTAGCACATCATAATTACCGTCTTGTGTTTTCTTTTTAAATGATGGGCCTCACCCGGTTCTAGAGACCGGCACCCCTCCGGTGGCCCCGACAGTCTAGGGCGTTGATTGGCACCGAGAGGGTGTAGTCCACGGTGAATAACTGCTTCTCCGTGTTAGTGCATGTCATCGCGAGATGACAGACCAAGCCTAGGCCAAAGCCACAGCAAGATCCCATCCGTGTAGACCCGACGCGTTCGTTTCCCCCCTCCAGGTGCCGGCGGCAGCGCCGTCCGTGAGGGGGGCACACACCGGAGACGCGTGCTGGGCGTTTGCAACCGCCACAACACTTCCAGACTTGTGAGAGGCCGCCTACGCAAGATTTGGCGGCTGTGCTAGCCCCGTGAAGCCGCCGACCACAGTCGTAGACACGCGAAGAGCAATTCGCGGAGAGGGAAGTGTTCAGATACTTCTCCATCACCAAAAATTATGAAAAATTACCATTAGTCCTATAGCACATGTGTCCACATCGTGTAAAAAACTTATGATTTTATCGCGCTCCGAGTATTTTATAATATTCGCACCGCATCATTACCGCAGAAGTCTACTACTGTGTCATCGCCGTCCGTGAGGGGGGCCACACCCCGGAGACGCGTGCCGCCTCTTCGGACATGCCACCACACCGTACGGCATGTATGAGGGCCCGGTGCGATACTCCGGTGGCATTGCTACCCCCCCCCCCCCCCCAAGGCCCCCATCCCGCCTAATCCTGTAGTGTTTGACCACGAGATCTAGCCCTTTGACTTTGCACAAACGGGCTTTGACCAGTGGAACTCTCCACCCAATTGTGTTAGGTCAGCCCATAGGAACACTTTGGAGCAACATCCGGGCCAAAGCCACAGCAAGACCCCATCCGTGTAGACCCGACGCGTCCGTTTCCCCCCTCCAGCTGCCGGCGGCGGCGCCGTCCGTGAGGGGGGCACAACCCCGGAGAGGCGCGCCAGGCGTTTGCAACCGCCACAACACTTCTAGACTTGTGAGAGGCCGCCTATGCAAGATTTGGTGGCATGTGCTAGCCCCCGGAGGCTGCCGGCCACAGTCGTAGACACGCAAAGAGCAATACACGGACAGGGAAGTGTTCAGATACTTATCCATCACCAAAAAATATGAAAAATTACCATCAGTCCTATAGCACATGTGCCCACGTCATGTAATAAACTCATGATTTTATCGCGCTCCGAGTATTTAATAATATCCACACCGCATCGTTACCGCAGAACGTCTACTACTGTGTCATCGCCGTCCGTGAGGGGGGCCACACCCCGGAGATGCGTGCCGCCTCTTCGGACATGCCACCACACCGTATGGCATGTATGAGGGCCCGGTGCGATGCTCCGATGGCATTGCTACTCCCCAGGGCCCCCGTCCCGCCTAACCCTGTAGCATTTGACCACGGGATCTAGCCCTTTGACTTTGCACGGATGGGCTTTGACCAGTGGAACTCTCCACCCGGTTGTGTTAGGTCAGCCCATAGGAACACTTTGGAGCAACATCCGGGCCAAAGCCACAGCAAGACCCCATCCGTGTAGACCCGACGCGCCCGTTTCCCCCCTCCAGGTGCCGGCAGCGGCGCCGTCCGTGAGGGAGTGCACACCCCGGAGACGCAGGCCGGGCGTTTGCAGCCGCCACAACACTTCCAGACTTGTGAGAGGCCGTGTGCTTGCCCCCGGAGGCCGCCGGCCATAGTCGTAGACACGCGAAGAGCAATCCGCGGAGAGGGAAGTGTTCAGATACTTCTCCTTCACCAAAAATTATGAAAAATTACCATCAGCACTATAGCACATGTGCCCACATCGTGTAAATAACTCATGATTTTGTCGCGCTCTGAGTATTTAATAATATTCATGCCACATCGTTACCGCAAAACGTTACCACGATGTGCGTTGCTTATTCAAATAGCACACCACCCCTGCATGCATATGCATGGGCCACACGCATGTAGGGGTGCCCCTGCCCCCACCCCCCTCGGGCGGTCTCTATATCGAGCACCCATCCGGTGGCCCCGGCGGTCTAGGGCATTATTAGGCACCGAGAGGGTGTAGTCCACGGTGAATAACTGCTTCTCTGTGTTAGTGCATGTCATCACGAGATGAAAGACCAAGTCTAGGCCCGTTCTTCGAGATAGTATATGCATGGGCTATCCGGTGGCCCCGGGGGTGTAGGAAGTTGACCGGCACCGAGAGAGGGGGTAGGCCACGGTAAACAACTGCTTCTTCTCATGTTTATTACTTTACACTCTTTAAAGTTCTCTCTCGGTGCCGGTCTAGAAAGTTGACCGGCACCGAGAGAAGGGACAGGCCACGGTCAACAACTGCTTCTTCTCATGTTTCTTACTTTACACTCTTTTAAGTTGAGTTTTGAAAAAAAATCATAAAAGTTCATGGAATTTATAAACTTTGGTCGTAAAAGCATATGAAATATGAGATACAAAAAAGATAGTGCAAAACAAAGACAAAAAGAGAAGGGGAAAAATTAGAGCAGTGGTTACCGAGGGTCGACTCTCGGCTCTCAGTAATGGCCAACTTTTCCGAGAGTTGCTCTAGGTAAAGAATCTAACCTAGATCTATTTCCTTCTTGTGCGTTCTCGATAATATGTATTATACTTTTTTTGTTGTTTTCTTCCATGCTTGGAAAACAACCTTAGCACATCAAAAATACCGTCTTGTGTTTTCTTCTTCGGATGGGCCTTGTCCGGTTCTAGAGACCGGCACCCCTCCGGTGGCCCCGGCGGTTTAGGGTGTTGTTCGGCACCTAGAGGGGGTAGGACATGGGGAATAACTGCTTCTTCGTGTTAGTGCATGTCATCGCGAGATGACAGACCAAGTCTAGGCCCGTTCTGTCACGAGATCGCCCACTGAAGACTCTGTCTCGGGGACGAACGCAGCAGGTCCTCGACGTTGCCGCCCGTGTGTGTGGTTTGTGGGGCACGTTCCACGTCAAGGACGTGCGTTGCTTATTCAAATAGCACGCCACCCCTACATGCATATACATGGGCCACGCGCATGTAGGCGTGCCTCCCCCCCTCCCCCTCGGCGGTCTACATATCGAGCACCCATCTGGTGGCCCCGGCGGTCTAGGGCGTTATTCGGCACCGAGAGGGTGTAGTCCATGGTGAATAACCAAGTCTAGGCTCGTTCTGTCACGTGATCACCCATCGAAGATTCTGTCTCGGGGACGGACGCAGCCGGTCCTCGACGTTCCCGCCCGTGTGTGTGTGGTTTGTGAGGCACGTGCCACGTCAAGGACGTGCGTTGCTTATTGAAATAGCACACCACCCCTGCATGCATATGCATGGGCCACACGCATGTAGGGGTGCCCTCCCCCCCTCGGGCGGTCTCCATATCGAGCACCCGTCCGGTGGCCCCGGCGATCTAGGGCGTTATTCGGCACCGAGAGGGTGTAGTCCACGACGAATAACTGCTTCTCCGTGTTAGTGCATGTCATCGCGAGATGACAGACCAAGTCTAGGCTCGTTGTGTCATGCGATCACCCGCCGAAGATTCTGTCTCGGGGACGGACGCAGCCGGTCCTCGACGTTCCCGCCCGTGTGTGTGTGGTTGTGAGGCACGTGTCATGTCAAGGACGTGCATTGCTTATTCAAATAGCACACGGCCATGGGCTATCCGGTGGCCCCTGCGGTCTAGGAAGTTGACCGGCACCGAGAGAGGGGGTAGGCCACGGTCAACAACTGCTTCTTCTCATGTTTATTACTTTACACTCTTTAAAGTTCTCTCTCGATGTCAGTCTAGAAAGTTGACCGGCACCGAGAGAGGGGGTAGGCCTCAGTCAAGAACTCCTTCTTCTCATGTTTTTCACTTTACACTCTTTAAAGTTGAGTTTTGAAAAAAAGCATCAAAAGTCATGGAATTTATAAACTTTGGCCGTAAAAGCATATGAAATATGAGATACAAAAAAGATAGTGCAAAACAAAGACAAAAAGAGAAGGGGAAAAAATTAGAGTAGTGGTTACCGAGGGTCGACTCTCGGCTCTCGGTAATGGCCACCTTTTTCGAGAGTTGCTCCAGGTAAAGAATCTAACCTAGATCTCTTTCCTTCTTATGCATTCTCGATAATCTGTATAATACATTTTTTTGTTGTTTTCTTCCATGCTTGGAAAACAACCTTAGCACATCATAATTACCGTCTTGTGTTTTCTTCTTCAGATGGGCCTCGTCCGGTTCTAGAGACCGGCACCCCTCCGGTGGCCCCGGCGGTCTAGGGCGTTGTTCGGCACCTAGAGGGGGTAGGCCATGGGGAATAACTGCTTCTTCGTGTTAGTGCATATCATCGCGAGATGACAGACCAAGTCTAGGCCCGTTCTGTCACGGGATCTGATACGTCTCCGACGTATCTATAATTTTTGATTGTTCCATGCTGTTATATCATGTGTTTTGGATGTTTATGGGATTTATTAAACACTTCTATATTTTTTTGGGACTAACCTATTGACCCAAAGCCCAGTGCCAGTTCCTGTTTTATCCCTTGTTTCAGTGTTTCGAAGAAAAAGAATATCAAACGGAGTCGAAACGGAATGAAACCTTCTGGAGAAGTTATTTTTGGAAGAAAAGCTACCCGATAGACTTGGAGTGCACGTCAGGAAAGAAACGAGGGAGCCACAAGGTAGGGGGGCGCGCCCATCCCCTAGAGCGCACCCTCCACCCTCGTGGGCCCCTCGTGGCTCCCCTGACGTACTTCTTCCGCCTATATATCTCCATATACCCTGAAAACTTCGTAGAACAGAATAGATCGGGAGTTCCGCCGCCGCAAGCCTCTGTAGCCACCAAAAACGAATCGGGACCCTGTTCCGGCAGCCTGCCGGAGGGGGGAACCCTCACCGGTGGCCATCTTCATCATCCCGACATTCTCCATGACGAGGAGGGAGTAGTTCACCCTCGGGGCTGAGGGTATGTGAGGGAGACCTGGATTTGGGGGTGTCCGGATAGCCGAACTATCACCGTTGGCCGGACTCCTGGACTATGAAGATACAAGATTGAAGACTTCGTCCCGTGTCTGGATGGGACTTTCCTTGGCGTGGAAGGCAAGCTTGGCGATACGAATATGTAGATCTCCTACATTGTAACCGACTCTGTGTAACCCTAACCCTATCCGGTGTCTATATAAACCGAACGGTTTTAGTCCGTAGGACGAAGAACAATCATACCATAGGCTAGCTTCTAGGGTTTAGCCTCTCTGATCTCGTGGTAGATCCACTCTTGTACTACCCATAGCATCAATATTAATCAAGAAGGAGAAGGGTTTTACCTCCATCGAGAGGGCCCGAACCTGGGTAAAAACATTGTGTCCCTTGTCTCCTGTTACCATCCGCCTAGACGCACAGTTCAGGACCCCCTACCCGAGATCCGCCGGTTTTGACACTGACATTGGTGCTTCCATTGAGAGTTCCTCTGTGTCATCATCCTTAGGCCCGATGGCTCCTTCGATCATCAACAACGACGCGGTCCAGGGTGAGACTTTTCTCCCCGGACAGATCTTCGTATTCGGCGGCTTTGCACTGCGGGCCAATTCACTTGGCCATCTGGAGCAGATCGAAAGCTACGCCCTGGCCATCAGGTCAGATTTGGGAGTTTGAACTACACGGCCGACATCTGTGGAGACTTGATCTTCGACGGATTCGAGCCACAGCCAAGCGCGCCGCACTGTCTCGAAGGACACGATCTAGCTCTGCAGCCGAACAGTGCCCTGGAGGCAGAACCAGCGTCCGCTCCGACCCTTAGCTCGGAGCCGACTCCGCCGATCGAGGACGAGTGGCTGGACACCGCCTCGGGGCCTACGATATCTACGGCTATTAAGCCGAACTCCATCCCTGTCCTTTGCGAAGACCGTGACTCCAAGGTGCCGGACTCCTCTCCGGACTCCGAACCCTCCGCGCCCCTGCCAATCGAATCCAATTGGGTGCCGGTTGTGGAGTTCACTGCCACAGACATCTCTCAGCACTCGCCCTTTGGCGACATCCTGAATTCACTAAAGTCTCTCTCTTTATCAGGAGAGCCCTGGCCGGACTACGATCAGGAAGGTTGGGATGCGGACGACGAAGAAATTCAACACCCACCCACCACCCACTTTGTAGCCACTGCCGATCGATGATTTAACCGACATGCTCGACTTCGACTCAAGACATCGGCGATATGGACGGCGATGCCGAGGCGACCAAGAACCAGCGCCTACGAGGCACTGGAAGGCCACCTCGTCATACGACATATACATGGTGGACATCCCAAAAGATGGGAACGGCGATGGAACAGCGGAAGATGACCCCTCCAAGAAACAGCCCAAGCGCCGGCGTCAGCGGCGCCCTTCTAAATCCCGCCACAGCAAAAACGGTGATTCCGACACGGGAGATAATAACACCCCGGACAGTGCCGAAGACAACCCCTCCGGCAGGATTCAGCACAGAGGAGGGAGAAGCCAGCCCTCATGATAGAGCGGCAGACAGGGAGGTGGAGGGCGATAATTATATGCCTCCCTCCAAAGATGAGGCAAGCCTCGATTTAGCAATTTGTCGTGCACGAGGATCCCGCTGAACAGGAGGCGTTTCAAACGCAGGCTTATGGCCACGGCAAGTAGCCTCAAGAAAAGCAGCGACAACTTAGAGCTGACCAAGACTTGCTAGCTGACGGATGGACTGAAGTCCTTGCAGCCGAAGAGTCTGAACTCGGCGCCCTCCAAGAGATACCCAAAACGTAGGCTGCTACCCCAATTAGAGGAAGCAGCACCCAAACCTACATCACCAGCGCATGATGCGGCCGACCGGCCACCCCGTGGCCGCCACAGAGAGGCCTCTAGACCCTCCATTCAAGCCGCACCCTGGCGTCGCTCGAAAAGTACCAAGGCACGAGGAAACGCGCCAAACCTGCGAGACATATTGGAGGACAAGGCAAGGCAAACAAGATCGATCTACGGATCGCGTGGGCGCCCCACGACACGCGACGATAACCATCACGCCGGATACAGCAATTCGGCCGGGCGAACACGATGAGACAAAGCTCATTTGAGCTGTGTCGTGATATAGCTCAATATAGAGGCGCGACACCCACTATGCTTCACGAGGGAAGTGATGGATCATCAAATCCACGAGGGTTTCAACCCGTAAACATCGAATCATCACGATGGCACAACAGATCCTGCGGTTTGGATCGAGGACTACCTCCTCCATATCCACATGGCCCGCGGTGATGATCTACACGCCATCAAATACCTCCCACTCAATCTTAAAGGACCAGCTCGGCATTGGCTTAACAGCTTGCGGCCAGAATCAATTGGTTGTTGGGAGGACACGGAAGCCGCATTCCTTGATAACTTCCAGGGCACATATGTGCGACCACCCGACGCTGATGACCTCAGCCACATAATTCAGCAGCGGAAGAATCGGCGGACAATTACGGACACGGTTCCTAACCAAGAAAAATCAAATCGTTGACTGTCCGGATGCAAAGGCCCTTGCAGCCTTCAAACATAACATCCGCGACGAGTGGCTTGCCCGGCACCTAGGACAGGAAAAGCCGAAATCCATAGCAGCCCTCACAATGCTCATGACCCGCTTTTGCGCGGAGAGGACAGCTGGCTAGCTCGTAGTAACAACTTGACCAAAAACCCTGGTAGTTCGGATACCAAGGACAGCAATGGCAGGTCGCGTCGCAACAAGCACAAGCGCCGCGTGCTTGGCGATAATGCTGAAGATGCGGCAGTCAATGCCGGATTCAGAGGCTCTAAACCCGGTCAGCGGAAAAAGCCGTTCAAAAGAAATACTCAGGGCCCGTCCAATCTGGACCGAATACTCGATCGCTCGTGCCAAATACATGGCGCCCTCGAAAAACCAGCCAACCACACCAACAGGGATTGTTGGGTCTTCAAATAGGCAGGCAAGTTAAATGCCGAACTCAATGACAAGGGGCTGCATAGCGATGACGAGGAGGAGCCCCGGCCGAACAATAGAGGACGGAAGGGCTTCCCCCACAAGTGCGGACGGTGAACATGATATACGCAACCCACATACCCAAAAGGGAGCGGAAGCGTGCACTAAGGGACGTATATGCGATGGAGCGATCGCCGAAGTTCAACCCATGGTCCTCCTGCCCGATCACCTTTGATCGAAGGGACCACCCCACTAGCATCCGCCACGGCGGATTCGCCGCATTTGTTCTTGACCCTATCATCGACGGATTTCACCTCACTAGAGTCCTGATGGACGGCGGTAGCAGCCTGAATCTGCTCTATCAGGATACAGTGTGCAAAATGGGCATAGACCCCTCAAGGATTAAACCCACAAAGACATCATACCGGGTGTAGAGGCCAATTGTACAGGCTCAGTAACACTCGAAGTGGTCTTCGGATCCCCGGATAACTTCCGAAGCGAAGACTTAATCTTCGACATAGTCCCGTTCATGGCGGCTATCACACATCGCTTGGACGAACCGCATTTGCAAAGTTCAATGCGGTGCCGCACTACGCATACCTCAAGCTCAAGATGCCAGGCCCTCGAGGAGTAATCACGGTCTATGGAAACACCGAACGCTCTCTCCGAACGGAGGAGCATACGGCAGCCCTCACGGCGGAGGTGCAAAGCAGCGTCTCACAGCAATTCTCGAGTCCGGCTACTAAACATCCGGGCACCGTCAAGCGTGCCCGGAGTAATCTACAACAAGACCGCCTGGCACGATCCGAGCACGCGTAGCAATCCGTCCCCAACCCCAGCCTCGCGAAATTGCGAAGCCAGTACTACGCATACATAACTACGCTCTGGAGATACCGTGGGCATAAGGGGAGGGGCACGACCACGGCACGCCCAGAATGCGGCTCAACCGCACCAGGGGATCCTGATTGTGTCATTCTTTTTCTTTCTTCTTTTCTCTTACTTTCAGGACCCCGTTTTTCAGAAGCCCTGTCCGGCTCTAGAATTGCCGAACTCACGATGCAACAGCCAGGGAAGCAGAAAGCTACGTCGAGTGTCCAGGTGGTCTCTACTACGAGCATTATACCTGTTTTACATACCATCCCGCAGCTTACCCCTGGAGGGGGACATGTCAAATAATCCCATCCCTTGCTTATCGCACTATTTGTATCGTTCTGCTTTCATTGCAGTACCTTTTTGAATAAACAATACATAGCTTTTGCCTATTATTGCACTCCTTTCTTTATCTATATATATGTTCATTCATGACACGTTGCACCCGTACATTTGGTACGACCAATACACCAGGGGCTTAATTACCCCAAAGATATGGTGTGATAAGTCCGAACACTTTCACAAGTGCGGCACCCCGAACTTATAGCATTATATGCATCGGCTCCGAATCATGTCTTGGGTCAATAGTTGGGTTTGCCTGGCTCCCATGTTTTGGTACCTTCCGTTCCGTTATATCGGCTAAGGTAGCGCTGGGAGAACCACTGCAATTGTGCCCTGGTTGAGCTGGGTTGAGCACCTCACTGGAGAAAGCTAAAACTGACCGTCATGATAGGGCGAGAGCCGGTCGCTGTTCGAGAGGTTTTTTCGGGTCCCTAAAGACTTATGCCGCTTAGAGCGAGGAGTCGGCATTGTCCGCCCAAGGCGTGGATAGCGCCCCGAACTCGGTCTTCTGAATACTAGGGGCTTCGCCGAAATTTAAAATTATATAATTCTATGCCTAAGTGAGAGAGTTCAAGCACTATAGTCTGGTTGCCTTGTTCGTTGCGTTGAGAGCCTCCCTCAAAGGACCCAAGAACGGGAACAAGAGCGCTCAAGTTTATCCCGAACACCCCAGCACTCGTGGCATGGGGGCTGAAGCCAACGACTTGCCATCTCTCAAATTTGATAAGCGGCCGCCTGAGAAGGTAATATTTTAAATTCACAAGCGTTGCTTAGCGCATATGAACAAGTTTTCAGCGTACAGGATAACAAATGCGAGTCTATTCAAAAATTACATCTTTGGAGCATTCACCCGCTATAAGGCGGGCACCCTTCAGGACGCCCTCATAGTACATTTCGGGCTTGCGATGCTCGTTGCCCGGCAGTGGCCCGTCCGTCACAAGCTTCTCAGCATCCATCTTGCCCCAGTGCACTTTAGCACGAGCAAGGGCCCGACGGGCACCTTCAATTCAGACGAAGCGCTTGATGACTTCAATCCATGGACAGGCGTCCACCAGCCACCGCACTACCCCGAAGTAGCTCCCAGGCATGGCTTCCTTAGGCCACAGCCGAATTATGAGGTCCTTCATGGCCTGTTCGGCGACCTTGTGGAGCTCGACCAGCTGCTTCAGCTGGTCGCTCAGGGGCACCGGATGTCCGCCTCAAAGATTCGAGACCAGAACACCTTTTCCGTCGAGCTCCCCTCCTCGGCGCGGTAGAACGCGGCAACATCAGACACACTACGGGGAAGATCTGTGAATGCTCCTGGAGAGCTCCAGATTCGGGTAAATAATAGATAATTCACTTTCACAAGCTTGCTTTGCATAAAGAATTCCTTACCCGCCGCTATCTTCTTTAATGATTCAATTTCGTGGAGGGCTTTTTGGGCTTCAGCCTTAGCGGCTTTGGCACTCTCAACAGCCGAGGTGAGCTCGGACTCTCGAGTCTTCCAGTCACGCTCCAAACTCTCGTGTTTTTCCACGAGAGCCTGGAGCTCTTGCCGCACCTCCGCCACCCGCGCCTCCTGCTTCTCTCGCTCGGTGCGCTCCGCGGCCGCTTTGCTTTCGGCCGTGGACACCGCTTTCTTCAGGAGTCGCCACCTCGCTCGTGGCCCCTACAATACCCATGTTAGTCCTGTCATTTTTGCAACCAAATCCTTTCTATAAGGTATTACTTTAAGAAGGTATTACTTACCTTCCTTGTCCTCGAGCTGCTTCTTGGCAAGGCCGAGCTCGTTCTCGGACCGCTCGAGGCTCTGGTTCAATGCATTGACCTCCGCAGTCAGTGCGGCAGAGGTCAGCAACGCAGCCTGAATTCCCATATTGACATACTTATGTTAGACTCTTGCGTATATCTTTTTAGATCCTCAGTTCGGGTTTTCTTTCCGAACACCGAACTAAGCATCAGGGGCTACTGTCTATGCGGTAATATTTTTACATATTCTAAACTTACCTCAAAGCCTGTTAGAAGGCTGGTACAGGCTTCAGTCAGCCCGCTCTTAGCGGACTGAACTTTCTGGATCACCACACTCATAACAGTGCGGTGCTCCTCGTCGATGGAGGCGCCGTTAAGCGCCTCCAGCAAGCTATCCGGTGCCTCCGGATGGACGGAGGTCACCGGCGTCGCAGTCTTGCCCTTCTTACGAAGGGGCCGCTTGCCGGACTTCGGAACCACTGAAGGTTCCGGTACGGAGTCCGGCACAGGGCCGGACTTAGAGCCCTCTGGGGTTTCGCCCCCTTTGCGCCCGGAGTCCGGGAGGTCGCCTTGCGGCGCCTCCAGGACCACCTCCTCCTGGTGGGGCCCCTTTTGGGACTCCACCGCGGTGCCGTCTGCGTCATGAGGAGGGGAGGCGGTCAGAAGTGAAGTGCTATTCACATCCGACGAATCCAGGGAGCCGCTCGACGAGGCGGCGAGCTCGTCCTTGGGCGGGCTACGTGGTTATATTCGGCGTTAGAAGACACCATGTGACAAATAAAAAGTCTTGAGTTATTCCGGAGCCCGGACACTTATCATCTCGCCAGGGGCTTGGCCCTTGGTGGCTACTCCTCCTCGTAGTTGTCGGCGTTGGTGGAGAAGTCCGGAGGAAGGGTCCTTCCTCTCTTGGACCCTCTGGCCTCCCCAGTCGGGGCGGCCTTCCTTTTCTTCTCTCCCCCCGCTAGGGGAGAGGCTTCTTTTTCCTCCTCCTCTTCCTCAGGGGAGGATTCCGCCTCAGAGTCGTCGGACGATGAGTCTGACAGCACCTGGCGCCGGGAGCTCCTTCGAGTTCCCGTGGCCTTCTTCTTGGCCTTCTTCTCCGGCACCACGTGAGGTGCCGGAGCCAGCAGCCCCGTCAATCGGGCGTCCGCTGGGTCTTCTGGCAAGGGGGCCGGACAGTTAATCTGTCCAGACGTCTTCAGCCAGTCCTGTCAAAGGTTAGGGAGTTTTAGATCCCGCATAGAGTCAAACTATGAAAAAAGAGTCCCATAAAGGGTGAAATAACTTACCTCGCTGGCTTGACGCTGCGAGCTGAATCCGCGATCTTTGGTAGCGGATGCGGAACCGGCACCCTTGAACAGCACCTTCCGGGCATCTTCGCACGTAGTGTCGAATAGCGGCTCAAGGTTCAGTGCTGTGCGGATCAAACTCCCACAAATTGAAGGCCCGTTCTTTGGCATGGGAGAATCCGGCGGATGAGCATCACTGGATTACATTGACAAGCTTGAGATTCTTGTCCACCAGGTTTGGACGCAGGTTTGGAGTCGGACCGCTCTTCCGAATCACCCCACGTCAGCCCGTCTCTTTCCATGATGTGAGCCGTAAAGGGAGCCAGATCAGAATTTGGGGGCCGCCCATTGAGAGTCGCGCGGCTCGGTGATGTAGAACCACCCCGATTGCCACCCCTTTATGGTCTCCACAAAGGAGCCCTCGAGCCATAGGACGTTGGCCATCCTGCCCAGCATGGCACCTCCGCACTCCGCTTGGTGGCCGCCCACTACCTTTGGCTTGACATTGAAGGTCTTCAGCCATAAGCCGAAGTGGGGCTGGATGCAGAGGAAGGCCTCGCACACGACGATAAACGCTGAGATGTTGAGGATGAAATTCGGGGCTAGATCATGGAAATCTAGGCCGTAGTAGAACATGAGCCCTCGGACGAATGGGTGAAGTGGAAACCCTAGTCCGCGGAGGAAGTGGGGGAGGAACACCACCCTCTCATGGGGCCGGGGGTGGGGATGAGCTGCCCCTTGTTGGGGAGCCGACACGCGATGTCGCCGGACAAGTATCCAGCTTTCCGCAGATTTTTGATGTGCCCCTCCGTGACGGAGGAGGCCATCCAGTTGCCTCCCGCTCCGGACATGGTTGGAGAAGGTTGAGGTGGGATGTGCGGACTTGGGCGCTGGAGCTCGAGTGCGCAGAAATGGATGAGCAAAGGAGGAAGAAGGCGTAGGTTAAAAGGTGGATCCTTATCCCCTTATATGGACGGACGAAGCTATGCGTCCCCCGCTAGCCTGGTAAAACTCGCTTATCTCCCAAGCGCCATAATCAATGGCGCGGTTGGGTTACCCACGCCCGTATTGATGGGAATCCCGGAATAAGGGGACACGATCTCCGCCTTGATAAGGCGTGCCAAGGAAACCGCCTCGCTAAACGCGCTGAGGTGGAACAGTAAAACGATTCGTATAAAGGCCTGGCCGTGGTGTGATGTCACGGCGCGGAATACGTCAGCAGATCTGTGCAAAAGTTATTCTCTCTACGGTGGTATGTGGGACTTGTTTTGCAGAGCCGGACACTATCCTTGTGTTCAAAATCTTCTATGAAGTATTCGGAGGAGGAACCCGCCCTGCAATGCCGAAGACAATATGCGCGTCGGATTCGTCGTCATTGAAGCCTGGTTCAGGGGCTACTGAGGCAGTCCTGGATTTGGGGGTGTCCGGATAGCCGAACTATCACCGTTGGCCGGACTCCTGGACTATGAAGATACGAGATTGAAGACTTCGTCCCGTGTCCGGATGGGATTTTCCTTGGCGTGGAAGGCAAGCTTGGCGATACGGAAATGTAGATCTCCTACCATTGTAACCGACTCTGTGTAACCCTAACCCTATCCGGTGTCTATATAAACTGGAGGGTTTTAGTCCGTAGGACGAAGAACAATCATACCATAGGCTAGCTTCTAGGGTTTAGCCTCTCTGATCTCGTGGTAGATCCACTCTTGTACTACCCATATCATCAATATTAATCAAGCAGGAGTAGGGTTTTACCTCCATCGAGAGGGCCGAAACCTGGGTAAGAACATCGTGTCCCTTGTCTCCTGTTACCATCCGCCTAGACGCACAGTTCGGGACCCCCTACCCGAGATCCGCCGGTTTTGAAACCGACAGTATGTACCAGTAGCTATGTGTTTGATCTCTCTCTCTCTCTCGTGTTCATGATTTGGCACGATCTTGATGTATCGCAAGCTTTGCTATTATAGTTGGATCTTATGTTGCTTATCCCCTCTACTCTCCTGTAATGGATTGAGTTTTCCCTTTGAAGTAATCTTATCGGATTGAGTCTTTAATGATTTGAGAACACTTGATGTATGTCTTGTCGTGCGTATCTGTGGTGACAATGGGATATCACGTGAGTCACTTGATGTATGTTTTGGTGATCAACTTGCGGGTTCCGCCCATGAACTTATGCATAGGGGTTGGCACACGTTTTCGTCTTGATTCTCCGGTATAAACTTTTGGGGGTACTCTTTGAGGTTCTATGTGTTGGTTGAATAGATGAATCTGAGATTGTGTGATGCATATCGTATAATCATACCCACGGATACTTGAGGTGACATTGGAGTATCTAGGTGACATTAGGGTTTTGGTTGATTTGTTTCTTAAGCTGTTATTCTAGTATGAACTCTAGGGCTGTTTGTGACACTTATAGGAATAGCCCAATGGATTGATTGGAAAGAATAACTTTGAGGTGGTTTCGTACCCTACAATAATCTCTTCGTTTGTTCTCTGCTATTAGTGACTTTGGAGTGACTCTTTGTTGCATGTTGAGGGATAGTTATATGATCCAATTATGTTATTATTGTTGGGAGAACATGCACTAGTGAAAGTATGAACCCTAGGCCTTGTTTCCTAGCATTGCAATACCGTTTACGCTCCCTTTTATCATTAGTTACCTTGCTGTTTTTATATTTTAAGATTACAAAAACCTATATCTACCATCCATGTTGCACTTGTATCACCATCTCTTCGCCGAACTACTGCACCTATACAATTTACTTTTGTATTGGGTGTGTTGGGGACACAAGAGACTCTTTGTTATTTGGTTGCAGGGTTGCTTGAGAGAGACCATCTTCATCCTATCCCTCCCACGGATTGATAAACCTTAGGTCATCCACTTGAGGGAAATTTGCTACTGTCCTACAAACCTCTGCACTTGGAGGACCAACAACGTCTACAAGAAGAAGGTTGTGTAGTAGACATCAAGATCGCCCACCGAAGACTCTGTCTCAGGGACGAACGCAGCCGGTCCTCGACGTTCCCGCCCGTGTGTGTGGTTTGTGAGGCACGTGCCACGTCAAGGACGTGCATTTCTTATTCAAATAGCACACCACCCCTGCATGCATATACATGGGCCACGCGCATGTAGGCGTGCCTCCCCCCCCCCTCGGGCGGTCTCTATATTGAGCACCCATCCGGTGGCCCCGGCAGTCTAGGGCGTTATTCGCCATCAAGAGGGTGTAGTCCACGGTGAATAACTGCTTCTCCGTGTTAGTGCATGTCATCGTGAGATGACAGACCAAGTCTAGGCTCGTTCTGTCACGGGATCACCCAATCAAGATTACATCTCGGGGACGGACGCAGCCGGTCCTCGACGTTCCCGCGCGTGTGTGTGTGGTTTGTGAGGCACGTGCCACGTCAAGGACGTGCGTTGCTTATTCAAATATCACACCACCCCTGCATGCAAATGCATGGACCACACGCATGTAGGGGTGCCCCCCCCCCTCGGGCGGTCTCCATATCGAGCACCCATCCGGTGGCCCCGGCGGTCTAGGGCATTATTCGGCACCGAGAGGGTGTAGTCCATGGACAATAACTGCTTCTCTGTGTTAGTGCATGTCATGGCGAGATGACAGACAAAGTCTAGGCTCGTTCTGTCACGGGATCACCCACCGCAGATTCTATCTCGGGGACGGACGCAACCGGTCCTTGATGTTCCCGCCCGTGTGTATGTGGTTTGTGAGGCACGTGCCACGTCAAGGACGTTCGTTTCTTATTCAAATAGCACACCACCCCTGCATGCATATGCATGGGCCACACACATGTAGGGGTGCCCTCCCCCCCCCCTCGGGCAGTCTCCATATTGAGCACCCATCCGGTGGCCCCGACGGTCTAGGGCGTTATTCGGCACCGAGAGGGTGTAGTCCATGGTGAATAACTGCTTCTCCGTGTTAGTGCATGTCATCGCGAGATGACAGGCCAAGTCTAGGCTCATTCTGTCATGGGATCACCCACCAAAGATTCTGTCTCGGGGACGTACGCAGCCGGTCCTCGATGTTCCTGCCCGTGTGTGTGGTTTGTGAGGCACGTGTCACGTCAAGGACGTGCGTTGCTTATTAAAATAGCACACGGATATGGGCTATCTGGTGGCCCCTGCGGTCTAGGAAGTTGACCGACACCGAGAGAGGGGGTAGGCCACGGTCAACAACTGCTTCTTCTCATGTTTATTATTTTACACTCTTTAAAGTTCTCTCTCGGTGCCGATCTAGAAAGTTGACCGACACCGAGAGAGGGGGTAGGCCACAGTCAACAATTGCGTCTTCTCATATTTTTTACTTTACACTCTTTAAAGTTCTCTCTCGGTGCCGGTCTAGGAAGTTGACCTGCACCGAGAGAGGTGGTAGGCCACGGTCAAAAACTGCTTCTTCTCATGTTTTTCACTTTACACTCTTTAAAGTTGAGTTTTGAACCAATTAATTTCAAACTTTGGTCGTAAAAACATATGAAATATGAGATACAAAAAAGATATTGCCAAACAAAAACACAAATAGAAGGGAAAACATATTAGAGCAGTACTTACCGAGGGTCGACTATCGGCCCTCGGGAATGTCTACTTTTTCCGAGGGTGACTCTCGGTAAAGCATCTAACCTAGATCTAGGGGGACGTATTTTCCGAGAGCTGCGCTCGGTAACTCATCTAACCTAGATCTAGAGTTGATTTCTTTTCCAAGGGCCGCACCGACAAGCACTCGGTAAATGTGACATCGACTACTTAAGCATATTTCCCCCATGTTGTTTCTTCTCTCAGCTCCCCACCGACCGGCGCCCCTCCTCCTCTGCTCCCCACCGACCGGCGCCCCTCCACCGACCGGTGCCCCCTCCACCGCCGCACCCCACACCACACCGAGCTCCTCCCTCCGGTGAGCCCTCCCTCCTCCTCTCCATGTGTGTTTAGATAGATGGATGCATAGATAGATGGATGGATTGATAGATGGATGCATACATAGATGGATGGATTGATAGATGGATGCATAGATACATGGATGGATTGATAGATGGGTGCATAGATAGATGGATGGATTGATAGATGGATGGATGCCATGTAGATACATTTTTTTCAAAAGAAAAAATGTAGATAATTGTTGATAATGTTGTATGCATGGATGCTATGTGCGGATGTGACCGATGAGATACGTGAGATAGTGTCGATGAGAGTTGTTCTTGGAGGAAGAAAAATCAACTTTTGGGCGATGACGGTTGATTCGTGTGAGCTCCTCATGTTATATCTTAATAATGCGTGAGGGGCTCACCCAGCTGAACCATCATCGGAAGTTGAAATACCAGTGAGAGAGTGTCCACCATATATACCACCACCAGCGAGAGTGTCCACCGTATATACGTGTGAGAAGGGTTAAATCATGACTATGGCAAATTTAAACCTTTTGGTATTGACATTTAGGTGTTTGAAAGGACTTACCCAGAAATCGTTGACCACTCGCATGGCTCTGTTATCATAAACCCTCTAACGCATATCCAGGATATCCGGTGCAAGTTTGTAGTGATCCCATGACCAAGCTGACTCAATGATACCGTTCGGCAAAGTGACCAGTCCAGGATATTTTAACCTACAAAGATCCCTAATGATGCCACTCGGCGACCGTGGCAGATGCCTCTCACCACCTTTTGCTAAGCTTCTGCATTTCGAAGAGTGAAGTCATATTATATGTGAGGAAATGACAAAAGGTACAGTTTATATGGGATGAGTCGAGATAACCACTTACTTCTCCCCCATTGGTTTAATCAACACGTCTCTATGCACATATGGACGTCTTGGAAGCTTTGAAGGACCACGCAGCCACACTTTCCCTCCGGAAGTAGTGCTGATAGTCGAACCGCTCGGTTGCGAACCGCTCACCTCGTGGTGCTCTGTCACCCGTGAGGGTCCATGTCGGTGTCAAAACCGGCGGATCGCGGGTAGGGGGTCCCGAACTGTGCGTCTAGGCGGATGGTAATAGGAGACAAGGGACACGATGTTTTTACCCAGGTTCGGGCCCTCTCGATGGAGGTAATACCCTACTCCTGCTTGATTAACATTGATGATATGGGTAGTACAAGAGTAGGTCTACCACGAGATCAAGGAGGCTAAACCCTAGAAGCTATCCTATGGTATGATTGTTGTTCGTCCTACGGACTAAAACCCTCTGGTTTATATAGACACCGGATAGGTTAGGGTTACACAGAGTCGGTTACAATGGTAGGAGATCCACATATCCGTATCGCCAAGCTTGCCTTCCACGCCAAGGAAAGTCCCATCCGGACACGGGACGAAGTCTTCAATCTTGTATCTTCATAGTCCTGGAGTCCGGCCGTGATGATAGTTCGGCTATCCGGACACCCCCTAGTCCAGGACTCCCTCAGTCCATCCCCACCCTCAGAAACCTGATGAACAACCAGCCTCCTCTCGGCGGCGGCGTCCTCCACCACCTCCTCCTCATCCTCCACCATCTCCTCCGCAATATCCTCCTTGTCCTCCTCCTCACACGGCTCATCCCCATCCTCTGTTTCCTCCTCCTAAGCACGGTGAAGCACTGCATCAGAGGGTCGAGGAGAATAAAGAGGCGCCCTACTCCGGACTGCTTTACGTACTCCTCCTTCTGCCTCACATACTCCCCCTCCTCGTCCGCCTCCTCGTCCGCCTACTCCTCCTGCATCACCTACTCCCCCTCCTCATCCGCCTCCTCCTCCTGCCTCACCTACTCCCCCTCCTCGTCCGCCTCCTCATCCGCATCCTCCTCCTGCCTCACCTACTCCCCGTCCTTGTCCGCCTCCTACTCCTCCCCCTCTTGGTACTCGACCTTGTTCTGCATGTTTTGTCGGACGGGTGTCTAGACCCGCCAATCCTTTGGCCATCTTGGCGGTTGTGGCAACCGATGAAGGAGCGGCCACCGCTTTCACCAGTCGAGCAGGTTGTTCATTGTACATATCATTCACTTTTTCCAAACTTTCCTTTGGAATCTTCTTGCTACCTGTCATGTTTCAATCACCTGATAGGAAGAAGAACAAACCAGTTAGTACAGATGATAAAACTTGATATAAATACAATAAATATATCACATATGAAGAATAAATGGAATTGTCACAATAATACATATAGTTGTTACACACACAAATACATAGAGTTGTTGCACACACGAATACATAGAGTTGTTGCAAACACGAATACATAGAGTTGTTACACACACGAATACATAGAGTTGTGACACACATACATAGAGTTCTCACACGATTACATGGAGTTGTTAGAAATAAGGGTCAATATTAGGTGCAACATTTGGATCAGGGATTTCATCATCGCTATCACGCCCGTTCATACATTCATCCTCGAAGTCTTCAGGGGGGCCTCATCCTCATCTAGCCCCATGTGCCATCGCATAAGTAATGCCAAATCTCGAGGGTCAGAAACATCCTCGTATTCGTCCTCTGCATTATCTACTTCCATGTCATCCATGGGCTCATGTTCCATAGCATCATGTTCGTGATGCACGCCATCATCTTCCTTTGCATCATCTTCGTCTTCGCCAGTGTCTGCTTCTTGAAAGAACTCTCCCTCGTATGTGTTTGGGTTTATATGGTAATCGTCCTTGTTTGGGGTAGGTACCTTGATACACGGGGGTACCTTGTACACGACATCCCACTTCAAGAGATAGATGTGCACGCGTATGGGAGAAAAAACAAGTCCAGGACTCCCTCAGTAGCCCATGAACCAGGCTTCAATGACGACGAGTCCGGCGTGCATATTGTCTTCGGCATTGCAAGGCGGGTTCCTCCTCCGAATACTAAATAGAAGGTTTTGAACACAAGGATAGTGTCCGGCTCTGCAAAACAAGTTCCACATACCACCGTATAGAGAATAACTTTTGCACAGATCTGCTGACGTATTCCGCGGCGTGACATCACACCACGGTCAGGCCTTTATATGAATCGTTTTTTACCGCTCCACCTTAGCGCATTTAGCGAGGAGGTTTCCTTGGCACGTCTTATCAAAGCACAGATCGTGCCCCCCTTATTCCGGGATTCTCATCAATACGGACGTGGGTAACCCATCCGCGCCATTGATTACGGCACTTGGGAGATAAGCGAGTTTTACCAGGCTGGTGGGGACGAGCAGAGTCCGTCCGTCCATATAAGGGGATAAGGATCCACCTTTTCACCTACGCCTTCTTTCTCCTTTGCTCATCCATTTGCGCGCACTCGAGCTCCAGCGCCCAAGTCCGCACATCCCACATCAACCTTCTCCAACCATGTCAAGAGCGGGAGGCAGGTGGATGGCCTCCTCCGTCACGGAGGGGCACATCACAAGACCGCGGGAGGCCGGATATTTGTCCAGCGACATCGCGCACAGGCTGCCCGACGCGGGTGGTGTTTCTCCCCCACTTCCTCCGCGGACTAGGTTTTCCACTTCACCCATTTGTCCGGGGGCTCATGTTCTACTACGGCCTGGACTTCCACGACCTGGCCCCGAATTTTATCCTCAACATCTCGGCGTTTATCGTAAATGCGCGAAACCTTCCTCTGCATCCAGCCCCACTTCGCCTATGGCTGAAGATCTTCAATGTCAGGCCGACGGTAGTGGCGGCCGTCAGCAGTCTTGGGCGCCATGGTTGGCAAGATGGCCAAGGTCCTATGGCTCGAGGGCGCCTTTGTGGAGACAATAAAGGGGTGGCAATCAGGGTGGTTCTACATCACCGAGCCACGCGACCCCGAATGGGTGGCGGACCCTGAATTCAGATATGGCTTCCCCACATGGCTCTCGTCATGGAAAGAGACGGGCCTGACGTGGGGGAATTCGGACGAGCTATCCGGACTCCAAACATGCGTCCGAAAAACCTGGTGGACAAGAATCTCAGGCTTGTCGACGTAATCCAGGTGATGCTCATCCGCCGGATTCTCCCATGCCAACAACGGGTCTTTAATTTGTGGGAGTTCGATCCGGCATAGCACCGAACCTTGAGCCAGCTCTTCGACACTACGTATGAAGATGCCTGGAAGGTGCTGTTCAAGGGCGCTGAAGCCCCAGCATCCGCTAACAAAGATCGCAGATACATCTCGCGGCGTCAAGCCGGCGAGGCAAGTTATTTTACCCTTTACGAGACTCTTTTTTCATAGACTGACTCTATGTGGGATCTAAAAACTCCCTAATCTTTGACAGGACTGGCTGAAGACGTCCGGACAGATTAATTGTCCGGCTCCTTTGCCGGAAGACCCAGCGGACGCCCGATTGACGGGGCTGCTGGCTTCGGTACCCCATGTGGTGCCAGAGAAGAAGGCCAAGAAGGAGGCCACGGGAACTCGAAGGAGCTCCCGACGCCAGGTGCTGTCAGATTCTGAAGCAGAATCTTCTCCTGAGGACGAGGAGGAGGAAAAAGAAGCTTCCCCCCAGTGGGGGAGGAGAGGAAAAAGGAAGGCTGCCCCAACTGGGGAGGCCGGAGGGTCCAAGAAGGGAAGAACCCTTCCTCCGGACTTCTCCACCAACGTCGACGACGACGAGGAGGATTGGCCAACAAGGGCCAAGCCCCTGGCGAGATCCTAAGTGTCCGGATACCCATGGCTTTTTTATCATTGCATAGTGTTCTCTAATGCCGAACAATCATGCAGCCCGCCCAAGGGCGAGTTCGCCACTTCGTCGAGCGGGTCCCTGAGTTTGTCGGAAATGGAGAGTACTTCACTTCCAACCGCCTCCTCACCTCACGCTGTGGACGACGCCATGGTGGGGCCCCAAGGGGGGCTTGGTCAAGAGGAGGTGGCGCAGGAGGTGCCACAAGGCAACCTCCGGACTCAGCGGCGTGGGGGCAAGACCCCAGGGCTCTAAGCCCGACCCTTGCTCGGACTCCATGCCGGAACCTTCAGCGGTTCCGAGTCCGCAAGCGGTCCCTTCGTAAGAAGGGTAAGACGCGCAGTTTCCTCCGTCCAACCGGAGGCACCGGATAGCATCGGAGGCGCTTAATAGCGCCTCATCGAAGGAGCACCGCACTGTTATGAGTGCGGTGATCCGGACAGTTCAATCCGCCAAGAGCGGGCTGACCGAAGCCTGTACCAGCCTTCTAACAGGCTTTGAGGTAAGTTTAGAATATGTAAAAATATTACCGCATAGACAGTAGCCCCTGATGCTTAGTTCGGTGTTCGGAAAGAAAAGTCGGACTAAGGATCTAAAAAGATATACGTAGGAGTCTAACATCAGTATGTCAATATGGGAATGCAGGCTGTGCTGCTGACCTCTGCCAGACCTTGTTGCGGAGGTCAATGCATTGAAGCAGAGCCTCGAGCGGTCCGAGAACGAGCTCGGCCAAGCCAAGAAGCAGCTCGAGGACAAGGAAGGTAAGTAGTACCTTATTAAAGAAATACCTTATAGAAAGGTTTAAGTTGCAAAAAAGTAACAGGAATAACATGGGTACTGCAGGGGCCATGAACGAGGTGGCGACCCTGAAGGAAGCGGTGTCCATGGCCGAAAACCAAGCGGCTGCAAAACGCACCGAGCGAAATAAGGGGGAGGCGCAGCTGGCCAAGGTACGGCAAGAGCTCCAAGCTCTCATGGAAAAACACGAGAGTTTGGAGCGTGACTCGAAGACTCGAGAGTCCGAGCTCGCCTCGGCTCTTGAGAGTGCCAAAGCTGCTAAGGCCGAGGCCCAAAAAGCCCTCCAAGAAATTGAGTCGTTAAAGAAGATAGCGGCGGGTAAGGCATTCTTTATGCAAAGCAAGCATGTGAAAGTGAATTACCTATTACTTACCCGGATTCGGAGCTCTCCAGGAGCATTCGTAGATTTGCCCCGTATTGTGTCTGATGCTGCCCATTCTACCGCGCCAAGGAGGGGAGCTCGACGGAAAAGGTGTTCTGGTCTCAGTATGCTGAGGCCGGACATCCGGTACCCCTGAGCGACTAGCTGAAGCAGCTGGTCGAGCTCCACAAGGTCGCCGAACAGGCCATGAAGGGCCTTATAGCGCGGCTGTGGCCATTGGAAGCCATGCCTGGGAGCTACTTCGGCTTAGGGCAGCGGCTAGTGGACGCCTGTCCACGGATTGAAGTCATCAAGCACTCCGTCTGCATTGAAGGTGTCCGTAGGGCCCTTGCCCATGCTAAAGTGCACTGGGGCAAGCTGGATGCGGAGAAGCTTGTGACGGACGGGCCACCGAAGGGCAAGGAGCATCGCACGCCCGAAATGTACTATGAGGGCCTCCGGAAGGGTGCCCGCCAAATAGCGGATGAGTGCTCCAAAGATGTAATTTTTGAATAGACTCGCATTTGTTATCCTGTACGATGGAAACTTGTTCATATGCGCTAAGCAACGCTTGTTAATTTAAAATATTACCTTCTGTGCGGCCGTTTATCAAATTTGAGAGATGGCAAGTCGTTGGCTTCAGCCCCCATGCCACGAGTGCTGGGGTGTTCGGGATAAACTTGAGCACTCTTGTTCCCATTCTTGGGTCCATCTAGGTAGGCGCTCAACACAACGAACAAGGCAACCGGACTTATAATGCTTGAACACTCTCACTTAGCCATAGAATTCTATAATTTTAATTTCGGCGAAGCCCCTAGTATTCGGAAGACCGAGTTCGGGGCGCTATCCACGCCTTGGCGGACAATTTGGTTCCTCGCTCTAAGCGGCATAAGTCTTTAGGGACCCGAAAAACCTCTCGAACAGCGACCGGCTCTCGCCCTATCATGACGGTCAGTTTTAGCTTTCTCCACCGAGGTGCTCGACCCAGCTCAACTGGGCACAATCACGATGGTTCTCCGGTGCTACCTTAGCCGATATAACGGAACGTAAGGTACCAAAACACGGGAGCCGGGAAAACCCAACTATTGACCCAAGACATGATTCGGAGCCGATTCATATAATGCTATAAGTTCAGGGTGCCGCACTTGTGAAAGTGTTCGGACTTATCACACCATAATTTTGGGATACTTAAGCCCCTGGTGTATTGGCCGTACCAAAGTGTACGGTTGCAACATGTCATGAAATGAACATATGTATAGATAAAGGAAGTAGAGCAATAATAAGCAAAAGCTATGTATTGTTTATTCAAAAAGGTACTGCAATGAAAGCAGAATGATACAAATAGTGCGATAAGCTAGGGATGGGACTATCTAACATGTCCCCCTCCAGGGGTAAGCTGCGGGATGGTATGTAAAACAGGTATAATGCTCGTAATAGAGACCACCTGAACACTCGACGTGTCTTTCTGCTTCCCTGGCTGTTGCATCGTGAGTTCGGTGATTCTAGTGCCGGACAGGACTTCTGAAAGACGGGGTCCTGAAAGTAAGAAAAAGGACGAAAAAGGAAAAAAGAAAAAGAATGACACAATCGGGGCCCACAGTGCGGTCGAGCCGCATTCTTGGCGTGCCGTGGTCTTGCCCCTCCCCATATGCCCATGTATCTCCAGAGCGTAATTATGTACGCGTAACACTAGCTTCGCAATTTCGCGAGGGCTGGGGTTGGGGCCGGATTGCTACGCGTGCTTGAATCGTGCCAGGGGGTCTTGTTGTAGGTTACTTCGTGCGCGCTTGACAGTGTCCGGACGCTTAGTGGCCGGACTCGAGAATTGCTGTGAGAGGCTGCTTTGTACCTCCGCCGCGAGGGCCGCCGTGTGCTCCTCCGTTCAGAGAGAGCGTTCGATGTTTCCATTGACCGTGATTACTCCTCCAGTGCCTGGCATCTTGAGCTTGAGGTATGCATAGTGCGGCACCGCATTGAACTTTGCAAATGCGGTTCGTCCGAGCAGTGCATGATAGCCGCTGCGGAATGGGACGATATCGAAGATTAACTCTTCGCTTCGGAAGTTATCCGGGGATCCGAAGACCACTTCGAGTGTAACTGAGCCCGTACAACTGGCCTCTACACCCGGTATGACGCCTTTAAAGGTCGTCTTTGTAGGTTTAATCCTTGAGGGGTCTATGCCCATTTTGCGCACTGTATCCTGATAAAGCAGGTTCAGGCTGCTGCCGCCATCCATCAGGACTCTGGTTAGGTGAAATCCGTCAATAATTGGGTCAAGAACCAATGCGGCGAAACCGCCGTGACGAATGCTAGTGGGGTGGTCCCTTCGATCGAAGGTGATCGGGCAGGAAGACCATGGGTTGAACTTTGGGGCGACTGGCTCCATCGCATATACGTCACTTAGTGCACGCTTCCGCTCCCTTTTGGGTATGTGGGTTGCGTATATCATGTTCATCGTCCGCACTTGTGTAGGAAAACCCTTCTGCCCTCTATTGTTCGGCGGCCGGGGCTCTTCCTCGTCATCGCTATGCAGCCCCTTGTCATTGAGTCCGGCACTTAACTTGCCTGCTTGCTTGAACACCCAACAATCCCTATTGGTGTGATTGGCTGGTTTTTCGGGGGTGCCATGTATCTGGCACAAGCGATCGAGTATTCGGTCCAAGTTGGATGGGCCCTGGGTATTTCTTTTGAATGGCTTCTTCCGCTGACCGGGTTTAGAGCCTCTGAATCCGGCATTGACGGCCGTATCTTCAGTATTATCGCCGTTAATGCGGCGCTTGTCCTTGTTGCGACGCGACCTGCCATTGCTGTCCTCGGTATCCGAACTCTCAGGATGTTTGGCCAAGTTGTTGCTTCGAGCTAGCCAGCTGTCCTCTCCCGCACAAAAGTGGGTCATGAGGGTTGTGAGGGCTGCCATGGATTTTGGCTTTTCCTGTCCTAGGTGCCGGGCAAGCCACTCGTCGCGGATGTTATGTTTGAAGGCTGCAAGGGCCTCTGCATCCGGACAGTCAACGATTTGATTTTCTTTGTTAGGAACCGTGTCCAGAATTGTCTGGCCGATTCTTCTGGCTGCTGAATTATGTGTCTGAGGTCATCGGAGTCTGGTGGTCGCACATTTGTTCTCTGGAAGTTATCAAGGAATGCGGCTTCCAGGTCCTCCCAACAACCAATTGATTCTGCTGGCAAGCTATTGAGCCAATGTCGAGCTGGTCCTTTAAGCTTGAGTGAGAGGTATTTGATGGCATGTAGATCATCACCGCGGGCCATGTGGATATGGAGGAGATAGTCCTCGATCTAGACCGCGGGATCTGTGGTACCATCGTATGATTCGATGTTTACGGGTTTGAAGCCATCGGGGATTTGATGATCCATTACTTCATCTGTGAAGCATAGTGGGTGTGCGGCGCCTCTGTATTGGGCTATATCACGACGTAGCTCATATGAGCTTTGTCTACTGTGTTCGGCCCGGCCGGGTTTGTTGTATCCGGCGCGACGGTAATCATCCCGCGTCGTTGAGCGCCCACGCGATCCGTAGATCGATCTTGTATGTTTTGCCTTATCCTCCAATATATCTCGCAAGTCCGGCGCATTTTCCCGTGCCTTGGTACTTTTTGAGCGTCGGGGTGTGGCTTGAGCGGAGGGCCGAGAGGCTTCTCTGTCATGGCCACGGGTGGCGATCTGCCATGTCGCGGCGCTTGGTGACTTGAGTGCTTCCTCCTCTGATCGAGGCAACGGCCTGCGTTTGGGGTAGCTTTTGGAGGGGCGTTCGAGTTCATACTCTTCGGCTGCAAGGACTTCAGTCCATCTGTCAGCTAGCAGGTCTTGGTCAGCTCTAAGCTGTTGCTGCTTTTTCTTGAGGCTGCTTGCCGTGGCTATAAGCCTGCGTTTGAAACGCTCCTGTTCGGCGGGATCCTCAGGCACGACAAATTCGTCGTCGTCGAGGCTTGCCTCATCTTCGGAGGGAGGCGCATAATTATCGTCCTCGACCTCTCTTTCTGCCGCACTGTCGTGCGGACTTGCTTCTCCCTCCTCCTGCGCAGAGTCCTGCTGGAGGGGGTTGTCTTGCATCTTGTCCGGGGTGTTATTATCTCCGTGCGGAATCACCGCTTTTGCTTTGTGGCGGGATTTAGAGTGGCGCCGCTGGCGTCGGTAACCGGTTGCTTTTTGGAGGGGTCACCCTCCGTTGTTCCATCGCCGTTCCCATCTTTTGGGATATCCACCATGTATATGTCGTATGACGAGGTGGCCTTCCAGTGCCTTGTAGGCACTGGGTCTTGGTCGTCTCCGGCATCGTCGTCCATATCGTTGATGTCTTCAGAGTCGATGTCGAGCATGTCGGTTAAATCATCGACAGTGTCTACAAAGTGGGTGGTGGGTGGGCGTTGAATTTCTTCGTCGTCCGTATCCGAACCTTCCTGTCCGTAGTCCGGGCAGGGCTCTCCGTATAAAGAGAGACACTTTAGTGAATTCAGGATGTCGCCAAAGGGCGAGTGCTGAAAGATGTCCGCGGCAGTGAACTCCATGACCGGCGCCCAATCGGATTCGATTGGCAGGGGCGCGGAGGGTTCGAAGTCCGGAGAGGAGTCCGGCACCCTGGAGTCGGGGTCTTCGCAAAGGACATGGATGGAGTTCGGCTCAATCGTCGTAGAGATTGTAGCCCCTGAGGCGGTGTCCAACCACTTGTCCTCGATCGGGGAATCCGGCTCCGGATTAAGGGTCGGAGCGGATGCTGGTGCGGCCTCCAGGGCACTGTTCGGCTGCAAAGCTAGATCATGCCCATCGAGACAGTGCGGCATGCTTGGCTGCAGCTCGAATCCGTAGAAGATCAAGTCTCCGCAGATATCGGCCGTATAGTTCAAACTTCCAAATCAGACCTGATGGCCAGGGGCGTAGCTTTCGATCTGCTCCAGATGGCCAAGCGAATTGGCCTGATGCAAAGCCGCCGAATCTGAAGATCTGTCCGGGAGAAAAGTCTCACCCTGGACCGCGTCGTTGTTGATGATCGAAGGAGCCATCGGGCCTATCGGTGGCGATACGGAGGAACTCTCAATGAGAGCACCAATGTTGGTGTCAAAACCGGCGCATCTCGGGTAGGGGGTCCCGAGCGTGCGTCTAGGCGGATGGTAACAGGAGACAAGGAACACGATGTTTTACCCAGGTTCGGGCCCTCTCGATGGAGGTAATACCCTACTCCTGCTTGATTAATATTGATGATATGGGTAGTACAAGAGTAGATCTACCACGAGATCAAGGAGGCCAAACCCTAGAAGCTAGCCTATGGTATGATTGTTGTTCGTCCTACGGACTAAAACCCTCCGGTTTATATATACACCAGATAGGTTAGGGTTACACAGAGTCGGTTACAATGGTAGGAGATCTACATATCCGTATCGCCAAGCTTGCCTTCCACGCCAAGGAAAGTCCCATCCGGACACGGGACGAAGTCTTCAATCTTGTATCTTCATAGTCTTGGAGTCCGGCCGTGATGATAGTTCGGCTATCCGGACACCCCCTAGTCCAGGACTCCCTCAGTCCATCCCCACCCTCAGAAACCTGATGAACAACCAGCCTCCTCTCAGCGGCGGCGTCCTCCACCACCTCCTCCTCCTCATCCTCCACCATCTCCTCCGCAATACCCTCCTTGTCCTCCTCCTCACACGCACTGCATCAGAGGGTCGAGGAGAATAAAGAGGTGCTCTACTCCGGACTGCTTTACGTACTCCTCCTTCTGTCTCACATACTCCCCCTCCTCGTCCGCCTCCTCTTCCTGCATCACCTACTCCCCCTCCTCGTCCGCCTCCTCCTCCTGCCTCACCTACTCCCCCTCCTCGTCCGCCTCCTCGTCCGCCTCCTCCTCCTGCCTCACCTACTCCCCCTCCTTGTCCGCCTCCTACTCCTCCCCTGCGTGGTACTCGACCTTGTTCTGCATGTTTTGTCGGACGGGTGTCTAGACCCGTCAATCCTTTGTCCATCTTGGCGGTTGTGGCAACCGATGAAGGAGCGGCCACCGCTTTCACCAGTCGAGCAGGTTGATCATTGTACAGATCATTCACTTTTTCCAAACTTTCCTTTGGAATCTTCTTGCTACCTGTCATGTTTCAATCACCTGATACGAAGAAGAACAAACCAGTTAGTGCAGATGATAAAACTTGATGTAAATACAATAAATATATCACATATGAAGAATAAATGGAATTGTCACAATAATACATATAGTTGTTACACACACAAATACATAGAGTTGTTGCACACACGAATACATAGAGTTGTTGCACACACGAATACATAGAGTTGTTACACACACGAATACATAGAGTTGTGACACACATACATAGAGTTCTCACACGATTACATGTTGTTATAAATAAGGGTCAATATTAGGTGCAACATTTGGATCAGGGATTTCATCATCGCTATCACGCCCGTTCATACATTCATCCTCGAAGTCTTCAGGGGGGGCCTCATCCTCATCTAGCCCCATGTGCCATCACATAAGTAATGCCAAATCTAGAATCGAAACATCCTCGTATTCGTCCTCTGCATTATCTACTTCCATGTCAGCCATGGCCTCATGTTCCATAGCATCATGTTCGTGATGCACGCCATCATCTTCCTTTGCATCATCTTCGTCTTCGCCAGTGTCTGATTCTTGAAAGAACTCTCGCTCGTATGTGTTCGGGATTATATGGTAATCGTCCTTGTTTGGGGTAGGTACCTTGATACGCGGGGGTACCTTGTACACGACATCCCACTTCAAGAGATATATATATTCCGTAGATGTGCACGCGTATGGGAGAAAAAACACTTGTGTAGCCTGTTGAGCCATAGTATAGACATCATTTCCTGCATATTTCGATGCTCGTTCAACTTCGACAAAGCCAATACTAGGGGTTAAATCTCACTTTCTCGCGATTGAGCCAGCTGCATCTGAATACGATGGGCTTCACTCCTTGTAAACCACAATACTACAACTCATAAATTTCTTTGATGGTTCCATAGTAGTGACGTCCATCTGTCCCTAGACAATAGACCGCACTATTTATTGACCTTCGGTTGGGCCTCTCACGCGTGAGTTTATCAGTGTGGAAGCGATACCCATTCATGTCGTAAGCCTTAAATGAGTTGGCCTCATATTCAAAACCTTAGGCTACTTCTCTCACTCTGGCGTCCATATCAATCTCCTGATATGCCTACAAGATTAATACGAGATTGTCTGGTTCATTAGTGGAAGCATTACAGGCAAGTAAGATCAACTTGAAGTAACATAAAGTTAGAATAGTTACTTTTCTTGAGAAGCAAGAAATGAAACCGCCATCAGCATTGGTATCTTCAAGAAGGTCTGCTGATTCTTCGTCGCTAGGAGGCCGTGGTAGCTTCGAATTAGTTCGGAATTCCCTAGCAATAGGAAGAATTCGAGTTAGAACTCAAGACTAGTGAGTAGTTTTCAATAAAGGTGTTCTACGCCGGCCACAGTCATAGACACGCGAAGAGCAATCCGCAGAGAGGGAAGTGTTCAGATAATTCTCCATCACCAAAAATTATGAAAAATTACCATCAGTCCTATAGCACATGTGCCCACGTCATGTAAAAAACTCATGATTTTGTTGCGCTCCGAGTATTTAATAATATTCACGCCACATCGTTACCGCAGAACATTACCACGACGTGCGTTGCTAATTCAAATAACACACCACCCCTGCATGCATATGCATGGGTCACACGCATGTAGGGGTGCCCCCCCCCCCCGCCCCGCTCGGGCGGTCTCCATATCGAGCACCCATCCGGTGGCCCCGGCGGTCTAGGCCATTATTCGGCACCGAGAGGGTGTAGCCCACGGTGAATAACTACTTCTCCGTGTTAGTGCATGTCATCGCGAGATGACAGACCAAGTCTAGGCCCGTTCTTCGAGATAGTATATCCATGGGCTATCGCATGTATATGCATGGGCTATGCGGTGGCCCCGGTGGTCTAGAAAGTTGACCGGCACCGAGAGAGGGGGTAGGCCACAGTCAACAACTGCTTCTTCTCATGTTTATTACTTTACACTCTTTAAAGTTGTCTCTCGGTGCCGGTCTACAAAGTTGACCTGAACCGAGAGAGGGGGTAGGCCACGGTCAATAACTGCTTCTTCTCATGGTTTTTTACTTTACACTCTTTAAAGTTGTGTTTTGAAAAACAAATCATCAAAGTCATGGAATTTATAAACTTTGGTCGTAAAAGCATAGGAAATATGAGATACAAAAAGGATAGTGCAAAACAAAGACAAAAAGAGAAGGGGGAAATTTAGAGCAGTGGTTACCGAGGGTCGACTCTCTGCTCTCGGTAATGGCCACCTTTTCCGAGAGTTGCTCTCGGTAAAGAATCTAACCTAGATCTCTTTCCTTCTTGTGCACTCTCGATAATATGTATTATACTTTTTTTGTTGTTTTCTTCCATGCTTGGAAAACAACCTTAGCACATCATAATTACCGTCTTGTGTTTTCTTCTTCGGATGGGCCTCGTCCGGTTCTAGAGACCGGCAACCCTCCGGTGGCCCCGGCGGTCTAGGGCGTTGTTCGGCACCTAGAGAGGGTAGGCCATGGGGAATAACTGCTTCTTCGTGTTAGTGCATGTCAAGGCGAGATGACGGGCCAAGTCTAGGCCCGTTCTGTCATGGGATCGCCCACCGAAGACTCTGTCTCGGGGACGAACGCAGCCGGTCCTCGACGTTCCCGCCCGTGTGTGTGGTTTGTGAGGCACGTGCCACGTCAAGGACATGTGTTGCTTATTAAAATAGCACACCACCCCTGCATGCATATGCATGGGCCACACGCATGTAGGGTGCCCTCCCCCCCCCCTCGGGCGGTCTCCATATCGAGCACCCATCCGGTGGCCTCGGCGGTCTAGGGCGTTATTCGGCACCGAGAGGGTGTAGTCCACGGTGAATAACTGCTTCTCCGTGTTAGTGCATGTCATCGTGAGATGACAGACCAAGTCTAGGCTCGTTGTGTCACGGGGTCGCCCACCGAAGACTCTGTCTTGGGGATGAACGCAGCCAGTCCTCGACGTTCCCGCCCGTGTGTGTGGTTTGTGAGGCATGTGCCACGTCAAAGACATGCGTTGCTTATTCAAATAGCACACCACCCCTGCATGCATATACATGGGCCACGCACATGTAGGCGTGCCTTCCCACCCCCACCCCCTCAGGCGGTCTCCATATCGAGCACCCATCCGGTGGCCCCGGCGGTCTAGGGCTTTATTTGGCACCGAGAGGATGTAGTCCACGGGGAATAACTGCTTCTCCGTGTTAGTGCATGTCATCGCACTACAAGAAATATGTCAACTTGTGACCTTGACTATTGGTCACTGAAAGGTCATTGTTTATCATTTGCGACCTTTTTTTGACCTTCTCTGTCGTAAACTGAAATTAACGACCTTCTCTGTAAGAAGGTCGTGGACGTTTACGACCAAAATAAGCCTATTGTTTTGTTTTGGTCACTAGCATCCTCCCCTGGCCACGTAGGCATCCGACGTGGCAATCTGATGTGGCACAAGAATCAGCACGGTCCAATTCGGTGTTTATATGGGTCGAGCCCATTAATTCAGCCCATTTATATTTTTTTCCTGTGAAGTTTTTGACAGCTTCATGGACCAAGCCCAACATTGCAGCCTTTTTATTTTTGGCCCATGGCCTTTTTCTCTCAGTAGTTTCATTTTTTTTCTTTTTTTCTAAATTGGGTTCACTAGTCAGGTGGGTCCCCATTGTCAGGTTCTAGTACTGGGTCCTAGTCATCAGGGCAATATTCTTCATTTTTTTATTTCACGCAAATAAATACCTGGTATTTAAATTGGCACACAAAAAACACACGAGATACTTCAAATATTATCAACCATCAAAGTGCTACATCATATAACACACATACAAATGTGATCAGCATCAAGTTTACAATCAGATAACAAGCTCCACAATAGGAGAAGTTTACATCAAGGTTACAGTCAGATGAAATCCTATGCACGACTCACTAGGCGACCATAGTCGACTAGGCCACCTTCGCTACACTAAAACAGCAATAGAACTATCATCATGCCTTCGGCCGTCGCCCTGTTACATGAATCAGAAGAGAAGAATTAAAACACTAGAGCCAATATATATGACCAAACCATTCAAAAAAAAGGACAAGTTCTTTAGAATGATAATACAAATTCAGCTAATACAATGATTTTTGTTCCCCAGATAGTTAAAACGATATACTCATTCATACAAGAAAGGCGACGCAAGAAAATAGATCACTTTACTCATATCATGCAGAGTATCATTATTATGTTCATATCAGCTTATTCTTATGCATACAACAAGGAAATAAATCTGACCAAAGAAGCAACAACTCCATAAATTAAAACATCAGGGCTAAATAAGAAGACTAATCTCTTTGTGAAAAATGTATTGGATAATTGGTTTTACATATACAATCCCTTGCATTTAGGGAGAACTTGACGCACAGTGTGCACAAAACTTGGGAGAGCAACTAGAGAAAATACATAGTTGGTGCTGGAGGGAGTGGTGAATTACCTCGATGGCATACTTGATGGGTGATGCTGGTCCTTCTCAAGGAAGTAGTTGTCGTCCACAACTAAGAAGTTTCATACATTTGTCTACAACAATCAGCAAACCAGCAAACCAGAAATCAGAACGAATGCTTCAATCTCATAAGAAGTTTAAAAAAGACTATAGCAGGACCTAATTAATGCTGCAAATTATTGTCCCCTACATTTGGATCTGGCACTAGAATGTGTATGGCATTAAAAGCCAAGGCCATATGGACCAATGCATCATAATTATCAGTTTTAAACACTACAGGACCAGAAAGTAGGTGATGCTTCAAATTTCAAAACTCAAACATGCATCATTAATAGTAGCAATTTAATCTTACTAAACATAGGGGCATGTACTACATGAGAGCACACTACAGCAAGAACTTGCAGCCGGACCTTCCTAGAATTTTATGCACAACAGCAGCAAATTAGCTATATGAACATGTATTAATTCAAGCTAACAACTGACAAGAAACAGAGACTTGATGGCAGCAGGATCACAATGATGGCTTTGGCATGGCAGAGAGCAAACTAAATAAAAATGGCTTAGTTCACCCAGTATCAAGCTGAAACCATTCGTGTGCTCTCTGTTAAGCTGAATTTAGGTCTTTCCATGGAGGAGACAGCATAGACTCGATCACCAGCCTTGTGCCAAATCCTCCACTCCTTCCCTTGGCGGCCTTCACAACAATGACATGCAAGCAAAACGCACCAAAAACTAAGTCACACATGCATGCTACTAATCCACTGTCCTGTAGTTGTTTGGTTATTATTTTAGATTAATATCTGAATAATTCAATATGTATTAGCTGTTTAAAAAATGAAGTAAATAAGTTATGCTAGACTATTGTTTCAAAGAAATATATTAGAATGCTAAATTTAACATGCTAGAAAATTAAAGGAGAGTGCCCCACACACACAGTGTAAGTAATACTAGCATATAGTAGTTTGTCTTGTACAGAATGCTTCTAGTCTAAGTAAGCATGAGAGTGTACGTGTTGGAGCTTTTTCATGCATGCAAATATTTTATGAGGAGAACTAGATACATGTATGTGATCATTAGAATGCATACGTGTGTAGTCATTCTTCCAAGCTAAGTAACGATGCATGCAAATAGAGGTTATGGTGGCAGCTTTCTATTGGCTGGACTTCACTAGTCTACATGTTGGATTTATGAGTGGCTTGGTACAAGAAATAATACGTGGAGTACAATGTAGCCAGATATTAGACCAGACTATAGCCTCTCAGACACTTAATTTTGCCACATTCCAGTTACACTCCCCTGCTTTTTGCTGGAACTGCAGTAGCCTAGCTTAGCTTCAAACAAGAATAACACCATCGCCTGGAGCTTCTCCAGGTCGGCGGTGAGGTCCAGGTTGGGTGTGACACCCGGATAATTAGGCTACAGTAAACCCGTTAATGATGCCCCGTCACCTCTGTCACAGTAGTTAATCTTGGGTTAGTTCAAAACCGATTCAAAATTCAAATTCAAAATCAAGTCAAAGAATTAAAGTTTTCAAATATCAAAACTAAACTGTTCGGCTTGTGTCAAATAAATCGTAAGTAATGATGGTGGAGAAACCAAACTTTGATAAAATGTTTAAAGTCTCTAAAACAATTAAAACAGTAGTGAAAACAATTAAACAAATGCCTATTAAACAATTAAACAAATGCCTATTAAAGTCCCCTATCTCTATCCGATTGCTGCGACCAGATGTTGGAGCCCGGGAGCCAGACGCCACCGTCGATGACGACTACTACACCGGAGGTGCCTACTACTACGAGCAGGCCGCTGACGACGACCAGGAGTAGTTTAGGAGGATCCCAGGTAGGAGGCATGTGCCTCTTTCGATCTGTATCCCAGTTTGTGCTAGCCTTCTTAAGGCAAACTTGTTTAACTTATGTCTGTACTCAGATATTGTTGCTTCCGCTGACTCGTCTATGATCGAACACTTGTATTCGAGCCCTCGAGGCCCCTGGCTTGTATTATGATGCTTGTATGACTTATTTTATTTTTAGAGTTGTGTTGTGATATCTTCCCGTGAGTCCCTGATCTTGATCGCGCACGTTTGCGTGTATGATTAGTGTACGATTGAATCCGGGGCGTCACAAGTTGGTATCAGAGCCGACTGCCCGTAGGAATCCCCCTTCCATACTCCTTGGCCGAAGTAGAGTCTAGTCATTGAAAAACTTTTACTAACATGGCTGTGTGCCTTACGGGCCCACGTCACCATTGGGTGGTATTAGGATCTTTTACTCCTCGATCTTTACTCTGGGACTCTGAGCTCTCTTCTATTCGAGTTAAACGATTTTTACTAAAATCTAACTTTAGGTTCTCGAAAATACTTTCTCCCGGAGAGGCCCTTCAGTCTAGATGATCACCGACTGCACCAGAAGATTTCGGAGATACTCTTCGATATTCTCTCGAGACTTTGTGCCCATCACTTTTGCTATTCCCGACCACCGATAAATCCTTATGGATAACTACTTACACTTGCCATACATACGATCATCCCCATTGATCTTGTTATTACAAGATACCCGAAGTTTTCTCTATTGTTCTGAGAATACTTTGTGCCTACTGCCTAGCAGTTCTTTGCCACATGAATACCCCTTCAAATAAATCCTCGCACTTGTCGAGTATCCGCTCATCCCCAGTTGTTCATTTGTTTCACAAAAGTCTTCAAAATACTATTCGATCTTCCGAAAATCCTCTGGAGCCTTTGGCTCTTGAAATTCTTGCTTGCTTGCATTATGGTTAATCCCATAAGTCTCGTAGTCTTATTGACATTCCTTGTCATTATCATTTTGAGTCTGTTGACTCAATATGTTTGCGAATACACGCAATCATCATTGATCCTTATAAATTACCTTTCCGGCTGAGCTGCCATTCTTTTAACTGGAATTGGTTCTCGACCAATCCAATTGTTGTTGATTGTACCCTAAGGCTATTCAACTTATCCATCCCTAATCGAGCATTGCTTGATCCCTTGATTTGGAAATCATAATTCCTTTGCATTTGACAATTGAGTTAGTCAGTTGTTTCTATAATCTGATCTCCTTGCATTCTTCTTCCTCTAGTTGAGTACCGATGCTCACGTCAGATCCCTTGTGGACCACCAGATCCTTTGTTGGATTTTATCTGACAACGTCCTTCATATTCAATAACCTTGTGAGCCTTCCCTCAGACACATAATGCCTTTCGTAAATTGTATCCTCTGCTTTCTCAACCATGCTCAGCTTTCGAGCTGGTGGTATTTACTATTGAAGCTTGTGGTATATATTTCCACGATACCCTGATGGGTTGAACCTATGCCTTCCTTAATATGTGTGAACTCGAAAGTTTTCACTAGTCATACACTTCTGGTATTTTGCTAGATAAAATTTCAACACTACAACTTCCTCGAAGGTGAGAAGTGAATGAAAGGCTATGCATTGGAGAAGTGGGAGTCGACCTTGAACTTTGTGTTCATGCCCATGGACACGATGTAGATCTTATCATTAAAGCTTCTCTTAAATTAATTATTTCTTTGGTATAAGTACATCTTATATCTGGGATCTAGCCTTTTGCAATCGTGGTTCCGACCATGTTCTCCTTTAAATACCATTTCTCGTGCGAGTTTAAGCACTTGTCTTCTGCAGAGCAATGCCCCGATCCAACCTCTACTTTGATCTGTCATCGAGTATTAACCCCCTGGTATCTTGAGATTATCTTGGAACTGCATAACTTCTTATGAGATCTTCATCAAGTACTACATTCTCACTGATTACAATTTTTCACGGGCTTCGAGTTATTAAACACTCAAGGACATCAATAACTGAATCGAGTCTGCATCGCGATTAAACAACTCTTAGTAATCTTCTTTGCTTACGAGTTTGTACCCGATCACATCTTCCCTAGCCTGATCGGCTATATCATTACCGTGCTAAATTTTAACTGTGCTACCTGGTCCTTCTTCCCAGAGCAAGACCCTGTTACTATTGTTGATGACATCCCGGTAACCACCGATGGACGAGAACTTTGCCTATTGGTCCGCCTTGTTTCAACGAGCAGGAAAATGGTTCTCTTCGTCCCTCGCCCTTGGTACCAATGATGTTGCCAACATAGCTGAACGGTTATTCTCTGACATGCCTTGCTATCATGACCGTGCAAGATGTCAATGCCTTTCCTTCTTTAACCCACATGGTGGGCCCATAACACACAGTTCCGAGGATCGAAACCTGACTCTCCTGTACACCCCTGTTACATAAGGTTGTTCCTCGTGCGTGGCCTCGTATGTAATTCATGAGCCACCTTCAGGTCTGATATCGGACACAATACTTAGTCCCGATTGCTTTGAGCCCCTTTCAAGCCCTGTTCAGGCATCGAACGGTTGCCTGCTCGCTCGAAACTTCCCATGAAACCTCATTAATTGCCCTCGATAATTACTTAAGTTTCAATTCGAGAGTTACTTTCCGCCACCTTCCCCGATGTTATCGACCAGATAGTCAACCTTGTAGAGGTTCGTTCTCCCGGAATAACCCCCTTATTCTTTCGTAAGTACGATGGAACCCCCAAAGAAAGGATGTCGACTTCATCTTGATGACCTGAAGCAGAAAAATGAAGACATCAATATAATGGATCGACCACTTTGAGAGGAGCAACCAAGACCAAGAAGATTCGTTAGAAGTTCGTAACCAAACGTTTCCCCCTTAGACCCCTCTTAAATCTCGGGACGAGATTTCTTGTAGTGGAGGAGAATTGTGACGCCCGGATAATTAGGCTACAGTAAACCCGTTAATGATGCCCCGTCACCTCTGTCACAGTAGTTAATCTTGGGTTAGTTCAAAACCGATTCAAAATTCAAATTCAAAATCAAGTCAAAGAATTAAAGTTTTCAAATATCAAAACTAAACTGTTCGGGTTGTGTCAAATAAACCGTAAGTAATGATGGTGGAGAAACCAAACTTTGATAAAATGTTTAAAGGCTCTAAAACAATTAAAACAGTAGTGAAAACAATCTTATATTTACTAATTGGATACATCATACGAGCCTCCATGTTAATTCACATCATTAAAAAGTATATTAACCGTTGATCTATTTAATTAGTCTATCTTGACCCCATGATCTACGTTACTGTTGAGGTGAAAAACAGATGCAATCTACACGTAACAAAGATCACGTCTGACCCAACATACACGTCTTGCTACATCCTCACGTTTAAAAAAACCCATCCATCCGATTAATATGTTGGCCATAGGCTGTCAGATTAATTAGGAATTCTTTTCCTCTACAACGTGATGTCAAAAAAAAAAAACCCTTCTCCTCTGCAACGCGCACGACCCATGAGCCACGCCTCTGCTGGGATTCTCAAATTTTGACTGGGATTCGCAGCCACCTACTGTCCCGTGTGTCGCCTCTCCTTCCTAGAAGGAGGCTGTTTGCTTGCATCAACTATACGCATACATATCTCTCACGTGTACAGTTTTCTACTTGGCTCCCACCAAGTACGTGCTTCTCCCTGTCTTTTTCTCTTCCTCACCTAGCTCATGAGTTCTTTGTCAGATTAAGTAGAAATTGGTTTTAAAGGCTTCACTGTCCTATTATGTTTTCATCAGATCGTTATGGCCGAGGATTTTTTGAGCTGGTTTTGATGATAGTTTCCGTATTTTCATCTTCTCAGCAATGGTGTCAACAGGCTCAACTGCAACCTCATACTTGATAGCGTGAATAGCAGATTTTGCATTGATCAAGCAAGGGCTCAACTGCCACATCATACTTGATAGTGTGAATATTACTAATTGCATGACACAACCTATTGCCAGGAAAGAACTAGCTAGATCTACTTGAAACATTTATACTGATACGTAGGCTGTTGGCCGTTACTGTAGACATGTGGATACCTTTTTGACAAGTACTGTTCTTACTTCTGTAGTCTGTGGATACACCTTATTATTTTCACTTTTAGACATCACACAAAATTGTTGCTCAAATCATTGATTACTTTGCTTCATACGAATTAAAAGAAGTTATATTGTTTCTTCAGTCTCCCAGGTAGGTGTCGGACGCGCAGAGGTACTTAGGATAAAACTAAATTGTCTGATTGGATCATGCTGACTTGCTGAGTTACATGATCACATCACACACTATATGGATAAAATGAGCATTGAGTGGTCAGGGTCAGAGTAGCAGCGATGGTCAAATTAGGCGCTTGAGCAGCTTGGCGAGCTCCATGTTCATTTATCTCTTTCTTTCCCCGTTAAGAAAATCTTCAACATGAAGCAATCGTTCTCTATGGAATCTCCACTGCCTCTCTCTCTGTTCTGTGGAAGAAATCCATTGATCTCCTTCAAAGTGAAGCAAACAAGTCGGGGCATGGATTCCGATGCTCTCAAACTCAATCTAAACCAAGGAGGTAAGTTGATATATCTGCTATGCTCACGAAGCTCTTCTCACATTTTTTTAAAATATTTTTCATGACGGTCTATACTTGAATTGATCGCCTTCCGTTGATGTGGACTCAATTATTTCTGTCATGCCATCTAATATTGTTGTGCTCTCCAGGCATTCAACTCGATCGGAATCTTTTCATATACAATCTTTTGTGGACAAGAGACTGTGTGTCGATGAGTAGACTGATCGAGAATTCTTCAGGTTAATGATCTTTCTCATGGGGAGAGGTAGAGACCATGAAGTAGTACATACACTGGGATGGGATTCTTGGGCTTTTAATCGATTCTTACTTTTGCTGAATAAGGAAACTTTTGGCCAAGGATTATATTGGTTGATAATTTAGCCAACAGAAGGTGGTTCTGAACGCATTGGTGAATTGACAGTTTGATGCTATTGTTTGATCTGTTTCCATCCATGATGGTTCTAAAATCTGAAGTTTCTGTTGTGGTCGATGACTGTTCAGATGGAAGCACATAAAGAGGAATATTGACGCAAGATATGAAGAATATGATGCCCATGGAAGGGAGAAAGTAGTGAAGTAAAACGTTCTTGGTTTCCAGTGGTAAATGGAGAAAGCACATTTACTTTCAGCAAGAGGTGGATCCAGAATATAATAGCAGCGCAGGAACAATGACATGGTCCGTAAAGCGGTTGTTGGGACATATATTTGTACAATATACAGGCAATACACAATTAGCAGTTAACATGAGATTGAGCAAAGAGTTCATTGGAGGCGTTCAATTCAGGTTTGAATCAGTTTCCTCTGTACGTCCTATTTAATATGCCTGCTAAGTCAAGATTCTTTTTACATGCATGCGTTTATAATGCACACAGTAGGAATTACCAGCACAGCTTCAAGTATATGTGTATGCATGAATAGAAGTTGTAGCATAGAAGTATATATGTGTTGGCTCCTCTACAGAGGCACATACTACGTAACGGGGTACAAGTTTGTCGTCGTGTGCAAGAGCATATGTAGGCAAATTCATCCCAAGCCAAGCTTCATCATGACGCTGTCCTTGCTCTGGATGCGTCTCGATCATAAGCTGATCTTTGATCAGTCTCTCTGCTATGATACACCTATAATCAACAAACTAAACTTTCACTTTACCCTTTTTCAATACTATTTTTTATCATTAATTTTTTTACGAATATCCAAATAGTAGATTGTCAAACTGTAAGGCGGACAACTTTTGATTAAAGCAAAATTTGGAACAATTTCCACAACAAACTAGTTATCAAAGATAGGCGTACACTTTCTAAAAATTTCAGTCTACCAGGTCAGAATGAGCCCTGTATGTATTATTTTGATCGTTAATTATTGTAAGAATATTCAAACACTAGATTGTCGAACATTTGTAAGAGGGACAACTTTCGAAGAAAACAATTTCCACCACTAATATTAGAAAAGGATATACCCCTTCTAGGATTTTCACTTTAATTACCAAGTCAACTTGAGCCTTCTATGTTTTTTCATACTATTTTGATCATTACAATCTGTATGAATTTCAAACAGTATATTGTAAAACATTTGTAAGGCGGACAACTTCTGAAGAAAACAAATCAATTACCAAAGATAGACATACCCTTCTAAAACATCATATAGATTTTAATGGGAAATATACATTGGGGAAGCTGTGCAAACCACATTTACATGGTAAAAAATAATCTTGAAGACTATAATATGCTGAGAGGATGATGTTTGCAGAAACGTGTGAAGTATCATATTCAAATTTAAATTTAGCAAGACGCATAAAGGAAATAAAATTCAGCACTAAATAGTAGTGTGGAATGAACATATCACTATTTATATCATATTTATTTCTTGCGTACCTGCAAGATGCACATGTGTCTAAGCAAGAAATTTTGCATGTTTATGGACTATCACCCTTCCTAAATATTGAACTGTTTTGATGGTCTTTTTTAGTTTTAAACGTTGTTTCGTCAAACTAGGTTGTTTCCGCTAGCTATTTAGCATTTAGAATGGAGGCACTAATTAATATCTAGGCACAAAGCAAAATGAGCAAGCCTATGGGGGAATATTAGTTTGAACTTCAAACTACAAGTTTGTACGATGATATGCCATAGTCTAAGGAATATGATATAGAATTGAGAAGGTGATGTTTACTTTCATCATTAATATCTATTTACGTTATAATTGTAAAACAAATGTAATATTACAATATTATACACATATCATTTTTGCACATCCATTCAATATGTTTCAGAAGGACAAAAGTTGTGAATAATATAGAAGCTTGATTAATATTATGTCCAAAATGCAGAACTTTTGTCGGGAAGTAGTATGTTAATCACTGACGTAACTACAGCCACACGTGAAGCAATCAAGGGAGCATTTGAATTTATTGTGGAGGTACCATTATTTAATCTAGGAAAATATATTAATTGTTATGTTTAGGAAGAAAACCTAAGGGGAATTTAGGTATCCAATATTTACAAATTGGAATATAAATTTTTACCAAGAGTATGTTGACATGCAACTATGTACCGTTGATGACCATCTAAAAAGGCCGACTAAACTAGGAAGAAACTTAACCACTACATTTTCCTCTTCTACATGGAAAATACTATGTACTTCCTAAAATTCAAGTACAATAGAGAAATTCAAAAAGTTAAAAATTAATGTGTTTTCTAAATTCTAGCCCGTGTAGTTGCACGGGTTGATGACTAGTTAAACAAGTGCCTATTGAATTTATAAAATGCTAAAACTATTTTATTATTGGTTCAGAATTAATCTCACATTAGTTTGTTGATAAATACAAATTTAGGCACTAGTGGTATTTTTTATAAAACTAAAAATAAAAGAAACTACAAAAAAAAGGAAGAATAGATAAAAGGAAAAGACTAAACATGATTAAGACAAAAACGAAACAAAGTAAAAGCCCCCCCCCCCAGTTGGGCCTCGGCCCAACAGGCTACAGGGCCGCCAGGCCGGCCCAACCGCACCTGCTACTACTCCCCCCGGGCGCCAGAAACCCTAGCCCCACTCCCCCACTACCCCCACTCTCTCTCGCTCGATCCCCTCTCACTCCCTCTCGCCCCTGGATCGGGACGGCGCCCCTCCCCATCGCCCCGCACGACCCCCCCCCCATTCCTCCGCCACCACGCCAGCGCACCTCGCCGAGGCCGCCTCGCCGTCCCCGTCCTCCCCCCCATTGCTGGATCTGGAAGGGCCCCCGATGGCGCCACCCGCCGCCCGACACCGCACCGTCTCTGGTGCCCCGCCGGCTGCTCCGTCCCGCCGTCCGCCGCCTGGAGCTGCCCTCGCCGGACCGCCCCGCCCCGCCTCTCCATCGTCGGTCGTCGCCTCGTCCTCGCCGGAACACCCCAAGCCTCCATGGCGCCCACTGCCTCGTGCCCTACGCCGCACACTGAGGCTCCGGCCGCTCCTCTCCCCTCTGTCCCGCACGCCGTCCGGCTCCCTGCGTCGTCGCCCGCTTCCGCTTGCAGGCGCCTCCACCCTCCACCGTCGCTGCTTTCGGCTCCCCCTGCAGCCCAGGGCGCCGATGTCGCTGCTGTCTACGGCAGCAGTGCTCGTTCCCTGCCATCGTACCACTCCGCCGCGGCCACCGCGCCACCCGTCGTCCCGCTTCGCTCCGCCCGCGGGCACGTCCTGCCCCGCGTGGCCTTCCGCCCCTGCCACTCGCCGGCATCTCCTTGACCCCAGGTCAGGCTCGGTCTACGCCCAGGCGACGCCAGCGCCCTGGTCTAGTCGCCCGTACGCCCGTGAACCCGGCGCCCATTAGCGCCCGTGGGCCTATGACAAGGAGGCCCCACCCCAGAACGTAAAAAAAGGATATAAAAATAAATAGATAAATAAAAATATATATTAATTAACTTAATTAATTAGGTTTAATTAAACTAATTAAAATCTATCAGCCTAATAACCTAGTTAGACTAAATTAACTAGTTAGTTAATGTAGCAGTCAATGACAGGGGGCCCCACCCCCTGTTGACCAGTCAAACGTTGACTGGTCAATAGGGACCCCCTGGCCCACCTGTCAGCCTCCTGATTACGTATGCACGCAGAGCTGGGTGCACCTATCATTTAGCTATTTAATTTCAAATAAATAAAAATTCCAGAATATTATTAAAACTTTAGAAAATAATGTAAAATATATCGTAACTCGGATGAAAAAACTTTGTATACTTTCCCCCTCCGGCTCCTCTGCCCGAAAACACGAAACACCGGGGATACTTTCCCGAATGTTTCCCCCCTTCGCCGGTATCACCTATTCCTGCGTTAGATCACCTCTAGCACCGCATTTGTCATGTTATGCTTTGATTGCTCTGTTATTTATTATGTTCCCCCTCCGTTACTTTTTCCGGTAGATCCTGAGACCGCTGCGGGTACCCCTGTGATCAACTACGGTGTTGACGACCCCTCTCTCTTGCCAGAGCAACCAGGCAAGCCCCCCCTTTGATCACCAGATATCGCCTATTCTTCTCTATACTGCTTGCATTAGAGTAGTGTAGCATGTTACTGCTTTCCGTTAATCCTATTCTGCTGCATAGCCTGTCATTGTTGCTACAGTTGTTACCCTTACCTGCTATCCTACTGCTTAGTATAGGATGCTAGTATTCCATCTGTGGCCCTACCCTCTTGTCCATCTGCCATGCTATACTATTTGGGCCGTGATCACTCGGGAGGTGATCACGGGTATATTCTATATACTTTATACATGATACATGTGGTGACTAAAGTCGGGTCGGCTCGAGGAGCACCCGCGAGTGATTCACGGATTGGGGGCTGAAAGGACCTTTGTCCCGACGGCCCTCTGTGTGGATCTTTGTGGCGGAGCGACAGGGCAGGTTTGACCGCCTAGGAGCAGGGCCGGCCCTGGAGGGGGGGCAGGGGGGCGGTCGCCCAGGGCCCCCAGGTCTAGGGGGGCCCCACGTGGCACATAGCCCAAGGGCCTGTGGAACTGGGACACTAAACACTCGTATTAGATCTGATCGAGTACGCAGCCACAAGGGCCTAGCAACCAGATGCAGCAAGTCCATGATGATGGCGAGAAATTTGATGTAATTGCCAGTTTCCTTACGAGGCTGAGCCGTAACGATCCCGATCCGATCCAGGCTCCAGGCCGCGAGACGAGTTGCTGGCGCAGGACGAGGCGCCACTAGGGTTCAGCTGTCCAACGAACTCCGCTCCGCTCTCTGGTTTCTAGGCGCTGGACAAGCACGCCCGTTGCCGATCGCCTCCGGCCGAAGCTAGATGCAAATTCACATCGTGTTATTATTGAGATGAGAACTGACCGATCCAAGGTACTCCTATATTATATCTTTAATTTATCACTTCCTATGTTCTATCCGCATACATGCATATATAGCTTGGATTATTCAAGTTTTGAGGCAATTTTTTTAGGGCTTTGTGTTATCATGACGATTAAAAAGTATAGGTGGAGATTCCAGCAGTGACACACTATTTGTAAAAAAAAATATCCCTCTTATTATATAGATTGCTCAGCTGCCATTCCCTAAAAAGTGTATTGAAAAGAAGTTTTACCATAAATTAGGCCAGCCAAATGTGGGTTCTATGTAATAAAAAACAAACCGTTGTATTCGTATTGAGAAGAAGTTTTTGATGATAAAAAATTTCAGTGATAGAAGTTCATTGCAATGGAAGGAGTATATTTGAAACGACGCCGAGATCAAAAATTCCAGTGCTAAAAATTCATTGCAATGGAGGGAGTATATGAAAGGGCCCTCTGTTTTAGGTTTGTCCCGGGCCCCCAAAATCTCAGGACCGGCCCAGCCTAGGAGAGAGGTGGGCCTGGCCCTATTCGGCGTTCGTGGATACTTAACACGCTTAACGAGATCTTGGTATTTGATCTGAGTTGGGTCGTTGACCTTATATGCACTAACCGCCACGTGGGACAAGATATGGGCAACCGGCGTCGTGGTATCAGCCGAAGCATTTCGTGACGCTGGCCGTCGAGCGGCGCGTGCCGGATTGGACTGGAACGCCTGCTAGGCTAGGTCTGCTTTCGGCCGCCCTCGCAACGTGCAGGTGTGCTAAGGGCGATGGGCCCAGACCCACGTGAGCTTAGGTTTAGACCGGCGCGCTGACCTCTCTGTTATGCCTAGGTGGGGCTGCGACGTGTTGATCTTCCGCGGCCGGGCATGACCCAGGAAAGTGTGTCCGGCCAAATGGGATCAAGCGTGTCGGGTAATGTGGTGCACCCCTGCAGGGAAGTTTATCTATTCGAATAGCTGTGTTCTTCGGTAACAGGACGACTTGGAGTTGTACCTTGACCTTATGATAACTAGAACCGGATACTTTATAAAACACACCCTTCCAAGTGCCAGATATAACCCGGTGATCGCTCTCTAACAGAGCAATGATGAGGGGATCGCCGGGTAGGATTATTGCTATGCGATGCTACTTGGAGGACTTCAGACTACTCTCTTTTACATGCTGCAAGGCGGAGACTGCCAGAAGCGTAGTCTTTGACAGGATTAGCTATCCCCCTCTTATTCTGGCATTCTGCAGTTCAGTCCACTGATATGGCCCTTTACACATATATCCCTGCATATGTAGTGTAGCTCCTTGCTTGCGAGTACTTTGGATGAGTACTCACGGTTGCCTTGTTCCCCCTTTTTCCCCTATCTCTATCCGATTGCTGCGACCAGATGTTGGAGCCCAGGAGCCAGACGCCACCGTCGATGACGACTACTAAACCGGAGGTGCCTACAACTACGTGCAGGCCGCTGACGACGACCAGGAGTAGTTTAGGAGGATCCCAGGCAGGAGACCTGTGCCTCTTTCGATCTGTATCCCAGTTTGTGCTAGCCTTCTTAAGGCAAACATGTTTAACTTATGTCTGTACTCAGATATTGTTGCTTCTGCTGACTCGTCTATGATCGAGCACTTGTATTCGAGCCCTCGAGGCCCCTGGCTTGTATTATGATGCTTGTATGACTTATTTTATTTTTAGAGTTGTGTTGTGATATCTTCCCGCGAGTCCCTGATCCTGATCGTGCACATTTGCGTGTATGATTAGTGTACGATTGAATCGGGGGCGTCACAAGTTGGTATGAGAGCCGACTGCCCGTAGGAATCCCCTTCCATACTCCTTGGCCGAAGTAGAGTCTAGTCATTGAAAAACTTTTACTAACATGGCTGTGTGCCTTACGGGCCCACGTCGCCATTGGTTGGTATTAGGATCTTTTACTCCTCGATCTTTACTCTGGGACTCTGAGCTCTCTTCTATTCGGGTTAAACGGTTTTTACTAAAATCTAACTTTAGGTTCTCGAAAATACTTTCTCCCGAAGAGGCCCTTCAGTCCAGATGATCACCGACTGCACCAGAAGATTTCGGAGATACTCTTCGATATTCTCTCGAGACTTTGTGCCCATCACTTTTGCTATTCCCGACCACCGATAAATCCTTATGGATAACTACTTACACTTGCCATTCATACGATCATCCCCCATTGATCTTGTTATTACAAGATACCCGAAGTTTTCTATTGTTACGAGAATACTTTGTGCCTACTGCCTAGCAGTTCTTTGCCACATGAATACCCTTCAAATAAATCCCGCACTTGTCGAGTATCCGCTCATCCCCAGTTGTTCATTTGTTTCACAAAAGTCTTCAAAATACTATTCGATCTTCCGAAAATCCTCTGGAGCCTTTGGCTCTTGAAATTCTTGCTTGCTTGCATTATGGTTAATCCCATAAGTCTCGTAGTCTTATTGACATTCCTTGTCATTATCATTTTGAGTCTGTTGACTCAATATGTTTCTTGAATACCCGCAATCATCATTGATCCTTATAAATTACCTTTCCGGCTGAGCTGCCATTCTTTTAACTGGAATTGGTTCTCGACCAATCCAATTGTCGTTGATTGTACCCTAAGGCTATTCAACTTACCCATCCCTAATCTGAGCATTGCTTCTGATCCCTTGATTTGGAAATCATAATTCCTTTGCATTTGACAATGGAGTTAGTCAGTTGTTTCTATAATCTGATCTCCTTGCATTCTTCTTCCTCTAGTTGAGTACCGATGCTCACGTCAGATCCCTTGTGGACCACCAGATCCTTTGTTGGATTTTATCTGACAACGTCCTTCATATTCAATAACCTTGTGAGCCTTCCCTCAGACACATAATGCCTTTGGTAAATTGTATCCTCTGCTTTCTCAACCATGCTCAGCTTTCGAGCTGGTGGTATTTACTATTGAAGCTTGTGGTATATATTTCCATGATACACTGATGGGGTGAACCTATGTCTTTCTTAATATGTGTGAACTCGAAAGTTTTCACGAGTCATATACTTCTGGTATTTTGCTAGATAAAATTTCAACACTACAACTTCCTCGAAGGTGAGAAGTGAATGAAAGGTTTTGCATTGGAGAAGTGGGAGTCGACCTTGAACTTTGTGTTCATGCCCATGGACACGATGTAGATCTTATCATTAAAGCTTCTCTTAAATTAATTATTTCTTTGGTATAAGTTCATCTTATATCTGGGATCTGGCCTTTTGCAATCGTGGTTCCGACCATGTCTCCTTTAAATACCATTTCTCGTGCGAGTTTAAGCACTTGTCTTCTGCAGAGCAATGCCCCGGTCCAACCTCTACTTTGATCTGTCATCGAGTATTACCCCCCTGGTATCTTGAGATTATCTTGGAACTGCATAACTTCTTATGAGTTCTTCATCAAGTACTACATTCTCATTGATTACTATTTTTCACGGGCTTTGAGTTATTAAACACTCAAGGACATCGATAACTGAATGGAGTCTGCATCGCGATTAAACAACTCCTAGTAATCTTCTTTGCTTACGAGTTTGTACCCGATCACATCTTCCCTAGCCTGATCGGCTATATCATTACCGTGCTAAATTTTAACTGTGCTACCTGGTCCTTCTTCCCAGAGCATAATTTTTTACGATGAGCTAAGCTTACGTCGATCTTCCTCATCATATCATTTCGCTTTGGACAACAAGCTTGATTTTGAGTTTGTGTCGTACGCATGGTTCCAATAACCTTTTGCTTCATAATTCCTTTGACTTGATGTTATCGCCAATCGATTACATCTTCATGTAATCTCTCGACAAATGTGTCGTGATCATCATCAGCATTCTGAGCACTTCCAGGATATCAGTTGAATTCATGTTGAGTAATACCATCCTTGCCCTCGATGATTTGTGTTATCATCGACCACTTTATTGCCTTCCGTTCAACACAAAACTTGTTTGTGTTTTGTGTTATACCTTGAGTTCCTTGCTATCCAACATTTGTTCTTCTTTAGCTTGGAATATTACCACCTTTTATGTGAAAAATGTCATGGGAATTTCACCACCTCTTGAGAATTCTTAATACAAGTGATACTTCTCACCATCACCATTCCTTCTTGTTCCATGTGTTGATTCTAACCGGGATTCCAACAAGGGAATGATGCTGATGGGATTCTGTACTTCTAGCAAACTTATTACTTTGAAGTTAATGTTCGATAGTCCATCCTTAGACTATTGGTTATTAAATCACCATTCTAACATTGATCATGCTACCTATGCCCATATTTCGGGTGCACCTGTCAACCAGTGTTTAACTGTGGATGTATTCCTCGAACATACATCATTATGTCATTTGCTCAGACAAATGTTATCTCCTTGTTCACGTAACTGTGGAAATCCATCTTTAGTTAATCTCAATGAATTGTCGCTGAGTCCATCAGCCACCTCCTCGTCCTCTCCTTGGTTTAATGATGAACTATTGTTTCAGGAACCCGCTCCCATAGTTCATTTCCCGAGAATCTTACAATGTCATCTCGTCAAATTGTGTCGCACCTTTTCTGCTCAAGCATCCTAAGTCTGAGGTATCGTGACACCAATCAGATCTGAATCTCGGTCAGATATGATGGTTGGAACATATTTCCAAGAGTTATAATGTTGGTCTTTATATGACCCGGTAATGTGATGTCATGCCTAACACACCTGGCTGAAGGACCTATTGTTATAGTTCCTTTTTTAGCAAGGTTATTCATTCTTCCATGAGGAAATTGTAACACTTATTATATAAGTTGTTCCTGATGAATCCATTGTGTATCCAAAGTCTGACCTTTGCTTGAAGACCATATCAGTGCTATCTCGAAGCATGTCAATGGTACTCCAATTTTGAATAAGAACATTTGAAGCACCATGCTAAATGTTTCTTGCTCAATTATGACACCGTTGTATGGGTAATGTCATGAAATTTCTCTCCCCTACCTAAAGGGTTTTCTACTTATATCCTGCCACAGATATCATGCTCTGCTTATCATTGGGAAGGATATACCCCTGAAATATGTGTGTATACACATTTTCCTTTCCATTGTTCTATTTAAACCTGATAATCACTTTTTGTTTCCATTGGTTTTGTTTAATCCTTCTTGTGATCTATATTATATAAGCGGTAATATTTCCCTGCTTATGTAAAAACCTCGTTGTACCACTCTGTCAGTAAGACCCTGTTACTATTGTTGATGACATCCCGGTAACCACTGATGGACGAGAACTTTGCCTATTGGTCCGCCTTCTTTCAACGAGCAGGAAAATGGTTCTCTTCGTCCCTCGCCCTTGGTACCAATGATGTTGCCAACATAACTGAACGGTTATTCTCTAACATGCCTTGCTATCATGACCGTGCAAGATGTCAATGCCTTTCCTTCTTTAACCCACATGGTGGGCCCATAACACACAGTTCCACAGGATCGAAACCTGACTCTCCTGTACGCCCCCTGTTCGCAAGGTTGTTCCTCGTGCATGGCCTCGTATGTAATTCATGAGCCACCTTCAGCTCTGATATCGGACACAATACTTAGTCCCGATTGCTTTGAGCCCCTTTCAAGCCCTGTTCAGGCATCGAACGGTTGCCTGCTCGCTCGAAACTTCCCATGAAACCTCATTAATTGCCCTCGATAATTACTTAAGTTTCAATTCGAGAGTTACTTTCCGCCACCTTCCCCGGTGTTATCGACCAGATAGTCAACCTTGTAGAGGTTCGTTCTCCCGGAATAACCCCCCTTATTCTTTCGTAAGTACGATGGAACCCCCAAAGAAAGGATGTCGACTTCATCTTGATGACCTGAAGCAGAAAAATGAAGACATCAATATAATGGATCGACCACTTTCAGAGGAGCAACCAAGACCAAGAAGATTCGTTAGAAGTTCGTAACCAAACGTTTCCCCCTTAGACCCCTCTTAAATCTCGGGACGAGATTTCTTGTAGTGGAGGAGAATTGTGACGCCCAGATAATTAGGCTACAGTAAACCCGTAAATGATGCCCCGTCACCTCTGTCACAGTAGTTAATCTTGGGTTAGTTCAAAACCGATTCAAAATTCAAATTCAAAATCAAGTCAAAGAATTAAAGTTTTCAAATATCAAAACTAAACTGTTCGGGTTGTGTCAAATAAATCGTAAGTAATGATGGTGGAGAAACCAAACTTTGATAAAATGTTTAAAGGCTCTAAAACAATTAAAACAGTAGTGAAAACAATCTTATATTTACTAATTGGATACATCATACGAGCCTCCATGTTAATCCATATCATTAAAAATATATTAACCGTTGATCTATTTAATTAGTCTATCTTGACCCCATGATCTACGTTACTGTTGAGGTGAAAAACAGATGCAATCTACACGTAACAAAGATCACGTCTGACCCAACATACACGTCTTGCTACATCCTCACGTTTAAAAAAAACCATCCATCCGATTAATATGTTGGCCATAGGCTGTCAGATTAATTAGGAATTATTTTCCTCTACAACGTGATGTCAAAAAACCCTTCTCCTCTGCAACGCGCACGACCCATGAGCCACGCCTCTGCCCGTAATCTACAAGCACCCAGTCACCGCCCCCCCATTGATCCCGATCTGGGTAAACAATACTTGACCTAATTCTTCTCAATCTTCTCCCATCCAGGTCCTCGGCTAGCAGTGTCCTCCGTCGCCGCCTATGGGGGGTGGGGAAGGCCACACTCAGCAATCCCAATCCCACACCGGCGAAGAAGCAGCAGGCGACCAGTCCGGTGGCCGAGGCTGAGACGGTAACGACCAGCAAGGGGAAGATCGAATGCAGTGGATGCCCAGATTATCGGAAGGAATCGATGAGCTTCTCAAATTTTGACTGGGATTCGCAGCCACCTACTGTCCCGTGTGTCGCCTCTCCTTCCTAGAAGGAGGCTGTTTGCTTGCATCAACTATACGCATACATATCTCTCACGTGTACAGTTTTCTACTTGGCTCCCACCAAGTACGTGCTTCTCCCTGTCTTTTCTCTTCCTCACCTAGCTCATGAGTTCTTTGTCAGATTAAGTAGAAATTGGTTTTAAAGGCTTTACTGTCCTATTATGTTTTCATCAGATCGTTATGGCCGAGGATTTTTTGAGCTGGTTTTGATGATAGTTTCCGTATTTTCATCTTCTCAGCAATGGTGTCAACAGGCTCAACTGCAACCTCATACTTGATAGCGCGAATAGCAGATTTTGCATTGATCAAGCAAGGGCTCAACTGCCACATCATACTTGATAGTGTGAATATTACTGATTGCATGACACAACCTATTGCCAGGAAAGAACTAGCTAGATCTACTTAAAACATTTATACTGATACGTAGGCTGTTGGCCGTTACTGTAGACATGTGGATACCTTTTTGACAAGTACTGTTCTTACTTCTGTAGTCTGTGGATACACCTTATTATTTTCACTTTTAGACATCACACAAAATTGTTGCTCAAATCATTGATTACTTTGCTGCATACGAATTAAAAGAAGTTATATTGTTTCTTCAGTCTCCCAGGTAGGTGTCGGACGCGCAGAGGTACTTAGGATAAAACTAAATTGTCTGATTGGATCATGCTGACTTGCTGAGTTACATGATCACATCACACACTATATGGATAAAATGAGCATTGAGTGGTCAGGGTCAGAGTAGCGGCGATGGTCAAATTAGGCGCTTGAGCAGCTTGGCGAGCTCCATGTTCATTTATCTCTTTCTTTCCCCGTTAAGAAAATCTTCAACATGAAGCAATCGTTCTCTATGGAATCTCCACTGCCTCTCTCTCTGTTCTGTGGAAGAAATCCATTGATCTCCTTCAAAGTGAAGCAAACAAGTCGGGGCATGGATTCCGATGCTCTCAAACTCAATCTAAACCAAGGAGGTAAGTTGATATATCTGCTATGCTCACGAAGCTCTTCACACATTTTTTTAAAATATTTTTCATGACGGTCTATACTTGAATTGATCGCCTTCCGTTGATGTGGACTCAATTATTTCTGTCATGCCATCTAATATTGTTGTGCTCTCCAGGCATTCAACTCGATCGGAATCTTTTCATATACAATCTTTTGTGGACAAGAGACTGTGTGTCGATGAGTAGACTGATCGCGAATTCTTCAGGTTAATGATCTTTCTCATGGGGAGAGGTAGAGACCATGAAGTAGTACATACACTGGGATGGGATTCTTGGGCTTTTAATCGATTCTTACTTTTGCTGAATAAGGAAACTTTTGGCCAAGGATTATATTGGTTGATAATTTAGCCAACAGAAGGTGGTTCTGAACGCGTTGGTGAATTGACAGTTTGATGCTATTGTTTGATCTGTTTCCATCCATGATGGTTCTAAAATCTGAAGTTTCTGTTGTGGTCGATGACTGTTCAGATGGAAGCACATAAAGAGGAATATTGACGCAAGATATGAAGCATATGATGCCCATGCAAGGGAGAAAGTAGTGAAGTAAAACGTTCTTGGTTTCCAGTGGTAAATGGAGAAAGCACATTTACTTTCAGCAAGAGGTGGATCCAGAATATAATAGCAGCGCAGGAACAATGACATGGTCCGTAAAGCGGTTGTTGGGACATATATTTGTACAATATACAGGCAATACACAACTAGCAGTTAACATGAGATTGAGCAAAGAGTTCATTGGAGGCGTTCAATTCAGGTTTGAATCAGTTTCCTCTGTACGTCCTGTTTAATATGCCTGCTAAGTCAAGATTCTTTTTACATGCATGCGTTTATAATGCACACAGTAGGAATTACCAGCACAGCTTCAAGTATATGTGTATGCATGAATAGAAGTTGTGGCATAGAAGTATATATGTGTTGGCTCCTCTACAGAGGAACATACTACATAACGGGGTACAAGTTTGTCGTCGTGTGCAAGAGCATATGTAGGCAAATTCATCCCAAGCCAAGCTTCATCATGACGCTGTCCTTGCTCTGGATGCGTCTCGATCATAAGCTGATCTTTGATCAGTCTCTCTGCTATGATACACCTATAATCAACAAACTAACCTTTCACTTTACCCTTTTTCAATACTATTTTTTATCATTAATTTTTTTACGAATATCCAAATAGTAGATTGTCAAACTGTAAGGCGGACAACTTTTGATTAAAGCAAAATTTGGAACAATTTCCACAACAAATTAGTTATCAAAGATAGGCGTACACTTTCTAAAAATTTCAGTCTACCAGGTCAGAATGAGCCCTGTATGCATTATTTTGATCGTTAATTTTTGTAAGAATATTCAAACACTAGATTGTCGAACATTTGTAAGCGGGACAACTTTCGAAGAAAACAATTTCCACCACTAATATTAGAGAAGGATATACCCCTTCTAGGATTTTCACTTTAATTACCAAGTCAACTTGAGCCTTCTATGTTTTTTCATACTATTTTGATCATTACAATCTGTATGAATTTCAAACAGTATATTGTAAAACATTTGTAAGGCGGACAACTTCTGAAGAAAACAAATTAATTACCAAAGATAGACATACCCTTCTAAAACATCATATAGATTTTAATAGGAAATATACATTGGGGAAGCTGTGCAAACCACATTTACATGGTAAAAAATAATCTCAAAGACTATAATATGCTGAGAGGATGATGTTTGCATAAACGTGTGAAGTATCATATTCGAATTTAAATTTAGCCGGGGCACGCAAAGGAAATAAAATTCAGCACTAAATAGTAGTGTGGGATGAACATATCACTATTTATATCATATTTATTTCTTGCGTACCTGCAAGATGCACATGTGTCTAAGCAAGAAATTTTGCATGTTTATGGACTATCACCCTTCCTAAATATTGAACTGTTTTGATGGTCTTTTTTAGTTTTAAACGTTGTTTCGTCAAACTAGGTTGTTTCCGCTAGCTATTTATCATTTAGACTGGAGGCACTAATTAATATCTAGGCACAAAGCAAAATGAGCAAGCCTATGGCGGAATATTAGTTTGAACTTCAAACTACAAGTTTGTACGATGATATGCCATAGTCTAAGGAATATGATATAGAATTGAGAAGGTGATGTTTACTTTCATCATTAATATCTATTTACGTTATAATTGTAAAACAAATGTAATATTACAATATTATACACATATCATTTTGCACATCCATTCAATATGTTTCAGAAGGACAAAAGTTGTGAATAATATAGAAGCTTGATTAATATTATGTCCAAAATGCAGAACTTTTGTCGGGAAGTAGTATGTTAATCACTGACGTAACTACAGCCACACATGAAGCAATCAAGGGAGCATTTGAATTTATTGTGGAGGTACCATTATTTAATCTAGGCAAATTATATTAATTGTTATGTTTAGGAAGAAAACCTAAGGGGAATTTAGGTATCCAATATTTACAAATTGGAATATAAATTTTTACCAAGAGTATGTTGACATGCAACTATGTACCGTTGATGACCATCTAAAAAGGCCGACTAAACTAGGAAGAAACTTAACCACTACATTTTCCTCTTCTACATGGCAAATACTATGTACTTCCTAAAATTCAAGTACAATAGAGAAATTCAAAAAGTTAAAAATTAATGTGTTTTCTAAATTCTAGCCCGTGTAGTAGCACGGGTTGATGACTAGTTAAACAAATGCCTATTGAATTTATAAAATGCTAAAACTATTTTATTATTGGTTAAGAATTAATCTCACATTAGTTTGTTGATAAATACAAATTTAGGCACTAGTGGTATTTTTAATAAAACTAAAAATAGAAGAAACTACAAAAAAAAGAAAGAATAGATAAAAGGAAAAGACTAAACATGATTAAGACAAAAACAAAACAAAGTAAAAGCCCCCCCCCCCCAGTTGGGCCTCGGCCCAACAGGCTACAGGGCCGCCAGGCCGGCCCAACCGCACATGCTACTACTCCCCCCGGGCGCCAGAAACCCTAGCCCCACTCCCCCACTACCCCCACTCTCTCTCGCTCGATCCCCTCTCAATCCCTCTCGCCCCTGGATTGGGACGGCGCCCCTCCCCATCACCCCGCACGATCCCCCTCCCCCATTCCTCCGCCCTGCCTTGTTGCCACCTCGCCGAGGCCGCCTCATTGTCCACGTCCTCCCGTTCTTTGGATATGGAAGGGCCCCGATGGCGCCACCCGCGCCCGACACCGTCTACAGTGCCCGTCGGCTACTCCGTCCCGCCGTCCGCCGCCTGGAGCTGCCCTCGCCTTGACCCCAGGTCAGGCTAGGCCTTCGCCCGGGCGACGAAAGCGCCCTGGTCCAGTCGCCCGTACGCCCGTGAACCCGACGCCCATTAGCGCCCATGGGCCTATGACAAGGAGGCCCCACCCCAGAACGTAAAAAAAAGGGATATAAAAATAAATAGATAAATAAAAATATATATTAATCAACTTAATTAATTAGGTTTAATTAAACTAATTTAAATCTATCAGCCTAATAACCTAGTTAGACTAAATTAACTAGTTAGTTAATGTAGCGATCAATGACGAGGCCCCACCTGTTGACGATCAAACGTTGGTGGTCAATAGGACCCTGGCCCACCTATCAGCCTCTGGTACACTTCTGTGTACGCAGAGCTAGGTGCACCTATCATTTAGCTATTTAATTTCGAATAAATAATAATTCCAGAATATTATTAAAACTTTAGAAAATAATATAAAATATATTGTAACTCGGATGAAAATGTTTTGTACATGAAAGTTGCTCAGAACGACGAGACGAACCCGGATACGCAGCCCGTTCGTCCGCCACGCATCCCTAACCTATCGAACTCGCAACTTTCCCCCTCCGGCTCCTCTGCCCGAAAACACGAAACACCGGGGATACTTTCCCGGATGTTTCCCCCCTTCGCCGGTATCACCTATCCCTGCGTTAGATCACCTCTAGCACCGCATTTGTCATGTTATGCTTTGATTGCTCTGTTATTTATTATGTTCCCCCTCCGTTACTTTTTTCGGTAGACCCCGAGACCGCTGCCGGTACCCCTGTGATCGACTACGGTGTTGACGACCCCTCTCTCTTGCCAGAGCAACCAGGCAAGCCCCCCTTTGATCACCAGATATCGCCTATTCTTCTCTATACTGCTTGCATTAGAGTAGTGTAGCATGTTACTGCTTTCCGTTAATCCTATTCTGCTGCATAGCCTGTCATTGTTGCTACAGTTGTTACCCTTGCCTGCTATCCTACTGCTTAGTATAGGATGCTAGTATTCCATCTATGGCCCTACCCTCTTGTCCATCTGCCATGCTATACTATCGGGCCGTGATCACTCGGGAGGTGATCACGGGTATATTCTATATACTTTATACATGATACATGTGGTGACTAAAGTCGGGTTGGCTCGAGGAGCACCCGCGAGTGATTCACGGATTGGGGGCTGAAAGGACCTTTGTCCCGACGGCCCTCTGTGTGGATCTTTGTGGCGGAGCGACAGGGCAGGTTGTGACCGCCTAGGAGCAGGGCCGGCCCTGGAGGGGGGCAGGGGGGCGGCCGCCCAGGGCCCCCAGGTCTAGGGGGGCCCCACGTCGCACATAGCCCAAGGGCCTGTGGAACTGGGACACTAAACACTCGTATTAGATCTGATCGAGTACGCAGCCACAAGGGCCTAGCAACCAGATGCAGCAAGTCCATGATGATGGCGAGAAATTTGATGTAATTGCGGTTTCCTTACGAGGCTGAGCCAGAACGATCCCGATCCGATCCAGGCTCCAGGCATGAGACGAGTTCTTTGGCGCAGGACGAGGCGCCACTAGGGTTCAGCTGTCCAACGAACTCCGCTCCGCCTCTCTGGTTTCTAGGCGCTGGACAAGCACGCCCAAGGCCGATCGCCTCCGGCGAAGCTAGATGCAAATTCACATCGTGTTATTATTGAGATGAGAACTGACCGATCCAAGGTACTCCTATATTATATCTTTAATTTATCACTTCCTATGTTCTATCCGCATACATGCATATATAGCTTGGATTATTCAAGTTTTGAGGCAATTTTTTAGGGCTTTGTGTTATCATGACGATTAAAAAGTATAGGTGGAGATTCCAGCAGTGACACACTATTTGTAAAAAAAAATCTCCCTCTTATTATATAGATTGCTCAGCTGCCATTCCCTAAAAAAGTGTATTGAAAAGAAGTTTTACCATAAATTAGGCCAGCCAAATGTGGGTTCTATGTAATAAAAAACAAACCGTTGTATTCGTATTGAGAAGAAGTTTTTGATGATAAAAAATTTCAGTGATAGAAGTTCATTGCAATGGAAGGAGTATATTTGAAACGGCGCCGAGATAAAAAATTCCAGTGCTAAAAATTCATTGCAATGGAGGGAGTATATGAAAGGGCCCTCTGTTTTAGGTTTGCCCCGGGCCCCGAAAATCTCAGGACCGGCCCTGCCTAGGAGAGAGGTGGGCCTGGCCCTATTCGGCGTTCGCGGATACTTAACACGCTTAACGAGATCTTGGTATTTGATCTGAGTTGGGTCGTTGACCTTATACGCACTAACCGCCACATGGGACAAGATATGGGCAACCGGCGTCGTGGTATCAGCCGAAGCATTTCGTGACGTCAGCGACTGAGCGGCGCGCGCCGGATTGGACTGGAACGCCTGCTAGGCTAGGTCTTCTTTCGGCCGCCCTCGCAACGTGCAGGTGTGCTAAGGGCGATGGGCCCAGACCCCTGTGCGCATAGGTTTAGACCGGCGTGCTGACCTCTCTGTTATGCCTAGGTGGGGCTGCGACGTGTTGATCTTCCGCGGCCGGGCATGACCCAGGAAAGTGTGTCCGGCCAAATGGGATCAAGCGTGTCGGGTAATGTGGTGCACCCTTGCAGGGAAGTTTATCTATTCGAATAGCCGTGATCTTCGGTAACAGGACGACTTGGAGTTGTACCTTGACCTTATGACAACTAGAACCAGATACTTAATAAAACACACCCTTCCAAGTGCCAGATATAATCCGGTGACCGCTCTCTAACAGGGCAATGAGGAGGGGATCGCCGGGTAGGATTATTGCTATGCGATGCTACTTGGAGGACTTCAGACTACTCTCTTTTACATGCTGCAAGGCGGAGGCTGCCAGAAGCGTAGTCTTCGACAGGATTAGCTATCCCCCTCTTATTCCGGCATTCTGCAGTTCAGTCCACCGATATGGCCCTTTACACATATATCCATGCATATGTAGTGTAGCTCCTTGCTTGCGAGTACTTTGGATGAGTACTCACGGTTGCCTTGTTCCCCCTTTTTTCCCTATCTCTATCCGATTGCTGCGACCAGATGTTGGAGCCCAGGAGCCAGACGCCACCGTCGATGACGACTACTACACCGGAGGTGCCTACTACTACGTGCAGGTCGCTGACGACGACCAGGAGTAGTTTAGGAGGATCCCAGGCAGGAGACATGTGCCTCTTTCGATCTGTATCCCAGTTTGTGCTAGCTTTCTTAAGGCAAACTTGTTTAACTTATGTCTGTACTTAGATATTGTTGCTTCCGCTGACTCGTCTATGATCGAGCACTTGTATTCGAGCCCTCGAGGCCCCTGGCTTGTATTATGATGCTTGTATGACTTATTTTATTTTTAGAGTTGTGTTGTGATATCTTCCCGTGAGTCCTGGATCTTGATCGTGCACGTTTGCGTGTATGATTAGTGTATGATTGAATCGGGGGCGTCACATTGGGGGAGAGCATGAAGCTAGCCCCGGCTGCGAGGGCGATGACCAGCAGGCTGCCCTTCAGGCAGGTGGCGTCGTGCAATAGCCTCCCGATGATGGCCTTGCAGTACTTGTCTGCTTCCTTGATGGAAGCCTTCTCCCCAGAGTTCTCTGCTTTCTCCAGAGCAGCCTCATTCTGCAATACCAACCCTTGTGCAGAAGATTAGAACATGCAAATATGTGCAGGGATATGTTGAGGGTTAAGTAAAATACTAGCTTTGACCAAAAGGTAAATTAGCTTTGCATACATGTTTAAAAAGTGACAATGCCACATATGTCTCATTTTAACATCATAACAGCTTGAACTAATTTCTACAGAGCATTTGCTAGTAGAACAACTATGCACATGAAGTACGATCACAATGGATGATATGCAGATATATGCAGGGATGTAAATATTACTTGCAGGGATATGGAGGTGTATATTTGATCTACAGGTAAATTAGCTACAAAATGCAAGCTTAAAAAATGTCAATGCCACATATGTCTCATTTTCGCATCACAGCAGCCTGAACTACTTCCTACAGAGAATTTGCTAGTAGAACAAGTATGCACATAAAGTACAGCCGGAAGGGATGAAAGCATCTGAACAGTAAAAAACACTAGACATGGAATGCAGTAACAGCAAATGGATATATACTACTAGACTATATGATAACCAAGCAGAGCAGTATAGATTCAGGCACCACAAACAAGCTGTCAAAAAAGAAAAAGAAAAACACTCAAGCACTGCAAACACATCAGTACTGTTCAAACATACACCAGGCAATAATTCCAAAAGTAGCAGCACATCAGTACATAAATTCCCAGAATCACTAACGATACTACAAGGCTCATGAGCAGCAGTAATTAACACCGACGGTTAACCAGATGAAACCTAAGACAAGAGGGTGTGCCCATGGCGGCTTTGATTGCCTTACCTAAGTCGGGGAGAAGCAGCACCATGGCGCAGAGGAAGGAGGCGATGGACATCCTCGGCCTGTCCGAGTTCACCACGGTGCGGTGCCACACTCTCTTATATCTCCCGTTGCTCAGCGCCTGAAACACAGTGGAAATCAGTTTCAGTTAGCACCACTTCAGTCTAAGTCACTGAGTTCAGAAAAGAGTATAGACCACATGATGTATGATGGCAACGGAAATCGGTTTCAGTTAGCCCACTTCAGTCAGAGTCCCCTAGTTCAGAAAAGAGTATAGACCATTTTGCAAGTGTGCCGTGTGATGCTTGGAGTATATTATATTTTTGCACATCGAGACTGGCGTAATGCAATGTGTCACTGGATCTGGGTTGTTCATGTAATTTTTTCGCACTTCTTCTGTGGGCAGTCAAGGGTTTGTCTTGATTATGTACGTGGATGCGGTTCAGTCCAGCAGATCCGGCAATATTTTACTGAACTTGCACACAATTAGCAATGTGTTCTACACCTAGCTAGGCAAACAGTGTAAGATGTCTTGGCCTAAGCAATTGACCATGTGTTGCTCCTGCTCGCCGAGGACCTTCTTGATGTAGTCTAGTTAGGTGTGCCTGGCGAGCTCGAGCAGAGAGAGTGGAAGACGGCTTTGAGTGCCTTACCTAAGTCGGGGAGAAGCAGCAGAGCCGAGGGATGGGTGTATCTCGAGCCTGGCCGAATCGAGCAGGGATTGTCCGCACTAAACGCTGGTGTCATCACCACCGTGTTGCCGGCCTCCTGCCTGCATGAGGAAGAAAATGGCGCGCGTTAGGGAAGGAAGGGAAAGGAGGAAGAGCAGATCGAAGAGGGGGTATGGTGACCTTGATGGCGAGCGGCGTCACGGGCAGAGCGAGTTCATGGCCGGCGCCTGGCCTCTCCTTCCTGATTAGAGGAGTGGAGGGAGACGGGTCATGGCGTCTGGGGCATGCGTCCGCGCCGTGATTCGGACGGGATCCCGATGGAATCTACATGAGGCCACCGCCGCCCCTCCCCCACCGCGGGGCCGGGTGCAGGTCACTTCCCACGAAAGGAGACATGGACGGAGTCGGCGCGGACATGGATGGGACTCGGACGCGCGGTGGAGGTGGTTGCCGAGGCGGGCGCGGAGACGGGGTGGGTCGCCGTGATTCGTGGGGTGGTGGAGGCGCCGTGAGGAGGGGAGGAGGAGGGGGCGAGGGAAGGAGGGCACCACCGCCGGCAACGGGAAGCGAGAGAGAGAGAGAGAGAGAGAGAGAGAGAGAGAGAGAGAGAGAGAGAGAGGGAGGCGGCGTCGATCTGGATCGGGGAGAGAGAGAGGGAGGCGGCGGGCGGGAGGAAGGGAGGAGAGGTGAGTGAGGTAGGGTTTGGTGCGGTGGGTTTCTTCGGATGGATAGACGGTTGGATTGCTTGTAATGGATGTATGGATGTCTGCCATGTCATCGATCCATGTGATAGATGGTTCCACCAATTAGAATCTAGCATATGTAATTGTGCTTTTTCTCTTTTGTTTCTTTTATATTTTTTACCCTCTTATTTCGGGTACACACTCAACATATTAGCCTCATGTTGTATGTTTAAATGACCCAATATTGTGCACATATGTGTATCTTAGGATTTCAAACAATGATGATTTTGTGGTCTTCATTTGCATTGCACAAAAATCAATTTTTCATTTTTCGAGTGCCCAAAATGAGTTTTTTTGTGAAGGACCTACCATATATTTGTTGCAAAATTGGACCAAATTATTTCACTAAAATATTAGGCCACATTTTATGCACAATTGACCAAATGGTTGGGTGTCAAAAGTTTTCATCCACCTCTCACGAAAAAGACAAAATTCCGATGATTCAGTTGGAAGCGCATCAAAATTGAACTGCAGCTGCCTCATAGTTTGCTCTGTATTTTTTCCAAAAGCATTTTTAAGTACAAAAGTATCTATTTAATCAGAGAAACACCAAAAAAATTCCAAGATTCAACCACTAGCTAGGAATGGTTATTCCCGCTGTTTTGACCGCATTTTGAAACGGGCATAAAAATTCAAAAAAATTCAAAAAAATTTAAAACCTTCGCATAGCTTCATTATATGTGGCCAAGTTACCAGCAAAAATTATAAACTTGTAATACCGCAATTATTTTAGACAAGTATTCTCAAAAACGAGCTATCAAGTGTGAAGATTCATGGCTTTCAAGCCAAATGATCAATCTTATGGCCACATTCATGGCATAGTTTGTTCAACTGATCTCATGTTGTGCACAAGGGTGCATATTGGAATGGCAAATAATGTTGCCTAAGGAAGTTTTCATTTTCTTTGGACGAAAAAACCATTTTCCATTTTTCGAGTGCCCAAAAGGAGGTTTTTTTGTGAAGGACCTCCCAAATAATTGTTGCAAAATTGGACCAAATCAATTTTCTAAAATACTAGGACATATTTAATGCACAATTGACAAAATGGTTGGGTGTAAAAAAATTTGATCAGCCTCTCGTGAAAAAGACAAATTTCCGCCGATTCAGGTGGAAGCGGATCAAATTTGAACTGCAGCTGCCTAATAGTTTGCTCTTTATTTTTTCCAAAAATCATTTCCAGGTACATAAGTATCTATTTCATCAGAGAAACACCAAAAAAATTCCAAGATTCAACCACTAGCTAGGAACGGTCATTCCCGCCGTTTTAACCGCATTTTGAAATGGGCATAAAATATTCAAAAAAAATCAAAAAATTGGGAAACCTTCGCATTGTGTCATTATATGTGGCCAAGTTCCTAGGAAAAATAGCAAACTTGTAACACAGCAATTTTTTAAAAAAAGTGTTCTCAGAACACGTGTGGAGATCGATGGCTTTCAAGCCAAATGATCAATCTTATGGCCACATTCGTGGCATAGTTTGTTAAAATGATCTCATATTGTGCACAAGGGTGCATCTTGGATTGGCAAACAATGTTGCCTAAGGAAGTTTTCACTTTCATTGCACAAAAGAGCCATTTTCCATTTTTCGAGTGCCCCAAATGAGGTTTTTTTGTGAAGGACCTACCAAATAATTCTTGCAAAATTGGATCAAATAAATTTTCTGAAATACTAGGCCATATTTAATGCACAATTGACCAAATGGTTGGGTTTCAAAAGTTTTTATCCACCTCTCATGAAAAAGACAAATTTCGGTCGATTCAGCTGGAAGCGGGTCAAATTTGAACTGTGGCTGCCTCATAGTTTCCTCTTTATTTTTCCAAAAATCATTTCTAGGTACATAAGTATCTATTTAATCAGAGAAACATCAAAAGTTTTCCAAGATTCGACCACTAGCTAGGAACGGTCAAGCCCGCCGTTTTGACCGCATTTTGAAACAGGCATAAAAAATTCAAAAAAATCAAAAAATTAGAAAACCTTCGCATTGTGTCATTACATGTGACCAAGTTTCCAGGAAAAATAATAAAATTGTAATACGGAAATAATTTTAAAAAAGTGTTCTCAAAAATGAGCTATCATGCGTGAAGATTCTTGGCTTTCAAGCCAAATGATCAATCTTATGGCCACATTCATGGCATAGTTTGTTCAAATGATCTCATATTGTGCACAAGGGTGCATCTTGGAATGGCAAACAATGTTGCCTAAGGAAGTTTTCATTTTCTGTCCACGGAAAATTCATTTTCCATTTTCCGAGTGCCTGAAATGGGTTTTTTTGTGAAGGACCTACCATATATTTGTTGCAAAATTGGACCAAATAATTATATAAAATACTAGGCCATATTTATTGCACAATTGACAAAATTGTTGGGTGTCAAAAATTTTGATCCACCTCTGGTGAAAAAGACAAATTCTCGCCGATTCAGTTGGAAGCGGGTCAAATTTGAACTGCAGCTGCCTCATAGTTTGCTATTTATTTTTTCCAAAAATCATTTCTAGTTACATAAGTACCTATTTAATCATAAATACATGGTTTGGTGGCGATACGTCGAGGTTTCGACGGTGGTCGAGGGCCCCAACTCTAGAGCGCGTAAACTCGCATGCCCGCCGCGTGGTCACCACGTGACTGTGGTGTTGCCATGCGTTCTGGGCGGCCTAGGCATGTCTAGTGGGTTGAGCACTCCCCAGGTAGGTGCTAGGAAGAAATTCACAACATAAGATTCTCACGAGGAGACCGATCGATGCTCAAACATGAATAAGCAGCCAAGTCTTTGATTAGCGGTACGGAAAATGCACATTGCTAATGGGCGTGAGTTTTGGCTGAGGATGATCAGTTACTAAGAAGACCGTCTTCACAAATTTTCAGCTCAAAAGGAGGAGCGTAGGTGGTACTTGCTTTGCAAAGTACCACACTGGACATAAATACGAATGTTGAAGCTGGGCTCAAAATGATGAATGGATTGAGCTGGCATTTGGTAGAGGATGGTAATTTGGGCATAGGAAAGCACTGTAGAAAATGGATACTATTTGGACATGCCAAAGTGGTACTTCCTTCACAAACTGTTGTTCCGAACAGAATAGGAAAATGAATATTTTTGAATTATTTTTGAACTAGGCAAGGAAGGTTTTTTACATATTTGACGAAGATATGACCCAAAGAATTTATGAGATTTTTTTGGGAATTTTGGGAATGACAGAAATATAGGTTTCTTCACAACCTAGGGAAAAAACTGCCACATGGACATGACACATAGGCAAAACTGATGAGGTGGCGCCTAGTCATAGCAACCCACCACAAATTTACAAGGTTATGACCATCTATATTGGTCATGATCAGCTAGAAATAATGCAGCAGACCAGTGCTATCTGCTTTATGACCATTTCGTGTAAGGAAATTACGACCTTTCTGACCAAAATGGTCGTTATAGTTTAGGGTTTGGAGCCCCCAGAATAGCTTTAGACCAATTGGTCTGAAATGGTCATAGATCTAGTAGTGTCGCGAGATGACAGACCAAGTCTCGGCTCGTTCTATCACGGGACCACCCACCGAAGATTATGTCTCGGGGACGGACGCAGCCGGTCCTCGACGTTCCCGCCCGTGTGTGTGTGGTTTTTGAGGCACGTGCCACCTCAAGGGTGTGCGTTTCTTATTCAAATAGCACACCACCCCTGCATGCATATGCATGGGCCACATGCATGTAGGGGTGCCCTCCCCCCCCCCTCGGGCGGTCTCCATATCGAGCACCCATCCGGTGGCCCCGGCGGTCTAGGGCGTTATTCGGCACCGAGAGGGTGTAGTCCATGGTGAATAACTGCTTCTCCGTGTTAGTTCATGTCATCGCGACATGACAGACCATGTCTAGGCTCGTTCTGTCACGGGATCAGCCACCGAAGATTCTATCTCGGGGACGGACGCAGCCGGTCCTCGACGTTCCCGCCCGTGTGTGTGGTTTGTGAGGCACGTGTCACGTCAAGGACGTGCGGTGCTTATTCAAATAGCACCCGGGCATGGGCTATCCGGTGGCCCCTGCGGTCTAGGAAGTTGACTGGCACCGAGAGAGGGGGTCGGCCACGGTAAACGACTTCTTCTTCTCATGTTTATTACTTTACACTCTTTAAACTTCTCTCTCGGCGCCAGTCTAGAAAGTTGACCGGCACCGAGAGAGGGGGTAGGCCACGGTCAACAACTGCTTCTTCTCATGTTTTTTACTTTACACTCTTTAAAGTTGAGTTTTGAAAAAAATCATCAAAAGTCATGGAATTTATAAACTTTGGTCGTAAAAGCATATGAAATATGAGATACAAAAAAGATAGTGCAAAACAAAGACAAAAAGAGAAGGGGAAAAATTAGAGCAGTGGTTACCGAGGGTCGACTCTCGGCTCTCGGTAATGGCCACCTTTTCCGAGAGTTGCTCTCGGTAAAGAATCTAACCTAGATCTCTTTCCTTCTTGTGAATTCTCGATAATATGTATTATACTTTTTTTGTTGTTTTCTTCCATGCTTGGAAAACAACCTTAGCACATCATAATTACCGTCTTGTTTTCCTTCTTCGGATGGGCCTCGTCCGGTTCTAAAGACCGGCACCCCTCCGGTGGCCCCGGCGGTCTAGGATGTTGTTCGGCACCTAGAGGGGGTAGGCCATGGGGAATAACTGCTTCTTCGTGTTAGTGCATGTCATCGCGACATGACAGACCAAGTCTAGGCCCGTTCTGTCACGGGATCGCCCACCTAAGACTCTGTCTCGGGGACGAACGCAGCCGGTCCTCGACATTCCCGCCCGTGTGTGTGGTTTGTGAGGCACGTGCCACGTCAAGGACGTGTGTTGCTTATTAAAATAGCACACCACCCCTACATGCATATACATGGGCCACGCGCATGTAGGCGTGCCTCCCCCCCCCCTCGGGCGGTCTCCATATCGAGCACCCATCTGGTGGCCCCAGCGGTCTAAGGCGTTATTCGGCACCGAGAGGGTGTACTCCAAGGTGAATAACTGCTTCTCCGTGTTAGTGTATGTCATCGCGAGATGACAGACCAAGTCTAGGCTCGTTCTGTCACGGGATCACCCACCGAAGATTCTATCTCTGTAACGGACGTAGGCGGTCCTCGACGTTCCCGCCCATGTGTGTGTGGTTTGTGAGGCACGTGCCACGTCAAGGACGTGCGTTGCTTATTCAAATAGCACACCACCACTGCATGCATAAGCATGGGCCACATGCATGTAGGGGTGCCCTCCCCCCCTGGGCGGTCTCCATATCGAGCACCCATTCGGTGGCCCCGCCGGTCTAGGGTGTTATTTGGCACCGAGAGGGTGTTGTCCATGGTGAATAACTGCTTCTCCGTGTTAGTGCATGTCATCGCGAGATGACACACCAAGTCTAGGCTCGTTCTGTCACGGGATCACCCACCGAAGATTTTGTCTCGGGGATGGACGTAGCCGGTCCTCGACGTTCCCGCCCGTGTGTGTGGTTTGTGAGGCACGTGTCACGTCAAGGACGTGAGTTGCTTATTCAAATAGCACACGGGCATGGGCTATCGGGTGGCCCCTGCGGTCTAGGAAGTTGACCAGCACCGAGAGAGGGGGTAGGCCACGGTCAACAACTGCTTCTTCTCATGTTTATTACTTTACACTCTTTAAAGTTCTCTCTCAGTGCCGGTCTAGAAAGTTGACCGGCACCGAGAGAGGGGGTAGGCCACGGTCAACAACTGCTTCTTCTCATGTTTTTTACTTTACACTCTTTAAAGTTGAGTTTTGAAAAAAAATCATCAAAAGTCATGGAATTTATAAACTTTAGTCGTAAAAGCATATGAAATATGAGATAAAAAAAGATAGTGCAAAACAAAGACAAAAATAGAAGGGGGAAAAATTAGAGCAGTGGTTACTGAGGGTCGACTCTCGGCTCTCCGTAATGGCCACCTTTTCTGAGAGTTGCTCTCGGTAAAGAATCTAACCTAGATCTCTTTCCTTCTTGTGCATTCTCGATAATATGTATTATACTTTTTTTTGTTTTTGCTTGGAAAACAACCTTAGCACATCGTAATTACCGTCTTGTGTTTTCTTCTTTGTATGGGCCTCGTCCGGTTATAGAGACCGGCACCCCTCCGGTGGCCCCGGCGGTCTAGGGAGTTGTTCGGCACCTACAGGGGGTAGGCCATGGGGAATAACTGCTTCCTCGTGTTAGTGCATGTCATCGCGAGATGACAGACCAAGTCTAGGCCCGTTCTGTCATGGGATCGCCTACCGAAGACTATGTCTCGGGGACGAACGCAGCCGGTCCTCGATGTTCCCGCCCGTGTGTGTGGTTTGTGAGGCGCGTGCCACGTCAAGGATGTGTGTTGCTTATTCAAATAGCACACCACCCCTGCATGCATATACCTGGGCCACGCGCTTGTAGGTGTGCCTTCCCCCCCCCCCTTGGGGGGTCTCCATATCGAGCACCCATCCGGTGGCCCCGGCGGTCTAGGGCGTTATTCGGCACCGAGAGGGTGTAGTCCATGGGGAATAACTGCTTCTCCGTGTTAGTGCATGTCATCGCGACATGACAGACCAAGTCTAGGCTCGTTCTGTCACGGGATCACCCATCGAAGATACTGTCTCGAGGACGGACGCAGCCGGTCCTCGACGTTACCGCCCGTGTGTGTGTGGTTTGTGAGGCACGTGCCATGTCAAGGACGTGCGTTGCTTATTCAAATAGCACACCACCCCTGCATGCATATGCATGGGCCACATGCATGTAGGGGTGTGATACGTCCATTTTGCATCATGCTTTTATATCGATATTTATCGCATTATGGGCTGTTATTTCATGTTATGTCACAATACTTATGGCTATTCTCTCTTATTTTACAAGGTTTACATGAAGAGGGAGAATGTCGGCAGCTGGAATTCTGCGCTGGAAAAGGAGCAAATATTGGAGACCTATTCTGTGCAAGTCCAAAAGTCCTGAAACTCCACGGAATATCTTAAAATAAATAAAGAAAAACCATCGCCAAAGATGAAGGCCAGGGGGCCCACACCCTGCTCACAAGGGTCCCCCCCCCCCTGGGGCGCGCCCCCTACCTCATGGGCCCCCTGGTGGCTCTCTGATGCCCATCTTCTCCTATATGAAGTCTTTCGATGAAAAAAACATTAAGCAACCTTCCGGGACGAAACTCCGCCGCCACGAGGGGGAACCTTGGCGGAACCAATCTAGGGCTCTGGCGGAGCTGTTCTGCCTGGGACACTTCCCTTCGGGAGGGGGAAATCATCGTCGTCATCATCACCAACGCTCCTCTCATCGGGAGAGGGCAATCTCCATCAACATCTTCACCAGCACCATCTCATCTCCAAACTCTAGTTCATCTCTTGTATCCAATTCTTGTCTCCAAGTCCGGGATTGGAGCTAGTAGGTTGCTAGTAGTGTTGATTACTCTTTGTAGTTGATGCTAGTTGGTTTACTTGGTGGAAGATCATATGTTCATATCCTTTATGCATATTATTACCCCTCTGATTATGAACATGAATATGCTTTGTGAGTAGTTACGTTTGCTCCTGAGGACAAGGGAGAAGTCTTGCTATTAGTAGTCATGTGAATTTGGTATTAGATTCGATATTTTGATGAGATGTATGTTGTCTAGCCTCTAGTGGTGTTATGTGAACGTCGACTACATAACACTTCACCATTATTTGGGCCTAGAGGAAGGCATTGAGAAGTAATAAGTAGATGATGGGTTGCTAGAGTGATGAAGATTAAACCCTAGTTTATGCGTTGCTTCGTAAGGGGCTGATTTGGATCCATATGTTTCATGCTATGGTTAGGTTTACCTTAATACTTTTGTTGTAGTTGTGGATGCTTGCAATAGAGGTTAATCATAAGTGGGATGCTTGTTCAAGTAAGAATAGAACCCAAGCAACGGTCCACCCATATATCAAATTATCAAAGTAACGAACGCGAATCATATGAACGTGATGATAACTAGCTTGATGATACTCCCATGTGTCCTCGGGAGCGCTTTTCCTATTATAAGAGTTTGTTCCGGCTTGTCCTTTGCTACAGAAAGGATTGGGCCACCTTGCTGCACCTTATTTACTTTTGTTACTTGTTACTCGTTACAATTTACCTTATCACAAAACTATCTGTTACCACTTATTTCAGTACTTGCAGAGAATACCTTGCTGAAAACCGCTTATCATTTCCTTCTGCTCCTCGTTGGGTTCGACACTCTTACTTATCGAAAGGACTATGATAGATCCCCTATACTTGTGGGTTATCAAGACTTTTTTCTGGCGCCATTGCCGGGGAGTGTAGCGCCTTTGGTAAGTGGAATTTGGTAAGGAAAAATTTATATAGTTTGTTGAAATTTTCTGTCACTTGTTACTATGGAAAGTAATTCTCTGTGGGGCTTGTTCGGGGTATCTTCACCCCGTCCAGTAGAGCAAAGAGTTGCTCCTCAACCTACTGAACCTATTGAAAATGAAACTCCTTTTGAAGTTCCTTCGGGTATGATGGAAAAACTGTTGGCTACTACTTTTACAAGAGATGGAACAAAGCGTCCTGATGAACATCTACTCTATGTGGATGAAATTTGTGGATTATTTAAGCTGGCAGGTATACCCGATGATGTTGTTAAGAAGAAGGCCTTCCCTTTATCTTTGAGGGGAGACGCATTGACATGGTATAGGCTATGTGATGATATGAGGTCATGGAACTATAAAAGACTGAAATTGGAATTTCATCAAAAGTATTACCCTATGCATCTTGTTCATCGTGATCGCAATTATATATATAATTTTTGGCCTCGCGAAGGAGAAAGCATCGCTCAAGCTTGGGGGAGGCTTAAATCAATGTTATATTCATGCCCCAATCATGACCTCTCAAGAGTTACAATTCTTCAGAATTTTTATGCTCGGCTTTCTGATAACAATCGCACCATGCTCGATACTTCTTGTCTGGCTCTTTTATGATGTAGACTATTGAATTCAAATGGAATTTATTGGATAGAATTAAACATAACTCTAAAGATTGGGACCTCGATGAAGGTAAGGAGTCAGGTATGACACTAAGTTTGATTGTGTTAAATCTTTTATGGATACCGATATTTTCTGTTAAGCACTAAATATGGACTTGACTCTGAGATAGTAGCTTCTTTCTGTGAATCTTTTGCTACTTATGTTGATATCCCTAAGGAGAAGTGGTTTAAATATCATCCTCCCATAGAAGTAAAAGTAGCTGCACCTATTAAAGTTGAAGAAAAGACTGTCACTTATAATGATCCTATTGTTCCTACCTCTTATGTTGAGAAACCACCTTTCCCTGTTAGAGTAAAGGATCATGCTAAAGCTTCAACTTTTGTTCAAAAAAGCAATATTAGAACTTATGCACCTCCTGAGCAAGTTAAAGTAGAACCTAATATTGCTATTGTTATAGATCTCTTGTCTGATAATATTGATGGGCATGTTATTCAATTCTGTGGTGAAACTGCTAGAATTGCTAAACCTTGTGCTAAAGATAAACATAGACCTGTGGTAGGCGTGCCTGTTATTTTTGTTAAAATAGGAGATCATTGTTATCATGGCTTATGTGATATGGGCGCTAGTGCTAGTGCAATACCCATTGACTTATACAAAGAAATTATGCATGATATTGCCCCTATTGAGTTAGAAGAAATTGATGTCACAATTAAGCTTGCCAATAGAGATACTATTTCACCAGTGGAATTGTTAGAGATGTTGAAGTCTTGTGTGGGAAAACCAAATATCCGCTGATTTTCTTGTTCTTGGTTCTCCACAAGATAGCTTTTGTCCCATTATATTTGGTAGACCCTTCTTGAACACTGTTAATGCTAAGATAGATTGCGAAAAGAATGTTGTTACTATTGGCTTGGATGATATGGTTCATGAGTTTAATTTCTCTAAATTCAGTAAACAACATCGTGAGGAAGAATTTCCTAGTAAGGATGAAATTATTGGTCTTGCTTCTATTGTCGTACCTCCTAGTGACCCTTTAGAACACTATTTGCTAGACCATGAAAATGATGTGTTCATGAATGAAAGAAGGGAAATAGATGAAGTATTCTTTAAACAGGAACCTATTCTGCAACACAATTTGCCTATTGAAATCCTAGGGGATCCTCCTCCACCCAAGGGTGATCCCGTGCTTGAGCTTAAACCGTTGCCTGATAATCTTAAATATGCTTATCTTGATGAAAAAAAAATATCTTGTTATTATTAGTGCTAACCTTTTAGAGCATGAAGAAGAAAGGTTATTGAAAACTCTGAAGAAGCACCGTGCCGCTATTGGATATACTCTTGATGATCTTAAGGGCATTAGTCCCACTCTATGTTAGCATAAAATAAATTTGGAAGCGGATGCCAAACCAGTGCGTGATCCTCAATGACGTTTGAATCCTAAAATGAAAGAAGTGGTAAGAAAAGAAATACTCAAGCTTCTGGAGGCAGGTATAATTTATCACGTTGTTGATAGTCAGTGGGTAAGTCCTGTCCATTGTGTCCCTAAAAAGGGAGGTATTACTGTTGTCCCTAATGATAAAGATGAATTGATTCCGCAAAGAATTATCACAGCTTATAGGATGGTAATTGATTTCCGCAAATTAAATAAAGCTACTAAGAAAGATCTTTACCCTTACCTTTTATTGATCAAATGCTAGAAATATTATGCAAACATACACATTATTGCTTTCTAGATGGTTATTTTGGTTTCTCTCAAATACCTGTGTCGGCTAAAGATCAATCAAAGACTACTTTTACATGCCCTTTTGGTACTTTTGCTTATAGGCGTATGCCTTTTGGTTTATGTAATGCACCTGCTACCTTTCAAAGATGCATGATGGCTATATTCTCTGATTTTTGTGAAAAGATTTGTGAGGTTTTCATGGACGACTTTTCCGTCTATGGTTCCTCTTTTGATGATTGCTTGAGCAATCTTGATCGAGTTTTGCAGAGATGTGAAGAAACTAATCTTGTCTTGAATTGGGAAAAGTGCCACTTTATGGTTAATGAAGGTATTGTCTTGGGGCACAAAGTTTCTGAAAGAGGTATGGAAGTTGGTAAAGCCAAAGTTGATGCTATTGAAAATATGCCATGTCCCAAGGACATCAAAGGTATAAGGAGTTTCCTTGGTCACGCCGGATTTTATAGGAGGTTCATTAAGGACTTCTCAAAAATTTATCGGCCTCTGACTAATTTATTACAAAAAGATGTACCATTTGTCTTTGATGATAATTGTGTAGAAGCATTTGAAATACTTAAGAAAGCATTAGTCTACTTTTTGTTGTTCAGCCACCGATTGGAATTTACCCTTTGAAATTATGTGTGATGCTAGTGATTATGTTGTAGGTGTTGTTCTAGGGCAAAGAGTTGATAAGAAATTAAATGTTATCCACTATGCTAGTAAGACTCTAGACAATTCTCAAAGAAATTTTGCTACTACCGAAAATGAACTTTTAGCAGTTGTATTTGCTTGTGATAAATTCAGACCCTATATTGTTGATTCTAAACTAACTATTCACACTGATCATGCTGCTATTAAATATCTTATGGAAAAGAAAGATGCTAAACCTAGACTTATTAGATGGGTTCTCTTGCTGCAAAAATTTGATTTGCATACTGTTGATAGAAAAGGAGCTGAGAACCCCGTTGCAGATAACTTATCTAGGTTAGAGAATGTTCTTGATGACCCACTACCTATTGATGATAGCTTTCCGGATGAACAATTAAATCTCATAAGCACTTCTCGTAGCACTCCATGGTATGCTGATTATGCTAATTATATTGTTGCTAAATTTATACCACCTAGCTTCACATACCAAAAAAATAAAAAGTTCTTTTATGATTTGCGACATTATTTTTGGGATGACCCACATCTTTATAAAGAAGGAGTAGATGGTGTTATTAGGCGTTGTGTGCACGAGCATGAACAGGAACAGATCCTACGCAAGTGTCACTCTGAAGCTTATGGAGGACACCACGCTGGAGATAGAAGTACACATAAGGTATTGCAATCCGGTTTTTATTGGCCCACTCTCTTCAAGGATGCCGGTAAAATTGTTTTGTCTTGCGATGAATGTCAAAGAATTGGTAATATTAGTAGACGTCAAGAAATGCCTATGAATTATTCACTTGTTATTGAACCATTTGATGTTTGGGGCTTTGATTATATGGGACCTTTTCCTGCCTCTAATGGATATACACATATTTTAGTTGTTGTTGATTACGTTACTAAGTGGGTAGAAGCTATTCCAACTAGTAGTGCTGATCACAACACTTCTATTGAAATGCTTAAGGAAGTTATTTTTTCGAGGTTTGGAGTCCCTAGATATTTAATGACTGATGGTGATTCACATTTTATTCATGGTGCTTTCCATAAAATGCTTGCTAAATATGACGTTAATCATAGAATTGCATCTCCTTATCACCCACAGTCTAGTGGTCAAGTAGAATTGAGTAATAGAGAGCTCAAATTAATTTTGCAAAAGACTGTTAATAGGTCTAGAAAGAATTGGTCCAAGAAACTTGATGATGCATTATGGGCCTATAGAACTGCATATAAGAATCCTATGGGTATGTCTCCGTATAAAATGGTTTATGGAAAAGCATGCCACTTACCTCTCGAACTAGAACATAAGGCATATTGGGCTATTAAAGAGCTCAACTATGATTTCAAACTTGCCAATGAGAAGTGGTTATTTGATATTAGCTCACTTGATGAATGGAGAACCCAAGCTTATGAAAATGCCAAGTTATTTAAAGAAAAAGTTAAAAGATGGCATGATAAAAGGATACAAAAGTGTGAGTTTAATGTAGGTGATTATGTATTGCTATACAACTCTCGTTTAAGATTTTTTGCAGGAAAACTTCTCTCTAAATGGGAAGGTCCCTACGTTATCGAGGAAGTCTATCGTTCCGGTGCCATAAAAATCAACAACTTCGAAGGCACAAATCCGAAGGTAGTAAACGGTCAAAGAATCAAACATTATATCTCAAGTAATCCCATAAATGTTGAAACCAATATTATTGAAACCGTAACCCCGGAGGAATACATAAGGGACACTTTCTGGAACGTTTCAGACTCCAAAAAGGAATAGGTATGTGGTACGGTAAGTAAACCGACTCCAAAACAATTTTTAAGGCAATATTTCTCCGTTTTGGAATATTTAGAAAAATAGAAAAATAAGTAGCAGTCCGGGAAGGACACGAGGGCCCCACGAGGGTGGTGGGTGCGCCCTACCCCCCTGTGCGCGCCCCCCTACCTCGTGAGCACCTCGTGTGCCCTCCGGACTCCGATTTCTTGCACGACACGTATTTTGATCGGTTAAAATTCATTATATATTCTCCCGAAGGTTTTGACTCCCGTATCACGCAAATATCCTGTGTTCTTGTTTCGAGTTGTTTTCTGTCAGGGTTGTCAAGGCCAGGCATCATGTCGTCCCCCTCCTCCGACAATGGTGACAAAGATGCTTGGCTAATGAAGATAGAGCTGAAGAGGGAAGAACCCATGGAGATCAACAAGGATGAAAGGATCAAGGAGGCCTCGGAGGACCAAGCTCCGGCAGCAGAAGACACCCTCCAACTTGATCACAACTTTCTCACCCCAATTTAAATCGAAGCTTTCAGGATGATTGAGTTAGCTCGTATTCAAAACAAGTATGTCACAAGTGAAAATATTTTGTTGAAGGAGCATATTGTTGCACTCAAGGGAATTATCCGCAAGCTGGAGGACCTCTTACGCTTGATGTGCGACTATCCAACACCTCCACCTTCACCGACAAAGAAGGAGATATAATCACATGGGTATGGGCACTCCCCTTGGCAACTGCCAAGCTTGGGGGAGGTGCCCCGGTATCGTATCACCATCACAACTCCTATCTTTACCGTTTTTCTTAGTTCGATCCTATTAGTAGTATCTTGATTTAGTAGAATAAAGTCATGGCATGATCTAGTTTGAAGTTTTTCTTTATGATCCCTCTATGTAATCGAGTCCATGAGCTATATATAATAAAGATTAGTGTTGAGTCAAGGGCTTGATTGTTTTGCCATGATCTTGGGTGAATAAAAGAAAAATAATAAAAATAAACAAAGAGTTCACATTGATCTTATTGAGAGTAATGACTTCACATAGAAAGAGTATGATGATTAGAAGTTGTTGGGAGTTGGCAAATATAGCTTTGGTCATCGTTGCAATTAATAGGAAGTAATAAGGAAAGAGAGGTTTCACATATAGATATATTATCATTGACATCTTTTATGATTGGGAGCACTCATTAAAATACAACATGCTAAAGAGTTGATGTTGGACAAGGAAGACAACATAATGAGTTATGTTTTCTTATATCTGAGATAAAGTATGTTGTCAAGGATCCTCTAACATGTTGAGCTTGCCTTTCCCCCTCATGCTAGCCAAATTCTCAGCACCAAGTAGAGATACTACTTGTGCTTCCAAATACCCTTTAATCAGTTTAGCCATGAGAGTCCACCATATCTACCTATGGATTGAGTAAGATCCTTCAAGTAAGTTGTCATCGGTGCAAGCAATAAAAATTGCTCTCTAAATATGCTTGACTTATTAGTGCAGAGAAATAAGCTTTGTACAAACTTGTTGTGGAAGTAATAAAAGCGACGGACTGCATAATAAAGTTCCACATACAAGGGGCAATATAAAGTGACGTTCTTTTGCATTAAGATTTTGTGCATCAACCATAAAAGCACATGGCAACCTCTGCTTCCCTTTGCGAAGGGCCTATCTTTTATTATTATCTTCTACCTTATGCAAGAGTCACGGTGATCTTCACCTTTCCTTTTTCATTTTATCCTTTGGCAAGCCCAGCATGTTGGAAAGAACATGATATACAGAACTAATTGGATGTAGGGGAGCATGAGTTATTATTGTTGACATTACCCTTGAGGTAAAAAGTTGTGGGGCAAAACAATAAGCCCCTATCTTTCTCTGTGTCAGACTAAAACTCCGTAACCACAAGTATTGCGTGAGTGTTAGCAATTATGAAGGACTAAATGATAGTTGAGTATGTGAACTTGCTTTTAAGCTCTGACATAGACTCTTTCCGATGTTATGATAAATTTCAATTGCTTCAATGTCTGAGGTTATAATTTGTTGGTGCCCAATAAGGTTTCTGATTCATACTTTTGCATTGTGAAAAGATCATCACTTGAACATAAGTAATCATATGACAAAAATCTATGTATGTTGCTGTTATGAAATTAATCATGATGCCTTCATGTCCGTATTTTATTTTTACCGACACCTCTACCTTTAAACATGAGGACATATTTATTGTTATCGGCTTTTCGCTTGAGGACAAGCGAGGTCTAAGCTTGGGGGAGTTGATATGTCCATTTTTCATCATGCTTTTATATCAATATTTATCGCATTATGGGTTGTTATTTCACGTTATGTCACAATACTTATGGCTATTCTCTCTTATTTTACAAGGTTTACATGAAGAGGGAGAATGCCGATACTGGAATTCGGGCTGGAAAAGGAGCAAATATTGGAGACCTATTCATTGCAACTCCAAAAGTCCTGAAAATCCACGGAATATCTTAAAATAAATAAAGAAAAACCGTCGCCAAAGATGAAGGCCGGGGCCCACACCTGCTCACGAGGTGGGCGCCCGGCGCTCCCCTACCTCGTGGGCCCCCTGGTGGCTCTCCGATGCCCATCTTCTCCTATATGAAGTCTTTCGATGAAGAAAAACATTAAGCAACCTTTCGGGATGAAACTCCGCCGCCACGAGGCAGAAACTTGGCGGAACCAATCTAGGGCTCCGGCGGAGCTGTTCTGCCGGGGACATTTCCCTTTGGGAGGGGGAAATCATCGCGATCATCATCACCAACGCTCCTCTAATCGGGAGAGGGCAATCTCCATCAACATCTTCACCAGCACCATCTCATCTCCAAACCCTAGTTCATCTCTTGTATCCAATTCTTGTCTCGAAGTCCGGGATTGGTGCTAGTAGGCTGCTAGTAGTGTTGATTACTCTTTGTAGTTGATGCTAGTTGGTTTACTTGGTGGAAGATCATATGTTCAGATCCTTTATGCATATTATTACCCCTCCGATTATGAACATGAATATGCTTTGTGAGTAGTTACGTTTGTTCCTGAGGACAAGGGAGAAGTCTAGCTATTAGTAGTCATGTGAATTTGGTATTCGTTCGATATTTTGATGAGATGTATGTTGTTTAGCCTCTAGTGGTGTTATCTGAACGTCGACTACATAACACTTCACCATTATTTGGGCCTAGAGGAAGGCATTGGGAAGTAATAAGTAGATGATGGGTTGCTAGAGTGATGTAAGCTTAAACCCTAGTTTATGCGTTGCTTCGTAAGGGCTGATTTGGATCCATATGTTTCATGCTATGGTTAGGTTTACCTTAATACTTTTGTTGTAGTTGCGGATGCTTGCAATAGAGGTTAATCATAAGTGGGATGCTTTTTCAAGTAAGAACAGCACCCAAGCACCGGTCCACCCACATATCAAATTATCAAAGTACCGAACGTGAATCATATGAACGTGATGAAAACTAGCTTGACGATATTCCCATGTGTCCTCAGGAGCGCTTTTCCTATTATAAGAGTTTGTTCCGCTTGTCCTTCGCTACAAAAAGGATTGGGCCACCTTGCTGCACCTTATTTACTTTTTGTTACTTGTTGCTCGTTACAATTTACTTTATCACAAAACTATCTGTTACCACTTATTTCAGTACTTGCAAAGAATACCTTGCTGAAAACCGCTTATCATTTCCTTCTGCTCCTCGTTGGGTTCGACACTCTTACTTATCGAAAGGACTATGATAGATCCCCTATACTTGTGGGTTATCAGGGTGCCCTCCCCCCCCCCTCGGGCGGTCTCCATATCGAGCACCCATCCGGTGGCCCCGGCGGTCTAGGGCATTATTCGGCACCGAGAGGGTGTAGTCCAGGGTGAATAAATGCTTCTCCGTGTTAGTGCATGTCATCCCGAGATGACAGACCAAGTCTAGGCTCGTTCTATCACGGGATCACCCACCGAAGATTCTGTCTCGGGGACGGACGCAGCCGGTCCTTGACGTTCCCGCCCGTATGTGTGGTTTGTGAGGCACGTGTCACGTCAAGGACGTGCGTTACTTATTCAAATAGCACACGGGCATGGGCTATCCGGTGGCCCCTGCGGTCTAGGAAGTTGACCGGCACCAAGAGAGGAGGTAGGCCACGGTCAACAACTGCTTCTTCTCATGTTTATTACTTTACACTCTTTGAAGTTCTCTCTCGGTGCCGGTCTAGAAAGTTGACCGGCACCGAGAGAGGGGGTAGGCCATGGTCAACAACTGCATCTTCTCATGTTTTTTACTTTACACTCTTTAAAGTTGAGTTTTGAAAAAAATCATCAAAAGTCATGGAATTTGTAAACTTTGGTCGTAAAAGCATATGAAATATGAGATACAAAAAAGATAGTGCAAAACAAAGAAAAAAAGGGAAGGGGAAATATTATAGCAGCGGTTACCGAGGGTCGACTCTCGGCTCTCGGTAATGGCCACCTTTTCCGAGAGTTGCTCTCGGTAAAGAATCTAACCTAGATCTCTTTCTTTCTTGTGCATTCTCGACAATATGTATTATACTTTTTTTTTGTTTTCTTCCATGCTTGAAAAACAACCTTAGCACATCACAATTACCGTCTTGTTTTTCTTCTTCGGATGGGCCTCGTCCGGTTATAGAGACCGGCACCCCTCCGGTGGCCCCGGCAGTCTAGGGTGTTGTTCGGCACCTAGAGGGGTTAGGCCATGGGGAATAACTGCTTCTTCGTGTTAGTGCATGTCATCGCGACATGACAGACCAAGTCTAGGCCTGTTCTGTCACGGGATCGCCCACCGAAGACTCTGTCTTGGGGAAGAACGCAGCCGGTCCTCGACGTTCCCGCCCTTGTGTGTGGTTTGTGAGGCACATGCCATGTCAAGGACGTGCATTGCTTATTCAAATAGCAAACCACCCCTGCATGCATATACATGGGCCACGCGCATGAAGGCGTTCCTTCCCCCCCCCCCCTCGGGCGGTCTCCATATCGAACACCCATCCAGTGGCCCCGGCGTTCTAGGGCGTTATTCGGCACCGAGAGGGTGTACTCCATGGTGAATAACTGCTTCTCCGTGTTAGTGCATGTCATCGCAAGATGACAGACCAAGTCTAGGCTCGTTCTGTCATGGGATCACCCGCCGAAGATTTTGTCTCGGGAACGGACGTAGCCGGTCGTCGACGTTCCCGCCCGTGTGTGTGTGGTTTGTGAGGCACGTGCCACGTCAAGGACGTGTGTTGCTTATTCAAATAGGACACCACCCCTGCTTGCATATGCATGGGCCACACGCGTGTAGGGGGGCCCTCCCCCCCCCCCTCCCTCAGGCGGCCTCCATATCGAGCACCCATCCGGTGGCCCCGACGGTCTAGGGCGTTATTCGGCACCGAGAGGGTGTAGTACACCGTGAATAACTGCTTCTCCGTGTTAGTGCATGTCATCGCGAGATGACAGACCAAGTCTAGGCTCATTCTGTCACGGGATCACCCACCGAAGATTCTGTCTCGGGGACGGACGCAGCCGGTCCTCGACGTTCCTGCCCATGTGTGTGGTTTGTGAGGCACGTGTCACGTCAAGGATGTGCGTTGCTTATTCAAATAGCACACGGGCATGGGCTATCCGGTGGCCCCTGCGGTCTAGGAAGTTGACCGGCACCGAGAGAGGGGGTAGGCCACGGTCAACAACTGCTTCTTCTCATGTTTATTACTTTACACTTTTTAAAGTTCTCTCTCAGTGCCGGTCTAGAAAGTTGACCGGCACCGAGAGAGGGGGTAGGCCACGGTCAACAACTGCTTCTTCTCATGTTTTTTACTTTACACTCTTTAAAGTTGAGTTTTGAAAAAAAATCATCAAAAGTCATGGAATTTATAAACTTTGGCTGTAAAAGCATATGAAATATGAGATACAAAAAAGATAGTGCAAAACAAAGACAAAAAGAGAAGGGGAAAAATTAGAGCAGTGGTTACCGAGGGCCGACTCTCGGCTCTCGGTAATGGCCACCTTTTCCGAGAGTTGCTGTCGGTAAAGAATCTAACCTAGATCTCTTTCCTTCTTGTGCATTCTCGATAATATGTATTATACTTTTTTGTTGTTTTCTTCCATGCTTGGAAAACAACCTTAGCACATCATAATTACCGCCTTGTGTTTTCTTCTTCGGATGGGCCTCATGGGTTCTAGAGACCGGCACCCCTCCGGTGTCCCCGGCGGTCTAGGGCGTTGTTCGGCACCTAGAGGGGGTAGGCCATGGGGAATAACTTCTTCTTCGTGTTAGTGCATGTCATCGCGAGATCAAAGACCAAGTCTAGGCCCGTTCTATCACGGGATCGCCGACCGAAGACTCTTTCTCGGGGACGAACGCAGCCGGTCCACGACGTTCCCGCCCGTGTGTGTGGTTTGTGAGGCACGTGCCACGTCAAGGGCGTGCGTTGCTTATTCAAATAGCACACCACCCCTGCATGCATATACATGGGCCACGCGCATCTAGGCGGGCCCCCCCCCCCCCCCCCTCGGGAGGTCTCCATATCGAGCACCCATCCGGTGGCCCCGGCGGTCTAGGGCGTTATTCGGCACCGAGAGGGTGTAGTCCACGGTGAATAACTGCTTCTCCGTGTTAGTTTATGTCATCACGAGATGACAGACCAAGTCTAGGCTCGTTCTATCACGGGATCACCCACCGAAGATTCTGTCTCAGGGACGGACGCATCCGGTCCTCGACGTTCCCGCCTGTGTGTGTGGTTTGTGAGGCAGGTGTCACGTCAAGGACGTGTGTTGCTTTTTCAAATAGCACACGGGCATGGGCTATCCGGTGGCCCCTGCGGTCTAGGAAGTTGACCGGCACCGAGAGAGGGGGTAGGCCACGGTCAACAACTTCTTCTTATCATGTTTATTACTTTACACTCTTTAAAGTTCTCTCTCGGTACCGATCTAGAAAGTTGACCGGCACCGTGGAAGGGGGTAGGCCACGGTCAACAACTGCCTCTTCTCATGTTTTTTAATTTACACTCTTTAAAGTTCTCTCTCGGTGTCGGTCCAGGAAGTTGACCGGCACCGACAGAGGGGGTAGGCCATGGTCAAAAACTACTTCTTCTCATGTTTTTTACTTTACACTCTTTAAAGTTGAGTTTTGAACAAATGAATTTCAAACTTTGGTCGTAAAAACATATGAAATATGAGATGCAAAAAAGATAGTGCCAAACAAAAACACAAAGAGAAGGGAAAAAATATTAGAGCAGTACTTAGCGAGGGTCGACTATCGGCCCTCGGGAATGTCTACTTTTTCCATTGCAAGAACTACCGATCTAGTTGGCCAAACCAAACGGATAATTCGAAGAGACTTGCAAAGATATCCAATCATACATAAAAGAATTCAGAGAAGATTCAAATATTATTCATAGATAATCTGGATCATAAACCCACAATTCATCGGTCTCAACAAACACACTGCAAAAAGAAGATTACATCGAATAAATATCCATGAGAGAGGGGGAGAACATTGTATTGAGATCCAAAAAGAGAGAAGAAGCCATCTAGCTACTAGCTATGGACCCGAAGGTCTGAGGTAAACTACTCACATTTCATCGGAGGGGCTATGGTGATGATGTAGAAGCCCTCCGTGGTGGATGCCCCCTCCGGCAGAAAGCACTGAACAGGCCCCAAGATGGGGTCTCATGGATGCTGAGGAAGTTGCGGCGGTGGAATTAGGTTTTGGCTCCTGTTCTGACTGCTTGGGGGTATGTAGGTATATATAGGAGGAAGGAGTACGTCGGTGGAGCAACAGGGGTCCACGAGGTGGGCGCCTGTGGGGCGCCCCACCGTCATGACCGCTTCTTTTGTTCCTTGGCGAGGGTCCAAGTCTCCTGGATCACGCTCGTGAGAAAATCACATTTCAAGGTTTCATTCCGTTTGGACTCCGTTTGATATTCCGTTTCTTCGAAACACTGAAATAGGCAAAAAACAGCAATTCTGTGCTGGGCCTCCGGTTAATAGGTTAGTCCCAAAAATAATATAAAAGTGGAAAATAAAGCCCAATATAGTCCAAAACAGTAGATAAAGTAGCATGGAGCAATCAAAAATTATAGATACGTTGGAGACGACGGACATCCCAAGCTTAATTCCTGCTCGTCCTCGAGTAGGTAAATGATAAAAAGAGAATTTTTGATGCGGAGTGATACTTTGGCATAATTTCAATGTAAATCTTCTTAATTGTGGTATAAATATTCAGATCCGAAAGATTCAAGACAAAATTTCATATTGACATAAAAATAATAATACTTCGAGCATACTAACTAAGCAATTATGTCTTCTCAAAATAACATGACCAAAGAGAATTATCCCTACAAAATCATATAGTCTGGCTATGCTCCATCTTCCCCACACAAAATATTTAAATCATGCACAACCCCGATGACAAGCCAAGCAATTGTTTCATGCTTTAACATTTTCAAAACTTTTTCAATCTTCACGCAATACATGAGCGTGAGCCATGGATATAGCACTATATGTGGAATAGAATGGTGGTTGTGGAGAAGACAAAAAGAGGGAAGATAGTCTCACATCAACTAGGCGTATCAACGGGCTATGGAGATGCCCATCAATAGATATCCATGTGAGTGAGTAGGGATTGCCATGCAACGGATGCACTAGAGCTATAAGTATACGAAAGATCAACAAAAGAAACTAAGTGGGTGTGCATCCAACTCACTTGCTCACGAAGACCTAGGGCATTTGAGGAAGCCCATCATTGGAATATACAAGCCAAGTTCTATAATGAAAAATTCCCACTAGTATATGGAAGTGACAAAATGAGAGACTCTCTATCATGAAGTTCTTGGTGCTACTTTGAAGCACAAGTGTGGTAAAAGGATAGTAGCATTGTCCCTTATCTCTTTTTCTCTCATTTTTTTTATTTGGGCCTTTTCTCTTTTTTTATGGCCTCTTTTTTTCATTTTTATTTTTTTTATTTTTCGTCCGGAGTCTCATCCCAACTTGTGGGGGAATCATGGTCTCCATCATCCTTTCCTCACTTGGGACAATGCTCTAAAAAAGGATGATCATCACACTTTTATTTTTCTTACAACTCAACAATTACAACTCGATTCTTAGAACAAAGTACGACTCTATATGAATGCCTTCAGCGATGTACCGGGATATGCAATGAAACAAGAGTGACATGCATGAAAGAATTATGAAAATTTCCACAAATATGATGTCAACTACATGATCATGCAAAGTTATATGACAATGATGGAGCGTGTCATAATAAATGAAACGGTGGAAAGTTGCATGGCTATATATCTCGGAATGGCTATGGAAATGCCATGATAGGTAGGTATGGTGGCTGTTTTGAGGAAGATATATGGTGGGTGTATGATACCGGCGAAAAGTGCGCGGTATTAGAGAGGCTAGCAATGGCGGAAGGATGGGAAAAAGTGTGTATAATCCATGGACTCAACATTAGTCATAAAGAACTCATATACTTATTGCAAAAATCTAAAAGTTATCAAAGTAAAGTATTAGGCGCATGCTCCTAGGGGGATAGATTGGTAGGAAAAGACCATCGCTCGTCCCCGACCGCCACTCATAAGGAATACAATCAATAAATAAATCATGCTCCGAGTTCATCACATAACGGTTCACCATACGTGCATGCTACGGGAATCACAAACTTCAACACAAGTATTCTTTAAATTCACAACTACTCAACTAGCATGACTCTAATATCACCATCTTCATATCTCAAAACAATTATCAAGCATCAAACTTTCCTTAGTATTCAACGCACTCAAAAGAAAGTTTCACATATCTTGAATACCAAGTATATTAACATTAAGCAAATTACCATGCTATTAACGACTCTCAAAATAATCTAAGTGAAGCATGAGAGATCAATAGTTTCTTTAAAACAAATCCATCACCGTGCTCTAAAATATCTAAGTGAAGCACTTGAACAAAACTTATCACGCTCAAAAGATATAAGTGAAGCACTATGAGCAAAACTATGAAGCTCAAAAGATATAAGTGAAGCACATAGAGTATTCTGTCAAATTCCAATTCATGTATAGCTCTCTCAAAAGGTGTGTACAGCAAGCATGATTGTGGTAAACTAACAAGCAAAGACGCAAATAATACAAGACGCTCCAAGCAAAACACACATCATGTGGTGAATAAAAATATAGCTCCAAGTAAATTACCGATGGAAGTAGATTTAAAGAGGGATGCCTTCCGGGCATCCCCAAGCTTTGACTTTTGGTGTCCTTGGATTATCTTGGGGGTGCCATGGGAATCCCCAAGCTTAGGATCTTTCCACTCCTTGTTCCATAATCCATCAAAAGAATTTACCCAAAACTTGAAAACTTCACAACACAAAACTCAACAGAAATCTCGTGAGCTCCGTTAGAGAAAGAAAACAAAAGACTACTTTAAGGTAATGTATTGAACTCATTATTTATTTATATTGGTGTTAAACCTACTATATTCCAACTTCTCTATGGACTATAAACCATTTTACTAGCCATAGATTCATCAAAATATGCAAACAACACACGAAAAACAGAATCTGTCAAAAACAGAACAGTCTGTAGTAATCTGTAACTAACGCAAACTTATGGAACTCCAAACAAATCTACCAAAATTAGAAGACCTAGACAATTTTTTTATTGATCAGAATCAATTGGAATCAGTATTTTATCACGTTCTGGTGATTTTTAATAATTCGGGCACTGAGCGCAAAGTTTCTGGAAATTACAGCAAGATCAAATAACTATCATCCAAGAAGATCCAATTGGTCTAGCTTGGCACAAACACTAATTAAAACATAAAACCACATCTAAACAGAGGCTAGATGGATTATTTATTCCTAAACAGAAGCAAAAGCAAAAAACTAAAAATAAAATTGGGTTTCCTCCCAACAAGCGCTATCGTTTAACGCCCCTAGCTAGGCATAAAAGCAAGGATAGATCTAGGTATTGCCATCTTTGGTAGGCAATCCATAAGTGGCTCTCATGATAGATTCATATGGTAATTTTATTTTCTTTCTAGGAAAGTGTTCCATGCCTTTCTTTAATGTAAATTGGAATCTAATATTCCCTTCCTTCATATCAATAATTGCAACAATCGTTCTAAGGAAAGGTCTATCAAGAATAATAGGACATGAAGGATTGCAATCTATATCAAGAACGATAAAATCTACGGGCACATAATTCCTATTTGCAACAATAAGAACATCATTAATTCTTCCCATAGGTTTTTTTAATAGTGGAATCCGCAAGATGCAAATTTAGAGAGCAATCATCAAAGTCATGGAAATCTAGCAAATCACACAAAGTTTTGGGAATAGTGGAGACACTAGCACCCAAATCACACAAGGCATGAAACTCGTAAATTTTAATTTTAATTTTAATAGTAGGTTCCCACTCATCATAGAGTTCTCTAGGGATAGAAACTTTCAACTGAAGTTTTTCTTCATAAGATTTCATCAAGGCATCAACAATGTGTTCGGTAAAGGCCTTATTTTGACTATAAGCATGAGGAGAATTTAGCACGGATTGCAGCAAGGAAATACAATCAATTAAAGAGCAATTTTCATAATTAAATTCCTTGAGATCCAATATAGTGGGTTTAGAAACATCTAGGTTTTTATTTCCTTCAATCTCACATTTATCAATTTCATCGTCAAGATCTAAAAACTCCGAATTTCTTAGCACGCCTTCTAGGTAAAGGAAGATCATATTCAGTTTCATCAAGATTCATATTGCAAAACAAAGATTTAATGGGGGACACATCAATAAATTTTAGATCTTCATCTTGATTTTCATAGGAATTGGAAGAACACGCTTTAATAAAGGCATCTTTGGAAGCACGCATCCTAGCGGTTCTTTCTTTGCACTCATCAATGGAAATTCTCATAGCTTTGAGAGACTCGTTGATATCATGCTTAGGAGGAATAGATCTAAGCTTTAGAGAATCAACATCAAGAGAAATTCTATCAATGTTCCTAGCCAAATCATCAACTTTAAGCAATTTCTCTTCAAGCAAAGCATTAAAATTCTTTTGTTAATTCATAAAATCTTTAACACTAGCCTCAAATTCAGAGGGCATCTTATTAAAATTTCCATAAGAGTTGTTGTAGGAATTTCCATAATTATTAGAGGAATTACTAGGATAAGGCCTAGGATTAAAATTCCCTCTATACGCGTTGTTACCAAAATTAATCCTACCAACAAAATTCACATCCATAGATTCATTATTATTCTCAATCAAAGTAGACAAAGGCATATCATTAGGATCAGAAGAAACACCCTTAGTAGCAAATAATTTCATAAGTTCATCCATCTTTCCACTCAAAACATTAATTTCTTCTATCGCATGCACTTTTTTATTAGTAGATCTTTCGGTGTGCCATTGAGAATAATTAACCATAATATTATCTAGAAGTTTAGTAGCATCTCCTAGAGTGATTTCCATAAAAGTGCCTCTCGTGGCCGAATCTAAAAGATTTCTAGAAGTAAAATTCAATCTGGCATAAAAATTTTGTATAATCATCCACAAGTTCAAACCATGAGTAGAACAATTACGTATCATTAATTTCATTCTCTCCCAAGCTTGTGCAACATGTTCGTGATCAAGTTGCTTAAAATTCATAATATCGTTCCTAAGAGAGATAATCTTAGCGGGAGGAAAATACTTAGAGATAAAAGCATCTTTGCACTTGTTCCAAGAATCAATACTATTTTTAGGCAGAGATGAAAACCACGCTTTAGCACAATCTCTAAGCGAAAAAGGAAATAGCTTCAATTTAACGACATCATTATCGACATCTTTTTCTTTTGCATATCACATAAATCAACGAAGCTATTCAGATGAGTAGCGGCATCTTCACTAGGAAGGTCGGTAATTGATCTTTCATAAAAGATTCAACAATGCAGTATTGATTTCACAAGATTCAAGATTGGCAAGAGGAGCAATCGGAGTGCTAAGGAAATCATTATTATTGGTATTGGTGAATTCACACAATTTGGTAGTATCTTGAGCCATCGCGACAAACAAGCAATCCAACACACGAGCAAACAAAAGGCAAGCGAGAAAATGGCAAACGGGAAAAAGAGGAGGAGATTGGGAAAGAGAGGGCGAATAAAACGGCAAGGGTGAAGTGGGGGAGAGGAAAACGAGAGGCAAATGGCAAATAATGTAATGCGGGAGATAGGGATTGCGATGGGTACTTGGTATGGTGCTTGACTTGCTCTTGCGTGAGCCTCCCCGGCAACGGCGCCAGAAATTCTTCTTGCTACCTCTTGAGCACTGCGTTGGATTTCCCCGAAGAGGAGAGGATGATGCAGCAAAGTAGCGTAAGTATTTCCCTCAGTTTTTGAAAACCAAGGTATCAATCCAGTAGGAGGCCATGCACAAGTCCCTCGTACCTGCACAAAACAATAGCTCCTCGCAACCAACGCGATTAGGGGTTGTCAATCCCTTCCCGGTCACTTACGAGAGTGAGATCTGATAGAGATGATAAATAATATTTTTGGTATTTTTTGGTATAGAGATGCAAAGTGAAAATTAAAAAAGCAAAGTAAAAACAAATCAAGTATTAAAGTGATGGAGATTGATATGATGAGAATAGACCCGGGGCCCATAGGTTTCACTAGTGGCTTCTCTCAAGAGCATAAGTATTCTATGGTGGGTGAACAAATTACTCTTGAGCAATTGACAGAATTGAGCATAGTTATGAGTATATCTAGGTATGATCATGTATATAGGCATCACGTCCGAGACAAGTAGACCGACTCCTGCCTGCATCTACTACTATTACTCCACTCATCGACCACTATCCAGCATGCATCTAGAGTATTAAGTTAAAAACAGAGTAACGCCTTAAGCAATATGACATGATGTAGAGGAATAATTTCATGCAATATGATAAATACCCCATCTTGTTATCCTCGATGGCAACAATACAATACGTGCCTTGCAACCCTTTACATCCTTTGGGTAAGGACACCGCAAGATTGAACCCAAAGCTAAGCACTTCTCCCATTGCAAGAACTAGCAATCTAGTTGGCCAAACCAAACAGATAACTCGAAGAGACTTGCAGAGATAACCAATCATACATAAAAGAATTCAGAGAAGATTCAAATATTATTCATAGATAATCTGGATCATAAACCCAGAATTCATCGGTCTCAACAAACACACCGCAAAAAGAAGATTACATCGAATAGATCTCCACGAGAGAGGGGGAGAACATTGTATTGAGATCCAAAAAGACAGAAGAAGCCATCTAGCTACTAGCTATGGACCCGAAGGTCTGAAGTAAACTACTCACACTTCATCGGAGGGGCTATGGTGATAATGTAGAAGCCCTCCGTGGTGGATGCCCCCTCCGGCGGAGCTCCGGAATAGGCCCCAAGATGGGATCTCGTGGATACAGGAAGTTGCGGCGGTGGAATTAGGTTTTTGGCTCTTGTTCTGATCGTTTGGGGGTATGTAGGTATATATAGGAGGAAGGAGTACGTCGGTGGAGCAACAGGGGGCCCACGAGGCAGGGGGTGCGCCCTAGGGGGGCTGTGCCCCCCACCCTCATGACCGTCTCTTTTGTTCCTTGGCATAGGGTCCAAGTCTCCTGGATCATGTTCGGTGAGAAAATCCCGTTTCCGAAGGTTTTATTCCGTTTGGACTCCGTTTGATATTTTGTTTCTTCGAAACACTGAAATAGGCAAAAAACAGCAATTCTGGGCTGGGCCTCCGGTTAATAGGTTAGTCCCAAAAATAATATAAAAGTGGAAAATAAAGCCCAATATAGTCCAAAACAGTAGATAAAGTAGCATGGAGCAATCAAAAATTATAGATACGTTGGAGATGTATCAACCGACAAGCACTCGGTAAATGTGACGTCAACTACTTAAGCATATTTGCCCCTTGTTGTTTCTTCTCTCAGCTCCCCACCGACCGGCGCCCCTCCACCGACCGGTGCCCCCTCCACCGCCGCCCCCACACCACACCGAGCTCCTCCCTCCTGTGAGCCCCCCTCCTCCTCTCCATGTGTGTATAGATAGATGGATTGATAGATGGATGCATAGATAGATGGATGGATTGATAGATGGATGCATAGATAGATGGATGGGTTGATAGATGGATGCATAGATAGATGGATGGATTGATAGATGAGTGCATAGATAGATGGATGGATTGATAGATGGATGGATGCCATGTAGATACATTTTTTTCAAAAGAAATAATGTAGATAATTGTTGATAATGTTGTATGCATGGATGCTATGTGCGGATGTGACCGACGAGATACGTGAGATAGTGTCGATGAGTGTTGTTCTTGGAGGAAGAAAAATCAACTTTTGGGCGATGACGGTTGATTTGTGTGAGCTCCTCATGTTATATCTTGATAACGCTTGAGGGGTTCACCCAGCTCAACCATCATCGAAAGTTGAAATACCCGTGAGAGAGTGTCCACCATATATACCACCACCAGCGAGAGTGTCCACCGTATATACGTGAGAGAGTGTTGATGAGAGTTGTACTTGGAGGAAGAAAAATCATCTTTTGAGCGATGACGGTTGATCTGTGTGAGCTCCTCATGTTATATCTTGATAACGCATGAGGGGCTCACCCAGCTCAACCATCACCGAAAGTTGAAATACCCGTGAGAGAGTGTCCACCATATATACCACCACCAGCGAGAGTGTCCACCATATATACGTGAGAGAGTGTCGTTGAGAGTTGTTCTTGGAGGAAGAAAATCGACTTTTGATGATGGCGGTGGATCTACATGAGCTCTTCATGTTATATCTTTCATGTTTGATTCTTATGTTATTTTCCATTGTGTGATGAAAGGTGTTAGCATCGATCGATTTTTTGGCTATGGCCTCCTCCAACGGCGAAGCTTCCATTAGGGTGTCTCCACGGACACGGAGAAGAGCTCCGAGGACCGCTTGGAGGAACTCCTTGAGAAGAACCCACAGCTGATCCTAATGAAGTTTTTTGTGAATCTGGCCAAGAAGAATCCCCCAGCTAAGGAGGGCAAGGCTCCACCACGCAAGGAGCCATTGAGTCCACCGACCATCATTCCCGACGATGCTTGGTCCTCCGTTGTGGGGGATGCCCCCACGTGCTCTGAATCGACGATCACTGGTTTCACCGACTACACGTCGGAGTAGTCACCTAGATAGTTTGACGTTGATTTAGTGGTATAGTTATGTACCTGCTGATATGGACTTGGATGGCCACTTGTGATGCTTTTGATTGTATGAGTGATGAATGCTTATGTTGATTATGTATGATGTGCCTTATTTCTTTTTCTTTTGTAGATGAAGTGGTATGTGGTGTACAGAGGATGGTGTCTAGGAGTCTACAATTCATGGTCAGAATGCAATGAACAAATACTTCATTATGAAGGCAACTCCTTCGCCTCATTCAACAACAGAGAGACGGCAGACTATCATTACAATCAGTATTTTCTTAAGCAAAAGAGAAAAACAGAATTACGCAATGGTGCAAGCCAGACACGGCTTAGCTGGTTCGGTGGGTTGAAGAACTTCATAATTCTCTTTCAGTTTGTCATAATTGTGGTGTTGCTTTTTATCATATGGTGCATGCATGCAGACCACTTTGTTGTTTAAATAGTAAGTAGGCACTTGTACTAAAGAGCTACTTTGTGATTTGAAATGAAGCTTGTGTGAACTATTTATGGATTAATGCTTATGTGAGTTTGTTGTTAACCTGTGTGACTTGAAATGCAAGTTTGAGTATTGTAGAAATGTTTTTGCTGCACCAACTCAAGCAAAAAACAGTATGAACAGAACTGGGAACAAAATTTTACCGAGGGCGGTACTCGGCAAAGAGGCATGCGCTGGGAGCTGAAGGCACTTGGCTGTTGCAGTTATTCCGAGAGGACTCTCGGTAGAGCAGTGGTTACCGAGGGTCGACTCTCCGCTCTCGGTAAATGAGTAGGTGCCGAGAGTCGCTCTCGGTAATGATAAGGGCACCATCAAAGTTTAGTCCCACCTCGCCTAGAGACAAGCAACAAAACCTATTTAAATAGTGGGATAGACCAGATGCAGTAAGCTTCGGTATTCATTACACTCTTGTTAAGGAGATGGACTATCACTTTGAATGTTCACCTGTCTCGAGCAGAGAACATTCAAAGTGATAGGCCTTCTTCTCAATGGTGGATGCCGGTGTTTTTTTTATTAATGGTGTCGGAACGTGTCTGTTTTGTGTAGGAAGTGCTGGTCATGTTGCTCCGGTGGCCCCGGCGGTCTAGGGCGTTGTTCGGCACCTAGAGGGGGTAGGCCACGGGGAATAACTGCTTCTTCATGTTAGTGCATGTCATCGCGAGATGACAGACCAAGTCTAGGCCCGTTCTGTTTTGTGAGGCACGTGCCACGTCAAGGACGTGTGTTGCTTATTCAAATAGCACACCACCCCTGCATGCATATGCATGGGCCACGCGCATGTAGGGGTGCCCTCCCCCCCCCCCCCTCCATCGGGCGGTCTCCATATCGAGCACCCATCCGGTGGCCCTGGCGGTCTAGGGCGTAATTCGGCACCGAGAGGGTGTAGTCCGCGGTGAATAACTCCTTCTCCGTGTTAGTGCATGTCATCGCGAGATGACAGACCAAGTCTAGGCTCGTTCTGTCACGGGATCACCCATCAAGATTACGGCTCGGGACGGACGCAGCCGTTCCTCGACGTTCCCTCACTTGTGTGTGGTTTGTGAGGCACGTGTCACGTCAAGGACGTGTGTTGCTTATTCAAATAGCACACCACCCCTGCATGCATATGCATGGGCCACACGCAAGTAGGGGTGCCCTCCCCCCCCCCCTATGGCGGTTTCTATATCGAGCACCCATCCGGTGGCCCCGGCGGTCTAGGACATTATTCGGCACCGAGAGGGTGTAGTCCACGGTGAATAGCTGCTTCTCCGTGTTAGTGCGTGTCATCGCAAGATGACATACCAAGTCTAGGCCCGTTCTTCGAGATAGTCTATGGGTATAGAGAGGGAATGTGTCTGGTTTGTGCAGGAAGTGCGGGTCCTGTTGCTCCGTTGGCCTCGAAACTTCTTGTGCTCTAAATGGTGGCCATCGCATTTTTATGCATGGGCTTTCCGGTGGACCCGGTGGTCTAGGAAGTTGACCGGCACCAAGAGGGGGGGGGGGGTAGGCCACGGTCAACAACTGCTTCTTCTCATGTTTGTTACTTTACACTCTTTAAAGTTCTCTCTCGGTGCCGGTCTAGAAAGTTAACCGGCACCGAGAGAGGGGGTAGGCCACGGTCAACAACTGCTTGTTCTCATGTTTTTTACTTTACACTTTTTAAAGTTGAGTTTTGAAAAAAATCATTAAAAGTCATGGAATTTATAAACTTTGGTCGTAAAAGCATATGAAATATGAGATACAAAAAAGATAGTGCAAAACAAAGACAAAAAGAGAAGGGGAAAATTAGAGCAGTTGTTACCGAGGGTCGATTCTCGGCTCTCGGTAATGGCCACCTTTTCCGAGAGTTGCTCTCGGTAAAGCATCTAACCTAGATCTCTTTCCTTCTTGTGCATTCTCAATAATATGTATTATACTTACTTTTGTTTTCTTTCATGCTTGGCAAACAACCTTAGCACATCATAATTACTGTCTTGTGTTTTCTTCTTTGGATGGGCCTCGTCCGGTTCTACAGACCGGCACCCCTCCGGTGGCCCCGGCGGTCTAGGGTGTTGTTCCGCACCTAGAGGGGGTAGGCCACGGGGAATAACTGCTTGTTCGTGTTAGTGCATGTCATCGCGAGATGACAGACCAAGTCTAGGCTCGTTCTGTCACGGGATCGCCCACCGAAGACACTGTCTCGGGGACGAACGCAACCGATCCTCGACGTTCCCGCCCGTGTGTGTGGTTTGTGAGGCACGTGCCACATCAAGGACGTGCGTTGCTTATTCAAATAGCACACCACCCCTGCATGCATATGCATGGGCCACGCGCATGTAGGGGTGCCCCCCCCTCGGGCGGTCTCCACATCGAGCACCCATCCGGTGGCCCCGGCGGTCTAGGGCGTTATTCGGCACCGAGAGGGTGTAGTCCACGATGAATAACTGCTTCTCCGTGTTAGTGCATGTCATCGCGAGATGACAGACCAAGTCTAGGCTCGTTCTGTCACGGGATCACCCACCGAAGATTCTGTCTCGGGGACGGACGCAGCCGGTCCTCGACGTTCCCGCCCGTGTGTGTGGTTTGTGAGGCATGTGTCACATCAAGGACGTGCGTTGCTTATTCAAATAGCACGCCACCACTACATGCATATGCATGGGCCACACGCATGTAGGGGTTCCCTCCCTCCCCCCTCGGGCGGTCTCTATATCGAGCACCCATCCAGTGGCCCCGGCGATCTAGGGCATTATTCGGCACTGAGAGAGTGTAGTCCACGGTGAATAACTGCTTCTCCGTGTTAGTGCATGTCATCGCGAGATGACAGACCAAGTCTAGGCCCGTTCTTCGAGATAGTCTATGGGTATCGAGAGGGAATGTGTCCGGTTTGTGCAGGAAGTGCGGGTCATGTTGCTCCGTTGGCCTCGAACTTCTTGTGCTCTCAAAGTAGGCCATCGCATGTATATGCATGGGCTATCCGGTAACCCGGGCGGTCTAGGAAGTTGACCGGCACCGAGAGAGGGGTAGGCCACGGTCAACAATCGCTTCTTCTCATGTTTTTTTACTTTACACTCTTTAAAGTTGAGTTTTGAAAAAAATCATCAAAAGTCATGGAATTTATAAACTTTGGTCGTAAAAGCATATGAAATATGAGATACAAAAAAGATAGTGCAAAACAAATACAAAAAGAGAAGGGGAAAAAATTAGAGCAGTGGTTACCGAGGGTCGATTCTCGGCTCTCGGTAATGGCCACCTTTTCCGAGAGGTGCTCTCGGTAAAGCATCTAACCTAGATCTCTTTCCTTCTTGTGCATTCTCGATAATATGTATTATACTTTTATTGTTTTCTTTCATGCTTGGCAAACAACCTTAGCACATCATAATTACCGTCTTGTGTTTTCTTCTTCGGATGGGCCTCGTCCGGTTCTAGAGACCGGCACCCCTCCGGTGGCCCGGGCGGTCTAGGGCGTTGTTCGGCACCTAGAAGGGGTTGGCCAAGGGGAATAACTGCTTCTTTGTGTTAGTGCATGTCATCGCGAGATGACAGACAAAGTCTAGGCCCATTCTATCACGGGATCACCCATCGAAGACTCTGTCTCGAGGATGAACGCAGCCGGTCCTCGACGTTCCCGCCCGTGTGTGTCGTTTGTGAGGCACGTGCCACGTCAAGGGCATGTGTTGCTTATTCAAATAGCACACCACCCCTGCATGCATATGCATGGGACACACGCTTGTAGGGGTGCCCTCCCCCCCCCCTGGGGCGGTCTCCATATCGAGCACCCATCCGGTGGCCCCGGTCGGCTAGGGCGTTATTCGGCACCGAGAGGGTGTAGTCCACGGTGAATAACTGCTTCTCGGTGTTAGTGCATGTCATCGCGAGATGACAGACCAAGTCTAGGCTCGTTCTGTCACGGGATTACCCACCGATGTGTCTGTCTCGGGGACGGACGCAGCCGGTCCTCGACGTTCCCGCCCGTGTGTGTGGTTTGTGAGGCACGTGTCACGTCAAGGACGTACGTTGCTTATTCAAATAGCACACCACCCCTGCATGCATGTGCATGGGCCACACGCGTGTAGGGGTGGCCTCCCCCCCCCTCGGGCGGTCTTTATATCGAGCACCCATCTGGTGGCCCCGGCGGTCTTGGAAGTATATGGGTATCAAGAGGGAATGTGTCCGGTTTGTGCAGGAAGTGCGGGTCCTGTTGCTCCGTTGGCCTCGAAACTTCTTGTGCTCTCAAAGGAGGCCATCGCATGTATATGCATGGGCTATCTGGTGGCCCCGGCGGTCTTGGAAGTTGACCGGCACCGAAAGAGGGGGTAGGCCACGGTCAACAACTGCTTCTCATGTTTATTACTTTACACTCTTTAAAGTTCTCTCTCGGTGCCGGTCTAGAAAGTTGACCGGCACCGAGAGAGGGGGTAGGCCACGGTCAATAACTGCTTCTTCTCATGTTTTTTACTTTACACTCTTTAAAGTTGAGTTTTGAAATAATTCATCAAAAGTCATGGAATTTATAAACTTTGGTCTAAAAGCATATGAAATATGAGATACAAAAAGTATAGTGCAAAACAAAAACAAAAAGAGAAGGGGAAAAATTAGAGCAGTGGTTACCGAGGGTCGATTCTCGGCTCTCGGTAATGGCCACCTTTTCCTTGTGAAGCTCTCAGTAAAGCATCTAACCTAGATCTTAACATTTCCCCTTTCGTTTGTATCTTCATTCCCCTCCTCTCTTCCCTGCGCCACCGCCGCCACCGACGCCGAAATCGCCACCGCCGCCGCCACCACCAACTGCGGCCGCCACCCCTCCTCCACCGCTCCCAACTGCGGCCACCGCCACCCCCTCCTCCACCGCCCCCAACTGCGGCCGCCGCCACCCCCTCCTCCACCGCCATCCCCTCCTCCACCGCCCCCAACTGCGGCCGCCGCCACCCCCTCCTCCGCCACCCCTCCTCCACCGCCCCCAACTGCGGCCGCCACCCCTCCTCCATCGATCCCCACTACGGTCACCGCCACCCCCTCCTCCACCGCCCCCAACTGCGGCCACCGCCCCCAAGCTTCATGGCCGGCCTTGGCCAGTTCTTCGATCTTGACCCAAGGACGGCCGCAGAAACTTCTCCGTGGCAGCAGCTGGAGATGCCCTCGGGTTAGTACCAGATTCTATGCCTAGAGTAGGATATTTTGCACAAATGTAGGAAATATGCACAAATGTGATTAAAAGTAGTAGAGGAAGATGGTCCTGTTTAGTAATGCCTAGAGTAGTATGGAAGTTTGGAAGTTTGGAGTAATGCCTAGAGTAGAATGCTTTGGTTTTGACTCCTATGTTTGACTGGTTTAGTTTTAGTTAAACCGAATGAGTGCTCGAAGTATTTAGTTTCAGTTGAAACTAGTTCTCTAAACTTCTTGTCTCTAAACTAATGCTTATCGTCGGTAAGTGGTTTGGCGTGGGGATAAGGCTATGGATGCTTTGTTTTTGCCGAAGGATCAGCACCTCTATGCTTGTGCTTTTTTAGATAAATACTAGAGTAGATCAATGAAACTATATACTTGTGCTTTTTTCCTTGTCAGTGATATGGCATTAGTAAATGGAACTATATATATGAGACTTGATTGAGCTATTTGTGTTATTTTTTGCCATATATGATATGACACTTAGATTAGGAAGATTTTGCTTTGGAACTGAGAGTAACCATATATATTTTGTTTTTCAGATTCTGATAGGAGCACTGGTAGTAAGTACCGGAGAGTCCCGATTGGTAGGACCGAGTCGTCCGCCTCCCATCAGGCCACAACCGAGGCATCGTCATCATCGGATGGCGATGTCGGAGTGGACTTAGATACACCAGATCTGCTCGCTACCGAGTCGGGCGACATGGAGCCCTCGGACGGCTCAGGGTCTACATCGAGCAACATTTCAAAGAGGAAGAAATCCGGGCGTGGTCCAGGGAAGGTCCCGGAACCAACTACTGCCAGCAACCGTCCTGTCATTTGCCCGACGGGAGAGGGGTAAGCAAGCATTTCATTTGCATCATATTTTGGATGCCACAGCTTTGACACTCACATTTGCTTGTCTTTTGTATCATGCAGTCAGTGGGAATTTATCCCGACACAACCTAAGGGGGCATGCCCGCCGAACCACGTCATCGGCTCCCTCTTGAGGAAGCACTTCTTTGGATTGTCCAAGCCGGGTGATGACGATCCGCCATCGCCAGGTTTAACCTGGGAGCATTACCTACACAACAAGGATGAGCACGATGTCACCATGGCCACTCGGGTCATCAATGCTTTTTTGTAAGTATCTTCGCTCCGACCACTTCATTTTTTCATATCCAAATCCTTGCTTGCGTGGATGGTGAGAAGATGCCATATGCTTTCTTGTAGCAAACATTTTCTTGTGTGGATGGTGAGCAGCAGAAGGCGATCAAAGGCATCGTGAAATCTGCCCGAAAGATACTCTCTGACACCAAGCACATGCTGCGGTACAAAGCCGTGATGCAGTGTCGGCCGCTTGATGAGAAGGGAGAGAAGATGACAAGGAAGACTGCTTGCCAGACCAACTTGTCGCGAGAAGAATACCTATCAGTGGTAAGTGACTACATCGGTTGCTAGTACTTTGATTCATCCCTCTTGTTCCTCAATTATTCGATTTTGTCTGACTAGGTGAAGGAACCCTGGATGAAGGAGGATTGTTGGGAGGCCCTGGTTGACATGTGGTGTGACCCACCATGGCAGGCGCAGCATGTGGAGAAGGGAAACGAACGAGCCAAAATGCCAGGCCCGTCTCATGTCCAAGGGAGCCGGAACCTAACCGCTATCAAGCAACACATGGTATGTGGATTAAGTTGTTAACTTTTTCGCACGGTGCATCTTGGTTCATTCAACTTGATGGTTAATTTTGCAGGAGGCGAAGGTTGGTCGCCCGGTCCACATCCTGGAAGCCTGGAGAGAAGGCCACAAGGGGAAGGATGGCGCCGAGTTCTGCAGCGAGTCGGCGGAGGAGAAGTGGGGGACCTTCAAAGAGGTCTTCCAGGAGGTGCACGGGCAGGAAGCCGAACCTACGTCCAAGCCCCTTGATCCTGAGCTTCTCATCATTGCTAGCGAGGGGAAGGGCCATGGACGCTACCTCCTTTGCAACGGGGCGATCGCCACCTCCTCGCATCGCAAGCTGCACGAGATACGCGCGTCGAGCACCAGCTCAACTCCATCCATACAGAGTCACCCAACCGCCGCATCGTGAGATAGCGCATCTCAAGGTTAGCATCCTAACCTTTCATTTATGTCCATGCCTCGAAATAGCACCGTTCCAACCTATATGAGCCTAATGCCATGTTACAGGATTTAATGGCGCAGCGGGCTGTTGAAGAGGAGCAAAGGCGGCGAGCTGAGCAGGAGTCGAGAGAAAAGGAGCAGGAAGACACGAACAAGAGGTTGAAGCTGCTTGAGGATCAACTACAGGTAGAACATTATCTAAACTAGAGTAGAAGATTCATTACATAGGGATGAACCACCCTCACGTGACCCTACTCTTATAGGTTCTTATGCAATCTCGAAGCAGTGCAAGTGATGCCCCTCCTCCTCCTCCGGAATGTTAACCCGATGGCCTCTCCTCCTCAAGATGATCTATATATGAACAAGTGTCCTTCTATTGTGACGTGCACGTGTTTTGCAAGTAGTGACAATATGTATGAATTTGCGACTTGTGTGTGACGTCTACTAGGATAATACATTCGATTTGTGTGTGACAATATGTGGACTATCCCTAATTATGAATATATATATGTGTGTGTGTGTGTGTGTGTGTGTGTGGACTGATCAAATTATGCCTATATATGATCAAATTATGCCTATATATGTGTGGACTAGATCAAATTATGCGTATATATGATCAAATTGCACTGTAGTTGTTTTTATCTGCAGGGATCAGAAAAGAAATAGCTTGACAGCAGAATGGATGGGAAAGATTGCCGAGAGCAACACTCGGAAAACGATATACTACCGATAGCACCTCTCGGAAACATGGTCGTCTGGGACACTAGTGTTGTGCCACAATTTTTCCGAGAGCAGCTCTCGGAAAAGAAGGCGAGCATTGCCGAGACTAGCTCTCGGCAAAGCTATGTGAACTGTTAGCCCCCATGTGGGCCACGCTGTCGTACTGGTCAGAAGGATTACCGAGAGCCGCTCTCGGCAAAGATATCGTCATTTTTTTCAAAAATATTTAGCAAGTTATTTAAAACTTTTGCTGATAAATGTGACCAGTGGGACCACATGTCAGTTAGAAAGAACACACACAAAAAAATAGGATGTTGCATATGCTTTGCCGAGAGTGACACTCGGCAAATGCAGTAATGTGACGGAGCCGTCTGTTGCGGACGGGCATGCCACGTGGCTCCTCTTTGCCGTGAGCGGCTCTCGGCGTCTGCAGGGTTTGCCGTGCGGTTCCTCTTTGCCGTGAGGCAGTGACGGCAAAGATGGCAGTTTGCCATGAAGGTGGGTTTGCCGAGAGTGACACTCGGCAAAGCTTGATTTGCCGAGTGTCCGTGTTTTAGCACTCGGCGAAGAGCATTACACCCGGCGTACATGAAAATTCCGGTAGTGATTACCTCCCATCTATGACAGTACAGGGTAGCATAAAAAAGCTCAAAAATAAATGTACCTACATCGACGAATAAAGTGCTAACCGCCATCTGCTCTGTTTCAGTTGACACTGTCAAAAATAAATGTACCTTCTCATCATTTGTGATCCACACAGCAAAAGAACTTCAAGTTACACCCTTCATGTAAACAAAATGTTGCCCTTCCGTCTAGATACAGTAACGACCACCGTAAACTCTCTTTCACCACATCAGACCTCTAGAAAACATAAGAGTGTTTTTGACACTAATATGGGATGGAGTGAGTACATGTTTCGTTAGCCAAGAAGGTTGGACAAACAACAGCAGACAGAAGTCCGAATTCCCTTTCATCAGTATGATATTTAGTGCTACCAATGGAAAGCGGTTAGTTCAGCAGTAAGATTCTACCAAGGAAGAAAATATGCAAGCCAATGATACAGTAGTCATTGGCAGTCACTCAAAATTCAAGAGAACCAGACCAATTCAATCAAAGAAAAAGTGAAAAACTTCGCGTACAATTGATAAATGCTATCCAATCCTTCATTCCATCCTAGGGCATTTCTTTCAATTAAATCATATACTGAACTCCAACACCATTTACAACTATCAAAAATGTGACATGACTGCCGAATCATCACTTTTGCCACCTCAACCACTACAAGAAAGTATACTAACATGTCAGGCACTGAGACATGGGAAGAAAAATAAAACAATCTCATCCACCCAACACTTCACTGCCACCTTTCCATCCATGCCAGCGACGATGATGGGAAAATATCCTATGGAGCTTAGGCTCATGGACACCCCCTTATCTAGCCATTCAATTCTGCATCGCGATTCATGCAAGTATTTTTCTCTTTTTCGTTTCTCTCATATAGTTTGACATATGAACTTCATACTTTTTCAGCACAACAGAACATTCTTACTAGAATGTGGGAAAAATACTTTCAGATTTTTTCGCGCATCATAAATAATAGAAATAAGATTTTTTAATTAAAAAAATCTCATTTTCTATATTTTTCTTGGACAAAAAAATCTGAAAGTTTTATCCCACATTGTTCTAAGAATGTTTTGTTGTCCTAGAGAGTTTCAAGTTCATTTGTTGTTTTGTTTTGAAGAAACAAAAAAGAGAAAGTTTCCATGTAGTAAGTTAGTTGTGTATTACGGATCTCAAAGCAACATTAGATGATGAGGATAGGAGGTGTCCAGGAGCCCGTGCTCTAAAAATCCGCGTCCGACGATGATGCGTCCTTCCACATCCCAACATAGCCGGACAATACAACTTTGAGTTGGGGTCAGGGGGTACATTTCTCTGATTCTAGTTCTTCAAGGCGCAAGTTAAATGGCATTAGAGTTGCAGTGAAAGCTAAACTGAGAAAAGCGTTCAGCTATCAAAAGTAGACGTTCTCCTGTCAATGTTTTAGTGGAGGCAGTGACATTCGACATTGATGGCTGAGTCTCATATACAGTAAGGGCCTTGCTTGGTAGACCCCCCAACAACAAAACGTAGAAGGGCAGAATGGCATACGGAAGAAACATACCCACCTCGTATTGTACAGCTCTGCCGGGCATACGTATACCGCGCGCATGAAGAAAAAAACTACCCATGATCTAGGCCCGCCCCCATCTTCTCGCCCGCCCATCTGGTCGCCCGCCCGCCGATCACGGTAGTTCCAAAGTGGCCGATCGCCGCCGTCGTGGATCGCCGCCGTCCGAACCCCGTCCGAGGCCACCCTCGCCGTCCCAACGTCGCCCGTCGCCGCCCTCGCCGTCCCAACGTCGCCCATCGCCGCATCTCACCGTCCCAACGTCGCCCGTCGCCGCATTTCACCGTCGTCCGACACCGCCCTCGCCTGGTATTGGTGAAGGGCCCGACGTCTGATGCCGCCCTCGCTGCCCGAACCCCGTCCGACACCGCCCTCGCCGTCGCAACGTCGTCCGTCGCCGCATCTCACCGTCATCGTCCTACGCCGGGGACGTGAAGGGTCCGACGTCTGACGCCGCCTCCAAAGCATCGTTGCCGAACGCCGGGCGACGTCTACACCAAGGGGCCAAGGTTTGTCATCTAAACCTAAGCGGGCATGGGGCGGGCATGATGGATAGAAGTGAGGGCTAGTTCATGCATGTACTGATTTAGGGTTTAGGGTTCATCAAAACCTCCGCCGCAGCGCCTCCTCTACGGACTAGGGCATGATTTACAGAACTAAGCGTTGCTTTGGGCATGATGCATTGTACTAAACCTAACACACGATGTTTTGCAGTTACGTGAGTTAGGCGTGTTGACATGGACGAAGAATCCGCATTCGGGAGGGGCGAGAATGGTGCTGATAAGGTGACTAAGACCGATAACGATAATTTGAACGAAGATGATGACAGCAGCGACAACGATTCCGTCTCGTCATATGATATCTTACCTCCCGAGGATTTTGATAATAATGAACATGGCGCAAATAGCGAAAACGTAAGTGGCGTATATTTTGTCTTATTTTTGAATTTGCAAAGTATGGCATGGCTAACTATATATCTTTGTGTACAAATTTACAGGAAGATGTGGATGTTGACAATGTGCAACATAGTTGGCAGGAATCATTTGCAGATAACTTGAGCCAGGTTAGTTGATAGATGTTGTGCATCGATCAATAGTATGATTTAAATGATAGTAATTGACATATATATTTTCAAATGAATGTTGTAGGAGGAGTCAGATGGTCCGAGCGTTGATCACGATGAGGAGAGATCGATATTGAGGAGGCTCAAAGGCAGCAGAAGATGCTTGAGACACATTGGAAGGTCATGGCTATGACCTTTCGGGTCGCAAGGGGATGCATACATATTCTACAACAATCACGCCAGAGAGCACGGGTTTAGCGTCAAGAAAGCGAAGGTGAAACGAGGTGCTTCGGGAATGATACGGTACCGGGCGGTTTCTTTGCTCCAGGCAGGGAGAAGGCAGAGCAAGTTCATAACCATGGAGGGCCGCAAGCGCAGGCTTAGACCGGAGACTCGTTGCGACTGCGGTGCACATATGGTGGTGAAGCTGGACAGAGAACGTGGCGTTTGGTTCGTCGCATCATTCGTGGATGATCACAACCACGCGATGGCTCGGCCCGACGAGCTTTGTTTTTTGTGGTCACACAGACGGATTGTAGATGTCCAGAGGGCCGAGATATTGGCGATGGAAGCGGTCGGGATAAGAAAGCATATTATAATGGACAACTTCATCAGCAGATACGGTTCGTACGATAAGTGCGGGCTTATCAGGAGGGACATTTATAATCTTTGTTGCAGAGAAAAAATGAAGCTCATTGCAAAGGGTGATGCAGAGACGGCAGTTGGCATTATGAGGAGCAGGAAGGAGAAGGACCCTGAGTTTTTTTTTATATGTGCGTGACAAGGAAGGGCGACTGAAGAGTATGTTCCGGTGTAATGCACGAGAGGGACTATCAGTACTACGGAAATGTGGTCGTGTTTGATAGCACGTATAAGATGAACAGATACGGTATGCTGTTCGTCCCCTTTGTAGGAGTTAACAACCACCGTTGCACCACAGTGTTTGGTTGTGCCATCATTGTTGACGAGACGGAAGGGACATACGTGTGGCTGCTGCAGACATTTATGAAGGCAAACTGTCAGGTGAAGCCAAAGTCAATAATCATAGACGGTGACGCTGCAATGATCTGGGCTATTCGGACCGTCCTTTCAAATGTTTTCCATCGTCTTTGTTCGTGGCATATCGAGAAAAATATGCAGAGGCACCTGCATTACAAGTCACTGGATGAGTTCAGATCGCTCCTGTACTATGCCACCTCTCAAGCGAACTTTGAGCAGAGATGGAAATCTTTCTATGATAAGTGGAAGACGGATAGAACTGAAGAGTGGTTTGACAGGATGTACAGGAAGAGGAGACTGTGGGCAGCTTCATATCTTTCCAATGGTTTTTTTCTTGGTATGCGAAGTAACCAGAGGAGTGAAAGCCTCAACTCCTGCCTTCACCTTCACCTGGACTACGGTATGACAATTGTTGATTTGATGGTGCATTATGAGAACTGTATAGTTCGCTGCGTGAGAACGAGGCGTCACGATGACTGCGAGGCATTCGAGAAGGAACCACCGTCACATTCTGAATATAAAGTCCTTGAGGAGCATGCCGCCAAAGTATTCACACCTGCTAATTTCTACATCTTGCAAGATGATTTGCATAAGATGGGTCAGCTGGAGATATTTGAGACGCTCGTGGGAATTGGGCGTGAGACATTCATGGTGACATGGAAGGATAACCACAAGTTTAGGTACAATGTTGTTTATGAACCAGGTAACTCAGAAGAAACTATTACATGCAGTTGTCTTAGGATGGTTGGAAAGGGCTGCCATGCAAACACATTCTGTTTGTTCTCCATCATCTGAATTTAACTGAAATACCAAAGTGTTGTGTCCTTCATCGGTTGTCCAAACATGCGAGAGATGGGTTGCCTGTGCAGAGGAAGAGTGATATGTTTGGATGGGGTTGGTCAGGGCCATTGGAGAGAGAACGGTATAGTGCAATAACCATTAAAACCGCAGAAGCTGCTCATGTTGCAGCAAATGATCCCTTCTTGTTCGATGAGTTGATGAAGTGTCTGGACAACATAATAGCGCAGAAAAAGATTTCAGAGGAGGAACTTATAGGAAGTAGAAGGTATGCTATGCTGAAGAAGGAGGCAAGTCAAGCGCAACAAGTTGAGCCTGGTATTGGTGATCCTCAGAAAGTTTTGACGAAGGGTGCACCTAAGAAGGGGCGGTCAAAGGGGGGGCCCCGATGTTACAAAGAATGGTAGGCCAAAAGATTTTACAGAGAAGAAAAGTGGTCCTTTGTGCAGTCTGTGTAGTCTCCCAAGTCATAATAAGGCTACATGTCATTTGAACGAGAAGTGAGATGTTATCTTCTTATTTTTGTTATGTTGCTACTTTGATTTTAGCAACTATATTTGCTCACCCATTTCTTTATGTTTTGTTCAGGAACTGGGCGTAGGTAGAAATGCAGCTTGGTTTGTAGGAAGAATAAAAGTGGTCGCACGAACCTATGTTGTTTTTTATTCGTACGTGTGTGCAAGAAAACTAGATAAGTTATTTGTTTATATTTTGTCAAAAGATTTATGTAATAAATTTGGAGATGACATTGCATATGTTATACTACCTGGGCATGATGATGATTTTGTTTGTTGTTTGCTACCTAGGCATATATGTTGTACTACCTGGACATGATGATGATTTTGTTTGCTGTTTGTTGTTGTTTCCGGCCGCTCCTTTGTATCAAAAAAATTTGAAAAAGTGAAGTTAAAAAAATAGTCCAACCACCGCAGATGGGCCCATAGTAGCTTACAGAACGTACCCAAATCAAGCCCAAAAGTGACTCGGGCGGCTAATCGAGCCCACTAGCGGGGCCAACAACAGGGTCCAACGGGGCACAGAAGAGTAGTACACAGAGGAGTTCGAAAGAGGGGGCGGAGGCAGCTATTTAAGCCGCTCCTCCCCCCGCCCGAGGTGGGACTAAAAATGGGAAGCTGCCTTGGGCGACGGGAGGGGGCGTGGGCCAGGGGAGGAGCCCCGCCCGGGCGAGGGGAGCGCCGTCGTGGGCCGGCCCAGTATCATGCAGCGCCCTCGTGGAATGACGAACTTGTTTTAAAAATAGGTTTATGTACTCAAAAAAAGTTCACTCATTTGAGAAAAACTTTCACGGATTTGAAAGTTCACGAAAATTTAAAAAAGGTTACTAATTTAAGGAAAGTTCACGGATTTGAAAAAGTTGATGAAAATTTAGAAAAAGTTCAGGAAATACAACATAGTTCAAAAAAATGAAAAAAAGTTCATCAATTTTTCAAAAAGTTCATGAACAAAAGTTCACAAACCTCAAAATTAGTTCACGTATTTTTTTAGAAAAATCATCCATTTTATAAAAAGTTCAACAAATTGAAAAAAGTTCATCAAAAAGGAAAATTAATTTTGAAAAAATGAGTTAATCAATTTTGGAAAAAAAACATCAAAAATGAAACAGAGTTCATTGAATTTGAAAATGAGTTCATCTAAAAAAATGTTCATGAATTTGAAAAAATGTTCATAGATATCGAAAAAGTTCATCGAATTTGAAAAAGAGTTCATTGATTTTGAAAAAAAGTTCATCGAATTTGAAATAAGTTCACCAAATTTGAAAAAAAGTTCTTCAAATTTGAAAAAAGTTAATCAATTTTGATAAAACTTCATTCAATTTAAAAGGTTCACGAATTTGAAAAAATGTTCGCACATTGAAAAGAAAAAAGGAAAATAAGAAAAGAAAAAGAAAAAGAAAAAAGGAACCAGAAAAAAAGAAGGAAAAAACGGGCTGGCCCAGCGTGACGCCCGTTAGGAAATGCCTCTTCCCCGGCCCGCCCCTCCCTCGCCAGCTGGCTCCTCCCCGCCCACGCCCCTCTAAATGCCAGCAGGCAGCCATTTTATTAACTTCACTCTGAACATTACTGAGGAATTCCGTCACTCTGAACATCACTGGGGAATTCCATCCAGTATTTAAGATGTGACTTTTCCAACAAAATTGACCAATTTGAACTTGACATTCCTAACTGAATAGATCGAGGGAAGTGGTTATTTTATTAGAGAAAATACAGGGCAAAAGACAAGATATACCAGCTGCGCTGCTTTCGTCCAGGTACATCGCATGAAGATGGTAGGTGATGTATGTGCTGATGTAGATCAGATCCTAAAGCAGGGCCCCCTTTTTGCCCTTCGGCATCATTGCACCATGGTCTGGGTGCGTGGAGGTGTGGAAGTGTCATCGAAGACTTGTGGTAGGTAGCGTGGATCGGGCGCTGAGGCAGATTAGTTTGCCGTGTTGGTCGGGTGTGGTGCGCTCGATTTTAACATTGATCTTCACAACGTATCTCTGCACTAATCTGTTGTGAGTTTATTCACAAGGATTTGAGTCATCCGATTTATTTGGTATCTAAAGAAAAATTAGTCTACTATAATTAGGTGCCGTGCCTCCAGATAGAGGAGATTAATCTTCCTAGGGCAGCATGTTGTGGAAGTGGTGGAGAACCTAATATCCCCGTCATCGGAATAAGCATTCTGATACCATGTGGAAAGATTAGGAAGCCAAGATGTTTTTCTTGTGGATTGATCTGACACCCTCGTGGGGGTATATATAGATGTACAATGGTACGTTTGTTGAAACTATTATATCACTTTATCTCTAACTCAAATGTACTTGTATCTCTAGAACTCCTCACCCTCCCTCTCTGGTGTAGCCGTTGTGGCCCGACATCAATGGGACTGGAGCACCTGCGTGGGAGATACAATTCAAGGGAAGGGACTTGATTGAATTCAATTAATTTCGGCAGGTTTAATTCATAAGGGTATTTTAGCCACCAGATTTATCGTGTAATCTGAAAAATTGTGTAAAGCTTTTTCAAAAGAGCAAATGATAGTGTCAGGCCAACTGCAATGAAAACGAGCGCAAATTATCAGTGTTCCGGGAAAGGTGGGCAAAAGATCAGTTTCCCATTTGTATGTCTCCCATGAACTTTGCCCCTTATTTTTCTTTTCTTTTTTTAGTATATATTGGGTTCTTTGATTTGGCAGCTCCTACCTACTATAGATGTTAGAATTGTCTCATCAATCACATGTCTACCTTTCATTGATGAGTCTGCAACGTCATACCTCAACCACTCTGTTGATATCGAACAATATATATCTTCGTAGAACCCTCATCTCCCCATCAGTTTGTCTTCCTCTACAATCTGCTCTCGCATACAAATAGACATCTAGTTAGAAAATAAAATCTGGGATATCTCTTGTATGGAAATCTCCTATGGTCGTTTGTTGTACAATCTGTTACGTACACGTGGTATCTCGGAATGAGAGGTGTCAAGAATATATACATCACAGGTTTGTCTTCTTGCGCGAAATCAAGAAAACTAGTGTGAAGAGACCATGACGTGGTACTCGCATGGGTACTTGGATGCTTAATCTAAATAGAAACTTAATGGAGAAGAATTGTATACACAGTGCTCATTATGTCAGATTACGAGCCATCATCTGTTTTAATTATCTCGTGAGATAAAAAAGGAACAGACGAGTGCACGGTGTTAGCTAGGCTTTAATGTACACATCAACTAGATTTGCTTGTCAAGTCAAACCCATCAAAGAAAGTCCAGCTGAAGTTCTACGCATTTGCATTTTTTAGCTCTGTGCATATACATATGTTGTGAGCAAAAGAAAACATCATCTGTCGATCAAATATCTTGGCCTATTTCCTCCATTGGAGATGACAGGCAGCGTCTGTTTGTCAGTAAATTGATTTGATGTAGATTACTTGACTTTGGCAAACTCATCATGCATGATGTAAAAACGTTGCAAAAAAAAATTGAGTTTCTCACCTTAAATCAGCATCTGCGTCACAACTCACATCTGAACCAAACTGTGATAGGTTTGAAGCGTGATAGCCCAAGTGTTCTCATCTCGAATCTGACCAATTAAGGTCATGTGTTTGGGCTTATACTTCTGCTTTTGCAGCTTTTCCACTTTGGTTAAAAAGCCTAAAAAGCTCCTACATAGGGGCTTTTAGCTTTGGCTTTTGGCTTATGAATCAATATTGTTATATAATTGTATAAGCCAAAAGCCCCTATTTATGAGCTTTTTTGTTTTCTAAGTCAAAGTGGAAAAGCTGCAAAAGCTCAAGCATAAGCCCAAAGAAACAGGGCCTAAATCATATGTGACATATTCAAATTTTATAGATCACCGAGATAGAGCATATACAACCACGATGCACAAATCTGACCCCTCAAATGTCTGTGGACTCCCCCGGTCAGTGTCCAGGCGTGTCCACTTTGACGCTACTTTATTTGCAAAACAACCACACCCCTCATATTGTCCGGTCACATGAATGTGATTACTATATACGAAGAGAGAGAGAGAGAGAGAGAGAGAGAGTAACAAAATAAAGAATGAGAAAAGGTAGTCTCCGGTGGGCCTTATCCTACATGGCGGACTGCCCAAACACACCCGGACATCCCCATATATTGGTTTGATATGAAGATTTGTGGACAGCTCGGACACTCCCGAAAAAAGCAAGGAGTCCAATTGGGTGATATTTTTTTCTTCTCTCATTTTCAAACAGTAACCAGATTGTTCGCCCAGACGTTTCAGGAGGATATGAGGACAGGAGGTCGACATGGGCTAGACCCCTACTAATGGCTCGCCTCCTCAACGATTTTTAGCACGTAGGATAACGTATATGCTCTAGTGGTAGCAACTAATTCCTTTTCTTTAGAACAAGCAACTAATTACTACTTTGATATTAAGTGTCACTCAAAAGAATATATCTAGATGTAGATACATTCGTTTGAGCGACACTTAATATGGGACGGAGGGGTACTTCATTAGGCCAAATCCTATATGGCGTCGGTTGCAGTTAATTCTGCAAATTGCTGCACACGGACCCCCCCCCCCACCCCCCCAGCTCTGGGCCGGCCCTAACCACTAGGCATTCTTGACGCTTTGCATGCCTACTTCTTTTTCTACATTTCTACGTATAGGAAATGCCTCTTCTGTTTTCTACGTTTTCCTTTTTCCCTGTTTCTTTTTTCCCTGTTTCTTTTTTCTTCCATCAAATGCGTAAACTTTTAAAAAATCGATGATTTTTTAAAAGAATTGATGATTTTTTTCAAAATCAATAAAAAATTCAATTTTGGTGTTTTTTTCAGATTTGATGAACTTCTTCAAATTCGATGAACTTTTTTTCGAATTCAATGAACTTTTTTCAAAACCGATGAACTTTTTTCAAATTCATGAACTTTTTTGAAGTTTGTGAACATTTTGTTTTCAAATCCATGGACATCTTTGAATTCACTTTTTATTTTTTTCTATTTTTTTCTTTTTCTGTTCTTTTCAAAACGCAACGTCTTCTTAGGCTGGCCCACAAAGCGCCCTATAGGAGGTCCCCTTCATTAGCCCATCCGTGAATAAGGCATAGTACTTGATGTAGTGAATTAAAGAAGCCCAAAACTTTGTATGAGCCATAGCATTGTTTTGGCCCTGATTTGCACTCAGATTATAGGAGTTACGCAACCTGGGCCCCCTTCCTCCACCGCCCTCGATCGATTCACTTTGGGCCGGCCTTTAAAAAGTAAAAGTATTCAAGTGAAGTTCAGTCGCTGGTTTTGGGAAGCTTTCAGACGCTTCCAAGCCGGTTTTTGGAAACTTTTGGAAGCTCTAGCGAAAAAAATTCAATTTTTCGTTTGTTTGGACTGATTTTGTTGGGTTTTCTTTCCTTTTTATTTTTTAAATAGGTGAACTTTTTCAAATATTTTTCTCAAATACGTGAACCTTTTTCAAATCCAAAAAAATTAATCCGTGAATATATTTTCTAAAAATCAATGAAACTTTTTAAATTCGCGATTTTTGTCAAGATCAATGAACTCTTTACTCAGATTTTGTTAATTTGTTTTTTAAAATTTTGCAAACTTTTTTCAGTTTTGTGAACTCTTTTCAAAATTATTAACTTTTTTTATTGCATGAACTTTTTTCAAATTCATGAACTTTTTTTATTATCATGATTTTTTTAAAAATTTATGAACTTTTTTGAAAAGTCAATGGTCAACATGGGCCTTGGTCCATGGCCAACATCGGCCGATCAACTAGGAACCGGCCAAGCCGAGTGATCCAGGGAAATTATAAACCGAGTACACATCCAACATCTACATTACTAGGATGCACACATGCAACACTAACACATGCACAAAAGTAACACGTCGTAAATAGGAAAGTCATTCAAGACCGAAACTAAGCCACAGAAGGAGGGAAAGAAGGTTAAAAAACGATGAAAACAATTTGTTGACTTACGACAGTGACCATTGGCATCAATCATCTCTTAACAACACAAGGACTATGAGGAAGGTTCTCCAAAAGCGACGCCTCCAGAAAAAGAATGACATACAAGCGTCGTTGTCGCCCGATCCAACCATAAAAGGTTAGATCGTGGATTTTCACCTTAAAGATCAAGTCCGAGGAAACTCCGAGCAATGCCTTCATCGGTATAATGATGCAGAGAATGTCGTCATTGTCAGGTATAACCAAAGGGTCAGACCTAGGGCTTTCGCTTCGAAGGTCAAGACAACCCAATCGAGTGATCCTATGTTGTCTCTTCCACTTGCCATAATCCCAACAAATGTATATACACGCACGGTCATGATGGCGGGCTGACGAGTCATGGCGAAGTATTTGTCGGGGAGGAAGGACACCGGCACCTCCAAAATCCCATGAGTCGCGCCAATCAGCATCAGGCCATGATGGAGAAGGTTGGTGTGGTATATTGCAACGCCATCAAGGTCCCATGTTGTCTTAGCGCTGCCCCAAGCGTGGTGTTGACGAAGGTGAAAATCTCTAGCATCTTTTTCGGCCTTACCTTGCTAATGATGAAACTAATCTAAGCGATGAGAAAAATATAAATAAGCTAATGGATGGTGCACGCATACTGAGTTATTGACTGTGACGCACCTAGTAGGTGTGCCCGGTGTGCCCCGGTGTGCCATGGCACACCGAGAAGAAATTTGCTGAACGTTTTTTACCATATATGATTTTTTGGCCCAAATCGACATTAGCCCAGCCCATCTTCTCCTAAGCGAGCGAGCGGGGCAGAGGCACAGCCAAAACCCGCAATGCGACCTAAGGGCATCTCCAGCCGTTCGGCCCCTGTGGCGCTTAAATAGAGCGGTCGAGGCGGCCGGGCGCTTAGTTCGCCTGGGGCGACCTAGCTCGATCACGCCCCCACGTGCCGGCCTCAGGATGCGGGAAATTTAAACTTGGTCGTTCCCGCTCTCAAAAGACGCCGCAAATTCGGCGATCGGACATAGTCTGGCGTTACAAAAAACAGAGCGCCGCCGCCGCAAGTTCGCGTGCGCAACGATTCACTCGGCGTTGTCGGCTCCAGCGTTAAGCGGAGTCGGCGTCTGGCTCGTCGGTGTCGGAGCTGCTTGGCGCCGGGCTGCGTCGGTAGCGGCAACCTTCTGGCGGCGATGTAGGCGTCGTTCGGGCTTGGCGTCCGTGTGGTCATGGGCGTCGTCGGCGTCGGCGTTGCCGTCGGCAGCTCGTTCAGGATGAGGCCGCGCTGCACCAGGTACCACGCCTTGAGCTTCTCGTCGTTGCTATGGAGCATGTCGGCCCCGCCCATCAGAAAAGCCATGTCGGTGTTCCTCTTCTTCGCGGCGACGTTCGTCCGGAGCAGGTCGAGCTTGATGGCCTTGGTCTTCATTAGCGACGACCACCGCGCCTCGGTCTTCTCTTCGCGTGGACGGCCCGGGCTGGGCGTCGGCGAGGCAATGCTCGATGGACTCCTGCAATCGCGCGGTTGCCGCGTCGGCGCATTTCCCCTTCTTTGCCAATTTGTTGCCGTCCGCCGCCCATCCGACGCGCCGAGTCGCCGCGTCCGGCTTGTATATCTCCTTGGCCTTGTCGAGGGCACGTCGGACTTCCGCCTACTTCTCGCACTTGTCAATGCGCTTGTAGACGTGGAGGTGCTTGAAGTCGGCGTCTTGGTTGTCGCCCCGATACATGGCGAACATACGCAGCAGCTGCGCGGAGGGACGAACAGTTGGCGGGCGACGGGCGTAGGGGACGAAGATATGCGGGCGAACGGCGTGCGTACCTGATCCTCAACGCTGGCGCCGCTCTCCGGGCGAGCCGCGACCTCCTCGACGATTCCATGCCATTTGTTGCACGCCAACTGGATACGCCCCCAATGGTTCGCCATTGCTTGGAGCCGCGCTGCATGTAGACGCCTTTGAAGTAGGGGTCGACGAGCTTCCGCCGTCGAACTTCGCCTTGATGCGGTCCTAGTACGTCTCCAAGCTCGGTTCGTGCGGTGGTCGGGTCGAAGACGACTTTCCATGCTTCGGCGAGGCATTCCTCCTCCTTGGATGTCCACTTGATGCGCGGTTCGCCTGACCTAGCCGCCCGCTTCTTCTTCTTCTGGCGCCCCTTCGCCGGAACAGGAGCCGGCTCCTCCTCCTCCTCCTCCTCGGGTTCCTGCGCGTCATCGCCGTAGACGTAGCCGAGCTCGGCCTCCATGTCGCCGCTGAGGTCCACTACCTCGTCCTGGGTGGCGAACCCGGGAGACGCGGGCGGCGGGTCGATCCTGCCGCGATGATGTCGCCCATGTCGGCTCCCGTGGTCGCCGGGCGCCGCCGAGGTGCGAAGGGTAGCGGTCCACGGTAGAGATGGGGCGTCGGTGTGGACGCGAGGCGGCGGGCGGCGTAGTAGTTGTATGGAGGGTACTGCACGCCGACGGCGGCGGGCGAGGGCGCAGCAGAAGCGGGTGACCATGAGGAAGGTCACGTTTGGGTTGAACTCATTACGCGCTGCCGCCGCCGGGCGTAGCCGGGCGACGATTAACCCCATGGAGATCCGGCGCTTTGCTGTCCCTGTGGCGCGATCGGGCGTGGTGACGACGGGTAGATTCATCTCCGCCGGTCGACCGATGAGGAAGACGCCGCAGACGCGCCGCGTGGTCGCGAGCCTTCTTGGCTATGGTTCTGTTCCGCTTTGTCGGCGGTGATCGTCTCGGCCGCTGAACTTCCACCCTCCACTCGGCGTTCGACAGGCCCGGTGGCTTCGATGGCGGCGCCCTCGGCTTCCTCTGCTTCGGCTGGGCCACGGCGCCAGTCGCGGTTGCCGCGCCGCGCGGCATGGCGTACTTCTTTGGCGGCATGGCGTGCTTCTTCGCGGCGAGCGGGAGGGGGTTTGGCGGGAGAAAGGGAGAGAATGGCGGAAGGAAGGCGAGCGAGCGGGAGAGATGCGAGGGAAAAGCGTCAAGAAACGGTGGGAAAAGGCCTCGGGTCGCCTCCAGGGCGGGCCCACGCGCCTTTTTCGCTTGTGTCGGCTCCCAAGCGCCCCTGTGGCGCTGGTTCGCCTGGGCCGCCGGGCACCAGTTTTGGCCCAAGCCGCAAAAACGGCTTCGGGGCGCGATCGGGCCTTTTTTTACGCCAAGGCAAAATTGCCTGAGGAGGGCCTGTTGGGTGCGCGGCTGGAGATGCCCTAATACAGCAATCCCCATCCCGCTCGGTTGTCGCTCAAGGCCAGTTTTTTTTTCTGGCTTTTTGGGCTTCCAGAATAAGCTGCCCCATATTCGTTTATTCTAGAAGCCCAACCAAAATTTCTAGAAGCTTATTAGTCAAGTCTTAACTACTAGGCTTTTATTGTCTCAAAAAAAACTATTAAGCTTTTAAAAAATTGATTAGGATTCTAGAATAAACTGGGTAGGGGGCAGCTTATTCCAGTTTATTCTAGAAACCAGCAAAAGAACAGGCCCTCGGTGACTACTGCCGCCGCGGCCGCCCTCTGCTCCTTCCACCAGGACGAACCGCCTCTTTGCTCTCCTTCGAAGGAGCGTTGCCTAGTTGCCAGATCTCCTTCCACCATGGAACAAGGTGGCAAGCACATGCCAACCCGGAGTCCCGGACCATACGCCCACCGCGGCACCGCCGGCCACCGCTCTGGATCCCGAAGGAGGCAAGGAGCTCTTTCTACCAGCAACCTCCCATCCCAAGTTCCCCACTAACCACTGCCCAATACCATCTCTAAATCCCTGATCCGTCCCGAGTTCCCGACGCTCTCAATATTGTTGGGTGAATTCTTCTGTCAGTGGAGTTTGGCATTGTTGCGTACTCTAGTAGATAGTATTCACTGCAATTTGGCCAAGAATTATATATATTGTAGACAATCTATTTGGCATTGTGTTGTCCAATAGTAAGTTTTTTAATGATTTTTGCTTGCAATTTGGCCAAGAATCATATCACCTATAGACTATAGTCAGTGCAATTTGGCCAAGAATCATATCTATTGTGGTCAGTGCAATTTTGCATTGTGTAGTCCAGTAGTAAGTTTTTTTTTATGATTTGTTGCTTGCTTGCCTAGCTACCTCTATATAGTTGATCCATTTATGCTTCCTCAACTATTGTGTATTCATGCTTATTTTTGTTGTGCTTTGTTTTGTAATTGTTGAACTGAAGATGAAGAGGAATGGTGATATTAACTCATTTTTTTCAGAATTGTGAGACTAAAACAAGGAAGGTTGCAACCGAAGAGCAACCTAAACCTGAAGATACTAGAATACATTGTTCTGATTCCCCACCTCCTGTCCATTCTGATGCAGAGATTGAAGTTGATATTGAATATGAAGCAACACGGCTGCCATCACCCCAATATACACGTGCAAGGTCATATAATATTCAAAGGCAACCACCTAATCCAGGGGAAAGGATTCCTATTTTAGAGTACGTACGGTGTTGATGATCAAGATGTAGTTCGAAGACGATGCATTGCAAAGTCTGCAATTCAACCATCTGCACAGAACTTTGAAGTCAAGAAAATCTACAGTAAAAATTGACACTTCAACTTTTGTTTGGTTTGAGAACTACAGATGGCTAGAACATAGTGTCAAATACGAGGCAGCATTTTGCTTTGTGTGTTATTTGCTCAAAGGGAAATCGAATGGGGGACCTAGGGGTGGTGCCTTTGTTAAAGGTGGTTTAAGGGTGTGTGGCAAGCTTGTGCTCCCCTTAAGATAAAAAGTTTTATGTGGTGAGCTATATGTGCTCGTCTTCCGGATAGCAACCAAATAATTACAAGGCATGGTATTGCAATTGTGGTGTGTTCCTTTTGTGGGGAGAACGTGGATATGAGACATATTCTTTTCAATGCGTGTTTGCCAAAAACAATTGGAGTTGTGTTGATCATGGTTGAACGTCAACTTGAACCCGAATAGCTTGTCTGACCTTTTTGGTAATATTGTTGATCTCTCGGACCAAGTTCTTCGCGTTTTTTTAGTTTGCTTTCATTGCTCAATCTGGGATCTTTAGATAGTAAGAAGTTTACCGTTGAGTATGTTTTTCCTAACAAACCTTCGGATTGCTCATTTAAAATGATCGCCTATTATAGAGCCAGAAGCCTCTCATTAAGGCACGTGATGTTGATGTTGTTGATTAGATGATCGCCAAGGTTCACGCCACCGCCATTTCATTTCTTTCATCTAAACCGATGCCGCCCGGACCTTGTCGTAACCAAGTTTTTGTTTGTGAAGTGTTTGACTCTTGTTTGCGCAATTTGCGCCAGCCTGCATGCCTCTCTGGACATATTTTATTTCATTGTTGTTTTGTGTTGTTATAGTGGTTACTAAACTTATGCATATGTGGTTGTGGACTTGTTGTACATTGCTTTTATGGCTTTATTTATAAAGTCGTGACTCTGCCTTTTCTCTAAAAAAATGCATACTTCTAAAATATTGATTGTTTGCTTCTTTAGATCAGTTGGAGGAAGACAATCTATGTATTTACTTGCAGATGTTGTATGAAATTTGGCAGGCTATAGATGTTGATACCCATGGGGAACACATGAAGAACCTGAAGGAGGTGGCAAGACGCACTTTCTTCCTAGTCAAATTATTTTTGTTCCAAGCAAGTTCAAAGAAATCTTCTTGTTTTGACCTCTGTTTCTTAGCATGTTGGTCCATTAGTTTCTAAGGTTTGTCCCTCAAAGTCACCTCACTGAAAACTTGCAGTGGTGGAATATTTGACCGGAGAGAGTATATAAGTCATGTTTGTTATGACGTAAGGAAAATATGAAAATGCTGCCCTATGTGTTATGAATAGGACACTGTTGTTATGAATAGGACACTGTTGACCTCTGGAGAAAGATTATTCCAGGATGAAAGCACATACAACTTGGGACATGATCTATTGTAAATAATGAAACTAGGCAACCTGGTTACGGCATTTATAAGAAGAAGAATTGTCGCTTAGTATATGTGCAATTAATGATCATGTGCACCAATTGTACACTCTTGGGTGAACTAGTTGCTTTATTAAATTTAATAAACATATATGCACAACTATTTTCGATGAAGTCGTGACTCATCTACCATAACAACCTTATATATTGCCTAGTAATGGAGATGGTACAATTTGTGCTCCATATATCATGCTTGCTGTTACCTGTGCCACTGAACTAGCGGTTTACTCTCATTCCCACCTAATAAGTGTCATATCTTGTCATAATTTCCTCTGCTCCTCATGTACTCATAGGCATTGGAGGTGTCGGGAGACAATGAGCAACTCTTTGTCAACTAGTGATAGAGATGTCATTGGGCTTAATACATAAGAACCCATGAGAATTCGTACCCATGAGAATTCGTTAAGTCCATGTGCCCGGTCATGTAGTTTGGGGGTCATTCTACGGTAAGCCTCTCAGCCTCATTTCTAGTGTTGTACAAAAGCGCTTCTAACCAAGGTTTGATGCAATTCCACACACTGGAGAAGTTGAACTCAAGGAAAAGATTCGTTGTACTGAACCAACTTCTTGGCTCGATCCGTAGGGGTGGCTATGCCCACTCTTAAGAAGCAAGCGGGGGGGCAGTAGCCAACTAAGTCTCATAGAAAGCTAGAAATAATGCAGAGGACCTCAGACCATGGGAGGAGATCCCGGGCTCGCTCTTCTCAGGCATGAGCGAAGCATACATATGTACCATTGCAAACAACATTATGTCAAACAACTATGTAATACTACCTTACAAAAACGTCTTATATTTTGGGACAGAGGTAGTATTTGATTGTGTTTCCTAACCAAAGAGACTTGATGCTTATTTGCCTTGAATAAAAAGGTTATGGCCACCATGAATACCCATGCATCACTTGTATACAATATAATCTCAGTTTTTTAGATTATACTAAACTCAAGAACCCTTCTCTTTTCGCAAACTGGAATGTGAAACCAGTGCTCGGTAAATGTTAGTACTTGTGAACAAGACCATTGCCTTGATGATTTAGTAATACATAACTCATATTTCTCCCATGATCCTTTTACTGTGATTGGTTCTCTGATTAAGCAGTTTCTGCTCACTGTAGATCTTACAATTGTCACGTTGGATGTTGACAGTGTTCACCTTCTCCAACTACAATTAAGAGAGTCAACACTTTTTCAATACACTGATGAAGAGAAATTTCTGCGTGATAAAAAATATAACGCAAAGATCACAGGGCGAAACAAGAGCATACAAGGAAGCAGAGCTTGTGTACTCTAATATATCAAATACAATGAGGACCGAGAACGAACTACAATAGCTATGACATACATAGCAATTTGAGAATATTATCATGACACTACGATAAAATAAATGTACCTACAACTATGGATAAACAGCTAACCATCTCCTACTCTGTTAACAGCTGAAAGTATCCAAAAGCTAGCACCTTATTATCATCTCTAATCCACTGCTAAAGATTTTCAAGTTACACCCTTCATATAAACAAAATGGTATTTGATTGATGTCTAATTGTCTCCGCCCTTCCGTCCACATACAGCAGCCACCACCATAAACCCTCTTTAGCACATCATACCTCTGAACCTGCAATGGTAAAAACGTGTTTAAACATCAGTCTGAATTCCTTTCATGCTACCAATGGGAAGCAGTTATTTCAGTAGTAGAATTCTACCGCAAGAAAACAAAGATGGATGACAATGATAAATTGGACCTCTGTTTCCTAGGACGCTGATCCATTAATTCTAAGGTTGATTCTCAAAAAAAAAACTCTAAGGTTTGTCTCTCCAAGTCACCTCACTAAAAAAATAATGGTGCTGGGTTCTCGGATTAATTAATTGTTCATGGTTTCACTATTAAATGATCACATGAAACTGATGAACAAGTATTGGCGGTCATAATCTAAATAATTCATATACATATGTCATTATTTGGTACCCCCTCGTCTCATATTAACTGTTGCCCAAACGGATGTATGTAGCCGTATTTCAGTGCTAGATACATCCGTTTGAGCAACACTTAATATGGGACATAGGGAGTACTAAGTAAAGAATGGGAAAAGGTTTCCCTTTGTACTAATAGGACACTAATGACTTGCAGAATTTTTTTGCAGGATGAGCACACATACTCCTCGATCTATTATAAATATCAACACAAGGCAGCACGGTTGTTGTTGTGCTATAAAATAATAATTATAGCTTAATATACGTACAGTTAACGATCATAGGCAACAACTGACTCTTGGGTGGACTAGTTATTCTATTAAAATCAATAAACATATATCAAAACTATACATGACTCACCTACTATACCTAACCAACATATTGCCTACTCCCTCCGTCCGGTGAAGAGTGTACATCTAAAGATTTTAGGACAAATTATGGAGTGAAGTAAAAAATGCATTGGAAAGGTGCAAGCCAACATCTCTCTCCACTTTAATTATACAACCCCCAATGAGCTAAGTGCATGTAGAAATTAAGAAGCCCATGTGTAGATTATTATTGGTCTTGATTACCGTGTAATGAGAGAGAAGTACTTTTTTATACTTTTAAAATGCATTGGGAAGATAGAAGTACACTCTTTTGTGGACAAATTTTGAAGTCAAACGTACACTCTTCACCGGACGGAGGGAGTAGTACATGAAGACAGTACAATTCTAAGCGGAAATTCGTAATATGTCATCGTTGCTCTTACCTGTGCCACTCAACTAGCGGTGTGCTCTCCTTCCCACCTAAATAATGTTTCATGTTTGTCATCTTTTGCTTTGCTCTGCAAGTGCTGATAGGCATCGGAGGTGTTGAGAACCTCTCAACATCATGCTTTCAAACAGTGACAGAGACGTCATTGAGTTTGATACAGAAGATCCCATGAGATTTCAGTAAGTACATTAAACTGGTCACTTTATCAGAAGGTAAATCTAAAATTGGATCTTTCCTGCAGCTCATCTACTTAAACCTTTCACAAAAAGTTGGGAATATTGTTACTCTATCCCTATTTTGGAGTGTCACTTACTGTTTATGTATTTTCACAAGATAATGACTATCTGCAAGTATTCTGTTGTTCCAGGTGTGATGGTTGTGTCATTGTGTGATGGTTTAATATAGATGATTAGAAGGTTTGATCAACGTTGTCTGCCTAGATATAGATGGCCTGTGGATATTAGTTCTCATAACAGTCTAGGAATCGGCCTGTCTGTACCCTCTGCAAATGACTTTGGCTCAAACAACTACTCCCTCCATCCCATAATGTAAGACGTTTTTTGACACTAGTGTAGTGTTAAAATACGTCCTACATTATGGGACGGAGGGAGTATGTAATACTATGTGATTGTGTTTCCCAATCAAAGAGAGTTGCTGCTTTTTTCCTTGATTAAAATATAATCTACATTTTCTGTCTTCGTACAATTTTCTGTGAAAAGCCAATGTTGGTGTGATGTTAGTATTTGCGAACAAGACCATTGCCTCGATGATTTTGTATCCAAAGTTTATATTTCTCCCATGAACCTTTGTACTCTTTATTCTTTTCTAGTTGTTGCATTCGGCGTAGATTTCAACAGATGTCAACACCATCTCTGTTTTGTACAACAATGCTGTCACTCTCCGTCGTGGGTGAAAATTCGCAGATGCAACTAAGAGAACCAAGAAATACTCATTTAACATCAAGAAAACTATTACCACAGTAATGTATAACCTCCGTCCGGAATTACTTGTCGCATAAATGGATAAAAATGGATGTATCTAAAACTGACCATTTCTTCGACAAGTATTTCCAGACGGAGGGAGTATATTTTTCCTCGGTATTGAAAAACTCATTTAACATCAAGAAAATTGTTATTTACATGTGTACCCCGACGGAACAGAGAGCAGAGTTTGATGGACAACAAAAGAAAAATTATCTTGGACATCAACAGACAGCTAAAATCCTTTTATTCATATGCAACAAGAATTAATGGCACTCGCTTGGCAAGAGGAAACCTCACACAACAGGCAACATTTTTGCGGATTGCAAAACTGGTAATAACCGATCAAAAAATTTGCTTGATGAAAAATATCAACGCAGAAATCACAAGGTTGAAAGAAGACCTACAGATATCACAATAATTGACCTACACAACAATTTGAGAATATACCATGACAATAGGATAAAATATCTACAGCTATCACTAAGGGCATTTCTAACCGATCCCTTATCCGGTCGTAAGGGAGTAAATTTGGCTCTTTTTTTCTCCTCTAAACCGCACCTAGCCGATCCCTTATAACGGCTAGTGGAGTAAAAAATTACTCCATTCCCATTCCTCATCATATTTACTCGGCCAGTCTGCCCGCCGCCGGGCCCCTCACGTAGTTTGAGGACTTCCCGGCCCTCCCACTGCCACGGCCGCCGACAAGGAACTACATGGGTATCCGGCAGTGGTCGTGGGGGACGTGGGTAGCCGAAATCACAGACTGCAAGGCCCACAAGGAAAATTGACCAAGTTGAACATGACATTTCTAACTGGATATATCAAGGAGAGTGGTTATTTTATAGGAGAAAATACAGGACAGAAGACGAGAAATGCCATTTTAGTATTCTCTGTCTATTTCATAGACTCTTGTGTGAACTAGGTGTAATTGTATTAAACTCAATAAACATATATCGAAAGTAGGCACAGTTATTCGCGGTGATGTCATGACATACCTACCAAATGCCTATATTTATATACTGTCTAGTAATAGAGATAGTGCAGTTTGAGATCCTTACATATCATTCTTGCTCATACCCATGCCATTGAACTATCGGTTTGCTCTCCTTCCTACCTAAATAATGTGCCATATCTTGTCATCATTTGCTTTGCTCCTCAATTACTCATAGGCATTAGAGGTGTCGGGAAACACTGAACAACGCGTTGTCAAATACTGATACAGATGTCATTGGGCTTAATAAAGAATAGCCCATGAGATCTCAGTAAGTACGTTTGCCCGATCATGTAGCGAGGGAGTAGTTCTACAACAAGTCCGCTGACAACATCTCTAGCGCTACAGAACTTTGTTCAAAGCAATGTTCTAGAGGGTTCAACGAACTTCATGGTTGTATTCGAAGGGGAGCCATCACCTTTGGTAGATCCCCTATTAAGAAGGCTAAGAAGATTTAGCAGGAAGAGATCCTTACAAAAATATATGTTGGTATTCAGTGGAGGAAATCATCGCCTTTAATGATTTTGCGTACATAGTTCATGTCCCCATGAACCTTTTATCCTTTTGCTCATCCCTAATTTAGCAATTGCTGCTCACCATGGATGCCCAAACCAATACCGTCTCCAACAACAGTGCCACTCTCTATTGTATCATACTAGTGTTAAAGCTTGCACACAACTAAAGAGAAGCAAGAGAAGCTTGCTCCAGACACCGATGAAGAGAATCGGCGCAGTCTTCAAATTCAAAGAATCATTCTCTTATCTTACAACAAAACAGATTTATGCTGTCATACATACAAAAATCATAGAGCTTGAGTTCCTTGTAGTATTGAATGTACTTAACAGTACATGGATCATTTACTCATTTTAAAATTTGGAATACTTCATCCAATGCAGAATTATGTTTCGGGATTTCAGTTGGTCTTTGCACACAAATCATGAGAATGTATATACTTCCCAAGTGCTCACGAAATCATTATTATCTACTATACATGATGCCAACAGAACAGAGAGCAAAGCTTGATGGACTACAAAGGAGAAGTGATCCTGACCACAATAGACAGCTGCTATGCAGAGCAATAACTGACTACAAGAACTATGACATACACAAGAATTTGAGAATAATACTATGACACTAGGATAAAATAACTGAACCTACAGCTATAACTAAACAGCTAACCATCGACTACTCTGTTTTCAGCTGACACTGTCCAGAAGATCGCACCGGATCATCGTCTCTAGTCCATTGCTACAGAACTTTAAGTTACACCCTTCATATAAACAAAATCATATCGAATGATGTCGTGTTATCTCCGTCCTTCCGTCCTTCCGTGAACCTGCACCCGTAAAAACGTTGTTTGGTTAGCCAAGCAGGTTGGACAAACAACAGCAGTCCAAATTCCAGTCATCAGTGTGATCCTCTGTGCTACCAGTGGAAAGCAGTTAGTTCAGCAGTAGGATTCTACAGAGAGAGACTATGCAAGGCAATGATACAATGGTCGTTGGCAAGCACTCAAAATTCAAGAAAACCAGATCGATTTTATATCAATAAAAACAGTGCGTGCAATTGACAAATGTTGTGCAATGTTTCGCCCCCTCTTAAATCCTAGGAATATTGCCTCTCGGAGTCAAATCATATCCTGAACTCCAATACCATTTAATTGTGTGCACCCTCAACTATCCGCAGTGATGTTTGAGTCAATCTGGGGCTCATTTCATATACAGCAATCACTCTGAACATCACTGAGGAATTCCATCCACTATTTAAGATGTCACTTTTCCAGCAAAATTGACATATTTGAATAATGACGTTCCTAACTGGATAGATCAAGGAAAGTGGTTATTTTATTGGAAAATGCAGGTTAAAAGACAAGATATACCTGCTATACATACTGCAGATGAAGAATTTGCTTTGTCTACAGAAGAGCTTCACATGTTGCCTTATTGTGGCCTGCCTGCTTGCACCTGCTACAGAGCCGTATAAGAGTGGTTACCTTGTTGGGATTAAACCTCTTTCTTCTCGGTTTATCTGATGTACGTGGCTTGGGAGGTGGGATCGTTGCCCCAGCACTAAAATCAAAGGTATCCATGTCAGGAATTGGGAGGGTTGTTCCTGAGTATGTCATATGGTAGCTCTCTATTTTAAAAAACTTGGAACAGTAGTCATAGAAAGATCGTCCAATCCTGTTAAACACAGCAACAGCATGCATACAAGGGAGGCCAGAAAGTTGCCACCTCCGACATGTGCATTCCCAATTTGCAAGATTAACAACAAAAATACCGCTGCCCCGCACTTCAAACACAGTCTCCGAAGAGCACAGCACGGTCAGCTTACTAGCCTTCGACATCTCACCCTGCGCTTTGAAATCCATGGAAGGTGTTAAAGGCCCTTCCCATGACTTGCAGGCTTCACGCCTTGCTTCCATTATCTCCGCTACTTTCATTTTCAGAGAGTCTATCATCAGCACCATGGACCCCTCCTTCTTTGTTGGTATCCAGTTATTAAATGCATCAACAATGTTTGATGAGAAATGGTCATACCGACAGCCTGTGAAGACGGCATCTGACCAATGCTCTGGCTTACTCGCAATGATCCAGTCGGCAGCTTCAGTGGATATATTCCTTATGCTCTCAATTGATGCATTAAACTCATCAATGCTGCATGCTTCCGCCGCACGAGTAAAATCCTCAACCATCGCATCTCTAATCTGTTGCGACCATGGTCCCTTCCTCAGTTCTCCTCTGAATTCCTCCATGATATGATGTAAACAGAAGGCATGGTGGCTATCTTCAAACACATGTGGAACAGCAGCATCCAGACCCTTTTGTCCATTGGACAAGAATGTCATAGCATTGAATGGGTAGCTGTGATATTGGAGAGCAATCCTCAGCTGCATCAAGAACCAAACCCAGCTGTCATAACTTTCATCTTCAACCACATTAAATGCCACTGGAAAGACACCATCATCTGCATCAACTGCAGCCGCAACCAGTAACTTGTACTCATTTGTCGCCTTGAGCGGAACCTTGTCAAGAAAAAGGAGGGGCCTGCACCCATTTGCAAAACCGTGCAAAGAAGCATGGAATGCGATAAAAACACGGCGTGTATCCACTGTCTGAGACAATTCAAGTGAGCTCCCTGGGTTAGTCTGTAAAAGCCTGTCACGGTACCAGGGCAAATGGCCAAATGTCTCCCTCATAACATGAAACATCTCCTTCTGTGCCACTTCTCTACCTCGCCAAACCTGTGAATAGGTCAGCAGAACTCCATATTCTTCATATATTTCTTTGACAAGGTCCTTCGGCTTGAGTGATGCGTTCACACGCAGTTTCTCCTTAATGATGGTAGTCAGCCACTGCCTTGTTGCTCGCCGCTGACCCTCTCCACCTTCTCCTCCACATGTGTGCACATCAGTCATTTTCTTGATAACAAACTTCTTGCTACGAGATGACTCGGATGCATGCAATCGCCAGGTGCAGCCATCCCCAACACACTTCACAGTGACTCTGGTGGTTTCATTTTTATGAAACGCACGCAAATCCTTTCGCGATGGAATACTTGCACAACTGAGCTCGGAAATCCTTCACGTTATCAAATTCTTGACCAACACCTTTAATAATGTCATCCCAGAACATAGTGGGGTTACTGGCAAGTTCCTGGGGAGGATCTATTATGATCTCCGAACCATCATATGCATTGATTGAATCATCAAAAGGCCCAATTAGTTCCCTGCAAAAGCCATGCAAGCACCTTTGGAACTTACATTTTTTTATTTTTACGAACTTTGTAAAGCACAAGACATAACTTGACTAGATAACTACCTTTGTGTGGTATCAACGAGAGCAAGCTTCTCCTGATTCATAATCTCTGGAGCAGAGGAAACAGCTTCAGCTGTGGTGGCAAAGGTAACATCACGTCCAAATTCCAGTTGAAAGTCCCTAGTTTCATCAAGGACAATAAATTAGTTGTTTCAAACAGCATCATATCACAAGTAAAATGATTGATCCTTACAATCTACAAGTAAAGTAATCGTGCATAACAGTCCAACCAATGGATAACATATACGTAATCATGTGGCTGCAAGAGGGGCATCTATCTATGATGAACTAACAGTTCACTAAGCATTGACTGATCACAAAGTAGGGTTCATAAAAAAAATCTTTAACTCCTTCAAATGAAAGAGGAACAACAAAAGTAGCAGTAACAGAAAAATACAGAGACTGCAAAAAAAATCACCTAAGGCACGCAATCAGAACATGAAACCATTCAAATAACAATGCAAACTACAGAAAGTGTCATACAGGAAACTAGGTAAAAGAAACAGCTATAACATGGGCTACGAGTAGGTATGCATTAGCAGTTGCCATCATTGAATGGAAGGGGCAGAAAGATATTAGTGAAGATATGATCTGTTTCATAAACAAAATGATGCTATAAACCAAGGTGCTGGCGAGATTTAACTAGAGATTTCACCAATCATGAATAAACGAAAATGATGGTATCGGTGGCAGAACTAAACACTCCAGCAAATAATGTAGGGTCTAATTTTCTATGATAACCACAACTTGACAATCTGCGCCTCTTTAAGTAGGCATATATTTAATTGACTGAAGAAAGGCTACATTAAAAAATAGGGATTCTGAATTTCCTGTTTCTGTTTTGAAGGGCACAATAGATTGTAACCAAGGTACATGTCATAAGGTAGCAACAAAGGCACAACAGAAATGCGGAGATGTAGCAATAGAAATGTACTCGTTGTAATCATTTAAAGTCTCCACCGGTCTTGGCTGATTGAAATCATGGGTATTAGCTTCAACTGCAGCACCGGTAGCGTTTGGGGTCTTCTTGTTACTTTTGGATGCCCTGAAGACACACACACACACACACACACACAGAGACCGTTGAGTATAATGTGAAAGAGTAATAACTAATTAACACTAGAAAAACAGAATCAGAACAGTAGCACCTACTTGGTTTTGGAAGCTGGCCTTTTCCTTTTGTCACCCTGTGCATTAGATCCAGCTTTAACAGTGGAAGCTCCAGCGTAAGTTACAACACTCCTAGTTACCCAGCATAACAAAAACGCCCATCACATCAGGAGATGCTTGATATTGGCTCTTCTAGATGAACTATAAAAGGGCTACACAAAACAGTAGAACAATGCATACCTGTTCTCCCCTGTACTAATCACAAAAACGTCTACTTGCGCAGCACTGGCAGTAAAGTCAACCATCCGTTGCAAATCCCGATCACATGAGATTGTGATGAGTGTTCTGTTGTTGTTCGGCAGAAAGTATTTGAACGACATGTCGGTTACATCGACATGGAACACCTTGGAAACCTCATCCTTGAAGCTGTCCAGTGGCATCTCCCGAGAGACGTCAACGGCGTGCGCTTCCCCTCCTTTGTAGACCAAATTCCCATTGGGGCCAGAAGTGAACTCCCCCCCGTGCTGGCAGATGGCCACCACAATACCACCCTCCGTCATGCTCCCCTGAGTTGCTCCGCAATGACACTGCATTTTAGAAGAAGAAATTACATTCTAGTACTGTAAGATATGTATGCCATAAAGTTTATTTCTCCTTCAAATATTTAACTCCAGAGATATAATTCGTTTTCACTTCATCGAATAATTATGCAAACAAGAGAGGCTCCAAGGATTTCTGGTTCAGAAGAAAACTTACTCTAGAACAGAGGTTCGGTTGAAGATGAAATTTCAGACAATCATCAATCGTATGACAAGTTGGCATGGAATTTCTCACACACGAGCAACAGAGGGGTGCAATTACTTCTGATCTTTCAGGAGATACAAGCACGACAAGAAAAAGAAATCACCTTTAGGCTTCGCCGGGGAGGGGGGGCACGGACGGGACCGGCTCCGCTGGTCCTCGGGAGGCGCAGCGCTCTTCGGCGGGGTCGGAGAGGCAGCTGGCGTCGCGCACGGCTGGTCGGCGGGGAGGGCGGCGCGGGCGGCGGCGCGGCGCAAACCCTAGGCCGCCGCTCCGTCGCGGATGGAGACGAGCCGGGAGAGGAGAGGAGAGGAAAATCGAGGGAGGAAAGTGCGAATATACGCTCAGTGGCAGACACTCCGTAATTTACTCCCGAGTCCAGGGACATTTTTGAAATAATCAGAAACATATAACCTGCGCACAGAATATCCCTGCGCAAAACAACCCCTCTCTCTTTAGAGCAAAATGATTTTTTCACGGGAGCAAGAAAAAATATTTTTGTTCGCGGGTGAAAAGGAAAATATATTAGCTTGGACACAAAATATCTAGGCCGGACATCGGTTTTTTCTTACCTCCACAAAAATATATTTTTAGATGAACAAGAAAACATTATCCTGGATTGTGTGCGCTCGATGAGGAACAACTTACTATACTAGTAAGTTTGCACGTGCATCGCACGATACACTTCGATTCACACCTGCACAAGTAAACCACAACAAGCGTGAACTCAAAGATCCAACTAAAGACACTCCGTGCTTGAAGATGAAGCTAGACACCATATTCGGCTTGGTATCATCATGTAAGTTGAGCAACAATGAGAAGTTTTTCAAAGAAAGATCAATGGTGGACATGCGGTCAAATACAGCCGACAGAACTACTACAAGCAAAAATAATAATGTAAATTAATAAAGAGCATATTATGCTGGAGAAAATGAAACATAATGTGTTGGACAACAATGCCCAATCATGTTATGAATTTTGTAACGTAACTTAAGAAAAAAGCGAGGAAGAGTAACTTCAAATTCGATTGTAAGAGGTCATCTATTCCAAGTTGATAGAGTTTAAAATACACCTTGAAGGGAATATAGAAACGAAGCAATAAAATTTTCTATTGTTGATTAAATCAACATATTCAAATCACATACAATGAGTGCATGATAGCTGATTAAATGAGTCAACCATTTCCACCGGAAAATATTTAAATTCTGCTTATTGTTGTATAAAAAAATGCATGGTCTACAGTTCAAACATGAGTGAAAACAATAAGTCAAGATATTGAATGGTTGTACTCAAAATCCAGGTATTAGAAAATAAATGTGAGTTCTGCTCTACAAAAGACGTCACCTGTGGTGAGATGCTGATAGTAAGTACAAAACAATTCTTGTAGTTAATTCTTGCATAGAAACACTGACCGAATTATAGTTACCAACACTCATGCATCACAGCGCCAGGAGTAACCTGTTAAATAGCAGGAATATCACTAATTATTAACATCTGAAGAACAAATGCGCGTACAAGGAACATAATCTAAATCCTTGCACTAAAGTGGCAATAATATAGGAGACTTTTGATTTTCAGTAGAGCTAGTAGCAATCACACATGGAATATTCCTGCAAAAACACACATAGATGAAGTACTCCAGAAATAACAATTGGCCAGCATGTAGAACAAAATACATCAGAAAACTGAAGTGAGAAAGAGGGTTGACATTCGGATTCCTTGCTATCACTCTGCCATTGTAAGCATGCACAACCAACATGTTGTGGAGCAAATGCTTATAAGGATGATGGATGGTGCAAAATAAGAACGAAAGGAGAAAACCAATATACTTTCATATTGAACAAAATTCAAAACTCACCCATTGATGCATCATGAACCTGAGCGTTTGAATCTCATGTTCGTGCTGTAATGACAAATAGGATAATGCAAATGAGGTTAGGATTTGAGACACCTCTTACCAAAGGAGGCAGAGATGCATGATAATTTGCAGATTGCTTTTGTTGATAATGCCAAACCCAGAAGTTGCAGAGGCAAGAATATAAACACCAGAGAGGAGGCAAGGCCGTCCGGCGCGGTGGGGGTGAGGTCCGATGGGTGGGGTGCGGGGAGATGATGCGTTGTGCACGGATGGCGAGGCAGTGGCGAATCAGGGTCAAACGTAGCACGTCCGAGTGAAGTAGTGGGCGACGACATGGGTGCCTTGAAGAAGGCACGGCTAGATCCTAAAAAAGAAAAAAAGAAGGCACGGCTCCTCTTCGCGCATCACGGTGGTGGCTCGCGTGCTGTCGTGGCCGCTACTTCCTGTACATGAGTTCCGGTTCCGGGCGAGAGCACGTGCGTCTTGCCAGCGTACGCGGGTGGCTCTATCATCCAGCCGTATGTGAGCTCTTCATGTGTCTCCCATGCGCACACTCCTCCGCTGGACAGGGCCAGGGCACGAGCGTTGTCGGCGAGCCCGCCGGCGCATCCTCTCGATCTCTTCGACACTCACATCACGGCGTGTCTCCTCCCGGGGGCGTTCGCCCCTCGATGCTTGGGTGCATGCACCATCGGCGCCGGACAGGGTGGGGCTGCATGCATGTTGCCGGACGAGCGCACCACCGCCAGCGCCGGACAGGGTCGGGCCCGCGTGCATGTTGCCGGGCAAGCGCACCGCCGCCCTGGGCGCGGCCTCTCCTCTGCATGCCTTGTTCTTCCTCAACGACGGGGTCCTCGCTTAACGGCGGCAGCATCTCGCATGCATTGGCTGGCGGCTTGCATGCTCTTTGGAATTTTCCCTTTGGCTGGAGGTTTCGTATGGGATTAATTAGATAGAGAGGTGGCGCTAATTAAGGGAGAGAGATAACTGGTGGCAATTTGGATTGCATGCGTTGCGTGATTGTAGGAGTTGCCGATGCGGGGCGTACGTGGGGTGCTTTGGTGGAGTATGGTCAGTCAATTAAAATTGCTAAACGCACATACAAATAGGATTAGATTAAGGCTAGCTGTTAGATTAACTTAGTGGGCCTAATCACACGGTGGTAATTGATCTGCGTACATTTTGTGGGGTGTCTTTAGAGAAGATTTTGTTTGATCTTTTATAAGTAGTGTAGACTGTTCGGGTTGTATGTTGATTTTTCTCTCTTAAACCAAACAACCATAGGCATTTCAAGTAAAATTGAATTATGTGCGCTCACTGAGAAACAACTTGTGCTTGTCATTTTGTAAGAATCCGAAAGCTTCCTTGACGGGGTGCACTCCTGCTATGAGATTTTGTGAGAATCTAAGAGCTTACTTAATATATTATGCTATCTCATTTTACGAGCAACTCCAATAGCTCCCCCTATCCATAGAAAAATCGTTGTTTACGGGAAGTTGGAGCAAATCTCTCTAACAGTTCCGTAAACCATCTACAACTATTTTAGGGGGTCATATAAACCTCTCTAACGGCCACCGCACTGAAGGAAATATGCCCTAGAGGCAATAATAAAGTTATTATTTATTTCCTTATATCATGATAAATGTTTATTATTCATGCTAGAATTGTATTAACCGGAAACATAATACATGTGTGAATACATAGACAAACAGATAAGTCACTAGTAAGCCTCTACTAGACTAGCTCATTAATCAAAGATGGTTATGTTTCCTAACCATAGACATGTGTTGTCATTTGATTAATGGGATCACCTCATTAGAAGAATGATGTGATTGACATGACCCATTCCGTTAGCTTAGCACTTGATCGCTTAGTATATTGCTATTGCTTTCTTCATGACTTATACATGTTCCTATAACTATGAGATTATGCAACTCTGCCATCGGAGGAACACTTTGGGTACTACCAAACGTCACAACGAATCGGGTGATCATAAAGGAGTACTACAGGTGTCTCCAAAGGTACTTGTTGGGTTGGCGATTTCAAATTAGGTTTTGTCACTCCGATTGTCGGAGAGGTATCTCTGGGCCTTCTCGGTAATACACATCACATAAGCCTTGCAAGCATTGCAACTAATGAGTTAGTTGTGAGATGATGTATTACGGAACGAGTAAAGAGACTTGCCAAGAATTTAGATTGAACTAGGTATTGGATACCGACGATCAAATCTCGGGCAAGTAACATACCGATGACAAAAGGAACAACGTATGTTGTTATGCGGTCCGACCGATAAAGATCTTCATAGAAAATGTAAGAACCAATATGGGCATCCGTGTCCCGCTTATTGGTTATTGACCGGAGATGTGTCTCGGTCATGTCTACATTGTTCTCGAACCGTAGGGTCCGCACGCTTAAGGTTTCAAGGACGGTTATATTATGAGTTTGTGTATTTTGATGTACCAAGGTTGTTTGGAGTCCCGGATATGATCACGGACATGACGAGGAGTCTCGAAATGGTCGAGACATAAAGATTAATATATTGGACGGATATATTTGGACACCGGAAAGGTTCCGGAGAAGTTTGGAGCTCCGGAGGTTACTGGAACCCCGGGAGGTATATGGGCCTTATTGGGCCCATGTAGGAGGAAGGGAGAAGGAACAAGGGAGGCGCGCCTCAAGCCCAATCCGATTGGGGAGGGGGCCGCCCCCTTTCCTTTCTCCTTCCCCTCTTCCTATTCCTACTACTAGTACTACTTCCTAATACTAGTACTCCTTCCTTCCCTCCAAATAAGATAAGGAAAGGAGAGGAAACCTACTTGGAGTAGGTTTCCTCCCTATGGCGCGCCCCCTTGTGGCCGGCCACCTCCTCCCTCCCTCCTTTATATACGGGGTTGGGGGCACCCTAGGAGACACAAGTTGATCCTTGAGATCGTTCCTTAGCCGCAGTGCGGTGCCCCCTCCACCATATTCCACCTCGGTCATATCGAAGCGGTGCTTAGGCGAAGCCCCGCGCCGGTGAAACATCAAGATCGCCACCACGCCGTCCGTTAACGGAACTCCCTCTCCCGGAGCTTTGCCGGATCGGAGCCCGAGGAGCGTCATCGAGCTGAACGTGTGCCAAGAACTCGGAGGCGCCGGAGTAACGGCGCTGGGATCGGCTGGATCGCGAGGAGAACGTACGACTACTTCCTCTACGTCATCATCGAATCGGAGGTGCCGGTAATGCAACCGGGATCGGCAGGATCGCGAGGAGAACGACGACTACTTCCTCTACGCCAGATCGCTTCCGCTTTGGTCTACGAGGGCACGTAGACAACACTCTCCCCTCTCGTTGCTATGCCATCACCATGGTCCCGTGTGTGCGAGGGAAAATTTTGAAATTACTACGTTCCCCAACGGTGGTATCGTGAGCCGTGTTTTATGCGTTGATGTCATATGCACGAGTAGAACACAAGCGAGTTGTGGGCGATACAAGTCATACCGCCTACCAAAGCATGTCATACTTTGGTTCAGCGGTATTGTGAGATGAAGCGCCCGGACCGACATTACGCCAGACGCTTACGCGAGACTGGTTTCACCGTTACGAGCACTCGTGCTTAAAGGTGGCTGGCGGGTGTCTGCTTTCTCTCACTTTAGTTGAACTGAGTGCATACGCCGGTCCTTGAGAAGGTTAAACGGAGTCTATTTGACGAAGTATCGTTGTGGTTTTAATGCGTAGGTAAGAACGGTTCTTGCTCAGCCCGTAGCAGCCACGTAAAACTTGCAACAACAAAGTAGAGAACGTCTAACTTGTTTTTGCAGGGCATGTTGTGATGTGATATGGTCAAGACGTGATGCTATATTTTATTGTATGAGATGATCATGTTTTGTAACCGAAGTTATCGGCAATCGGCAGGAGCCATATGGTTGTCGCTTATTGTATGAAATGCAACGCCTGTAATTGCTTTACTTTATCACTAAGCGGTAGCGATAGTCGAGAAGCAATAGATGGCGAAACGACAACGATGCTACGATGGAGATCAAGGTGTCGCTACCGGTGACGATGGTGATCATGACGGTGCTTCGGAGATGGAGATCACAAGCACAAGATGATGATGGCCATATCATATCATTTATATTGATTGCATGTGATGTTTATCCTTTATGCATCTTATTTTGCTTTGATTGACGGTAGCATTTTAAGATGATCTCTCATTAAAATTTTCAAGTAGTGTTCTCCCGGAGTATGCACCGTTGCCAAAGTTCGTCGTGCCGAGACACCACGTGATGATCGGGTGTGATAAGCTCTACGTCCATCTACAACGGGTGCAAGCCAGTTTTGCACACGCAGAATACTCAGGTTATACTTGACGAGCCTAGCATATGCGAGATATGGCCTCGGAACACGGAGACCGAAAGGTCGAGCGTGAATCATATAGTAGATATGATCAACATAAGATGTTCACCATTGAAAACTACTCCATCTCACGTGATGATCGGTTATGGTTTAGTTGATTTGGATCACGTGATCACTTAGATGACTAGAGAGATGTCTGTCTAAGTGGGAGTTCTTAAGTAATATGATTAATTAAAAACTTAAATTTATCATGAACTTAGTACACGATAGTATTTTGCTTGTCTATGTTTCTTGTAGATAGATGGCTCGTCTGTTGTTCCGTTAAATTTTAATGCGTTCCTTGAGAAAGCAAAGTTGAAAGATGATGGTAGCAATTACACGGATCGGGTCCAGAACTTGAGGATTATCCTCATTGCTGCAAGAAGAATTACGCCCCGGAAGCACCGCTGGGTGCCAGTGCTTCTTGAGCAACGCCGAGAAGTTGTGAACGTCTGGCGAGCAAAGTCGATGACTACTCTATAGTTCTGTGTGCCATGCTTTACGGCTTAGAACCGGGTCTTCAACGACGTTTTGAACGTCATGGAGCATATGAGATGTTCCAAGAGTTGAAGTTAATATTTCAAGCAAATGCCCGGATTGAGAGATATGAAGTCTCCAATAAGTTCTATAGCTGCAAGATGGAGGAGAACAGTTCACAAGGAGCACATACTCAAAATGTCCGGGTATAATAATCACTTAATTCAGCTTGGGAGTTAATCTTCCGGATGATAGTGTCATTGATGTAATTCTCCAATCATCGCCACCAAGCTACAAGAGCTTCGTGATGAACTATAATATGCAAGGGATGACTAAGACAATTCTCGAGCTCTTCGCAATGCTAAAAGTCATGGAGGTAGAAATCAAGAAAGAGCATCAAGTGTTGATGGTCAACAAGACCACTAGTTTCAAGAAAAGGGCAAAGGGAAGAAGAAGGAACTTCAAGAAGAACAGCAAACAAGTTGCTGCTCAAGGGAAGAAACCCAAGTCCGGACCTAAACCTGAAATCGGAGTGCTTCTACCGCAAGCGCATCGTCACTGGAAGCGGAACTGCCCCAAGTATTTGGCGGATAAGAAGGATGGCAAGGTGAACAAAGGTATATGTGATATACATGTTATTGATGTGTACCTTACTAGAGCTCGCAGTAGCACTGGTATTTGATACTGGTTACATTGCTAATATTTGCAACTCAAAGCAGGGGACTACGATTGCTTAACACCGGCAAAGGACGAGGTGACGATGCGCGTGGGAAATGGTTCCAAAGTCGATGTGATCGCGGTCGGCACGCTACCTCTACATCTACCTTCGGGATTAGTTTTAGACCTAAATAATTGTTATTTGGTGCCGCGTTAAGCATGAACATTATATCTGGATCTTGTTTGATGCGTAGACGGTTATTCATTTAAATCAGAGAATAAAGGTTGTTCTATTTATATGAATAATATCTTTTATGGTCATGCACCCTTGAAGAGTGGTCTATTTTAATGAATCTCGATAGTAGTGATACACATATTCATAATGTTGAAACCAAAAGATGCAGAGTTGATAATGATAGTGCGACTTATTTGTGGCATTGCCGTTTAGGTCATATCGGTATGAAGCGCATGAAGAAACTCCATCTTGATGGACTTTTGGAGTCACTTGATTATGAATCACTTGGCACTTATGTAACCGTGCCTCATGGGCAAGATGACTAAAACCCGCTTCTCCGGTACTATGGAGAGAGCAACAGATTTGTTGGAAATCATACATACAGATGTATGTGGTCCAATAAATGTTGAGGCTCGTGGTGGATATCGTTATTTTCTCACCTTCACAGATGATTTAAGCAGATATGGGTATATCTTCTTAATGAAACATAAGTCTGAAACATTTGAAAAGTTCAAAGAATTTCAGAGTGAAGTTGAAAATCATCGTAATGAGAAAATAAAGTTTCTACGATCTGATCGTGGAGGCGAATATTTGAGTTACGAGTTTGGTCTACATTTGAAACAATGCAGAATAGTTTCGCAAGAACTCACGCCACCCGAACACCACAGCGCAATGGTGTGTCCGAACGTCAGAATCGCACTTTACTAGATATGGTGCGATCTATGATGTCTCTACAGATTTACCGCTATCGCTTTTGGGGTTATGCTCTTGAGACGGCCGCATTCACGCTGAATAGAACACCGTCAAAATCCGTTGAGACGACACCTTATGAACTGTGGTTTAGCAAGAAACCAAAGTTGTCGCTTCTTAAAGTTTGGGGGTGCGATGCTTATGTGAAAAAGCTTCAACCTGATAAGCTCGAACCTAAATCGGAGAAATGTATCTTCATAGGATACCCAAAGGAGACGATTGGGTACACCTTCTATCACAGATCCGAAGGCAAGACATTTGTTGCTAAGAATGGATCCTTTCTAGAGAAGGAGTTTCTCTCGAAAGAAGTGAGTGGGAGGAAAGTAGAACTTGATGAGGTAATCTGTGCCTTCTCCCTTATTTGAAAGTAGTTCATCACGTAAACCAGTTTCTGCGATATCTACACCAAATAGTGAGGAAGTTGATGATGTTGATCATGAAACTTCAGATCAAGTTACTACAGAACCTCGTAGATCAACCAGAATAAAATCCGCACAGAGTGGTACGGCAATCCTGCTCGGAAGTCATGCTACTAGATCATGATGAACCTACGAACTATGAAGAAGAGATGGTGAGCCCAGATTCCGCAAAATGGATTGAGGCCATGAAATCTGAGATGGGATCCATGTATGAAAACAAAGAGTGGACTTTGGATGACATGCCAGAGGGTCGTCAAGCAATAGAAAACAAGAGGATCTTCAATAAGAAGACTGACGCTGACTGTAATATTACTGTCTACAAAGATCGACTTGTCGCAAAGGGTTTTCGACAAGTTCAAGGGATTGACTACGATGAGACCTTCTCACCCGTAGCGATGCTTAAGTCTGTCCGAATCATGTTAGCAATTGCCGCATTTTATGATTATTAAATTTGGCAAATGGATGTAAAGACCGCATTCCTGAATGGGTTTACGGAAGAAGAGTTGTATATGATGCAACCGTAAGGTTTTATCGATCCAAAGGAGCTAACAAAGTGTGCAAGCTCCAGCGATCCATTTATGGACTGGTGCAAGCATCTCGGAGTTGGAATAAACGCTTTGATAGTGTGATCAAAGTATTTGGGTTTATCTGAGACTTTTGGAGAAGCCTGTATTTACAAGAAAGTGAGTGGGAGCTCTGTAGCATTTACGATATTATATGTAGATGACATATTATCGATCGGAAATGATATAGAATTTCTGGATAGCATAAAGGGATACTTGAACAAGAGTTTTTCGATGAAAGACCTTGGTGAAACTGCTTACATATTGGGCATCAAGATCTATAGAGATAGATCAAGACGCTTAATTGGACTTTCACAAAGCACATACCTTGATAAAGTTTTGAAGAAGTTCAAAATGGATCGTGCAAAGAAAGGTTTTTACTGTATTACATAAGGTGTGAGATTGAGTCGACTCAATGCCCCACCACAGCAGAAGATAGAGAGAAAATGAAAGATGTTCCTATGCTTCAGCCATAGGCTCTATCATGTACGCAATGCCGTGTACCGCACTGACGTGTGCTTAGCTGTAAGCTTGGCAGGAAGGTACCAAAGTAATCCAGAGTGGATCATCGGACAGCGGTCAAGAACATCCCGAAATACCGAAAAGGACTAAGGATATGTTTCTCGTATATGGAGGTGACAAAGAGCTAGTCGTAAATGGTTACGTCGATGTAAGTTTTGACATCGATCCGGACGATTCTAAATCGCAAACCGGATACGTGTTTTTGTTAAACGGTGGAGCTGTCGGTTGGTGCAGTTCTAAACAAAGCGCCGTGGCGGGATGTACATGTGAAGCGGATTACATAGCTGCTTCGGAAGCAGCAAATGAAGGAGTGCGGATGAAAGAGTTCATTTCCGATCTAGGTGTCATACCTAGTGCATCGGGACCAATGAAGATCTTCTGTGACAATACTGGTGCAATTGCCTTGGCAAAGGAATCCACATTTCACAAGAGGACCAAGCATATCAAGAGACGCTTCAATTCCATTCGGGACCAAGTCCAAGTGGGAGACATAGAGATATGCAAGATACATACGGATCTCGAACGTTGCAGACCCGCTGACTAAGCCTCTTCCACGAGCAAAACATGATCAGCACCAAGACTCCATGGGTGTTAGAATCATTCTTGAGTAATCTAGATTATTGACTCTAGTGCAAGTGGGAGATCAAGGAAATATGCCCTAGAGGCAATAATAAAGTTATTATTTATTTCCTTATATCATGATAAATGTTTATTATTCATGCTAGAATTGTATTAACCGGAAACATAATACATGTGTGAATACATAGACAAACAGATAAGTCACTAGTAAGCCTCTACTAGACTAGCTCATTAATCAAAGATGGTTATGTTTCCTAACCATAGACATGTGTTGTCATTTCATTAATGGGATCACCTCATTAGAAGAATGATGTGATTGACATGACCCATTCCGTTAGCTTAGCACTTGATCGTTTAGTATATTGCTATTGCTTTCTTCACGACTTATACATGTTCCTATAACTATGAGATTATGCAACTCCCGTTTACGGAGGAACACTTTGGGTACTACCAAACGTCACAACGTAATCGGGTGATCATAAAGGAGTACTACAGTGTCTCCAAAGGTACTTGTTGGGTTGGCGTATTTGAAATTAGGTTTTGTCACTCCGATTGTCGGAGAGGTATCTCTGGCCTTCTCGGTAATACACATCACATAAGCCTTGCAAGCATTGCAACTAATGAGTTAGTTGTGAGATGATGTATTACGGAACGAGTAAAGAGACTTGCCAGTAACGAGATTGAACTAGGTATTGGATACCGACGATCAAATCTCGGGCAAGTAACATACCGATGACAAAAGTAAACAACGTTTGTTGTTATGCGGTCTGACCGATAAAGATCTTCGTAGATAATGTAGGAACCAATATGGGCATCCAGGTCCCGCTTATTGGTTATTGACCGGAGATGTGTCTCGGTCATGTCTACATTGTTCTCGAACCGTAGGGTCCGCACGCTTAAGGTTTCAAGGACGGTTATATTATGAGTTTGTGTATTTTGATGTCTTGAAGGTTGTTTGGAGTCCCGGATATGATCACGGACATGACGAGGAGTCTCGAAATGGTCGAGACATAAAGATTAATATATTGGACGGATATATTTGGACACCGGAAAGGTTCCGGAGAAGTTTGGAGCTCCGGAGGTTACGGAACCCCCGGGAGGTATATGGGCCTTATTGGGCCCATGTAGGAGGAAGGGAGAAGGAACAAGGGAGGCGCCCCAAGCCCAATCCGACTGGGGAGGGGGCCGCCCCCTTTCCTTTCTCCTTCCCCTCTTCCTATTCCTACTACTAGTACTACTTCCTAATACTAGTACTCCTTCCTTCCCCTCCAAATAAGATAAGGAAGGAGAGGGAAACCTACTTGGAGTAGGTTTCCCTCCCTATGGCGCGCCTTGTGGCCGCACCTCCTCCCTCCCTCCTTTATATACGGGGTTGGGGGCACCCTAGGAGACACAAGTTGATCCTTGAGATCGTTCCTCAGCTGCAGTGCGGTGCCCCCTCCACCATATTCCACCTCGGTCATATCGTAGCGGTGCTTAGGCGAAGCCTGCGTCGGTGAAACATCAAGATCGTCACCACGCCGTCGTGCTAACGGAACTCCCTCTCCCCGGAGCTTTGCTGGATCGGAGCCCGAGGAGCGTCATCGAGCTGAACGTGTGCCAAGAACTCGGAGGCGCCGGAGTAACGGCGCTGGGATCGGCTGGATCGCGAGGAGAACGTACGACTACTTCCTCTACGTCATCATCGACTCGGAGGTGCCGGAGTAACGGCACCGGGATCGGCAGGATCGCGAGGAGAACGTACGACTACTTCCTCTACGTTGTGATCGCTTCCGCTTTGGTCTACGAGGGTACGTAGACAACACTCTCCCCTCTCGTTGCTATGCCATCACCATGGTCCTGTGTGTGCGTAGGAAAATTTTGAAATTACTACGTTCCCCAACACGCACCGCCTCACGTCGTCCCTCGCTGGCGGACATCACATGTGCCACTAATTGGCGGATCCTGGGCCATTATTTATTTTTGGCTTAATTACAAAAACTAATTTTGGGGGAAGAAGTCTACGGAACTGACAAAAGTAGCTCTTGGACAACTTTCACTAAATTTATAAGTTTCTTAAGTGAGTTGTTGGAGTTGCTCTTAGACTGTAAAATATGTGTTGTGCACTTGTGATTATTGGATATTGTTTGGATTGTTAGTCTCAAAATGGTCTATATTTTTGTTTTTTTTTCTATGGTGTTGTTGAGATGACCTATATGGCCACATCCCTCCCTCGTCTCTCCCCCGTCAACACAGCCCGCCCCCCGCGTCGCCCTCCCTGGCGGCGGCCAGGGAATCCTATATCGAGCGTCGCCGCCCCTCCCCACCTTGCTCCCCACCTCGCCGCCACTGGAGGAGCTGCCGGCGAAGCCCGCGCCGGCTCCCAGGAGGGTGGCGGCGGAGCGATTCGGCTAGATCCAGCTCCCTCCCCCCCCCCCCCCGCATAATGTGGTGATGCCTCCTCGACGACAGTTCCCCGGCGGCGGCCGCGCTACTCGCCCGGTGTGGTGTTGCCCCGGCTGGGTCCCCTGGAGCCCCGCTCTCCCACCACCACCTCGTGATGGAGCCCCCTTCCTCCCATGGCCCCAGATCGGATCTGGCATCCCATGGGCTCTCCCTCCTGTCCAGCTGCTGCGGCCCCCTCCTGCTGCTCCGGCACGGTGGCGCGACCTTGCCCGCGGTGACCTTCCCCCGTCTGCCTCCTGTCTCCCGTGGGCGCAGCTCTCGTTGCTGCTGGTTGGGGCGAGTGAGGCCTTTGGGTGAGGTGGCCGGGCAGGCCGGGGCTCGGTCTTGCCTCGGTGCAAGCCACCCTCCGTCCTTGACGGCGCCTCCTCCAAGCTATGGCAACGACTTGCGTATGTGTGGTCACGACGTCATTTGGCAGGCGGATGAAGTTTTCACGGTGGTTCTTGGTCGGCACTGCTCCAGTCCCAGCGTTCACGGACCTGCGTTCTCCAGTGTCCATGGTCTGCCGGTGTCCCCAGGCGCGGTCTCGGCCCTGGCCAACAAGTTGCTGCGTCCCCTCCAGCATCTTCGGTTCGCCGGTCCCGGTGGCTACACCTCCAGCAACTCGGAGCTGCGCTCCCTTCCGGCTCCGGATTGTCGGCGGCGCCGACCGCCACCCTACCACCCGTGTCGGATCTCTGCCCCGCTCCCTCTCCAACCCCATCCACCATGCCATCAGTTGCAAAGCTCGTGTTTTGTCTGCGACAGGTGCAGCCCCACTGAAAGTGCAACTATCCCTAGGTGGTTTTGGTAATTCATAACAACATATAGCTCATTGAGCTAATGCTATTCCAAGATGAACATTTCAGGAAAGCTCAATGAATGGCATGGCATGGATGATAAAAGTGGATCCCTCAAAATGCTAATGACAAAGGATTGGCTCAAGCTCAAAAGCTCAAGACTCTTCATTTTATATTTTAGTGATTCAAGATCACATTGAGTCTATAGGAAAAGCCAATACTATCAAGGAGGGATGAGGTGTTGCTTAATGAGCCTCTTGCTTCATGTGCTTAGTGATATGCTCCAAAACCCTCAGCTACTTTCTCACATCCACATATGACCTAAACCTAAAGCCAAAATCGGTCTCACCGATTCTTCCTATCCGCGCCACCGATTCCAAATGTCATAGCCACCGCCACAAATCCTAGGCAAATCGGTTCTACCGATAGGGATCTCGGTCTCACCGAGATGGGATTGTAATCTCTCTTTTTCCTTTTCGTAACTTTTCGGTCTCACCGAAAGAGTGGATCGGTCCCACCGAGATTGCAATGTAAACTTTCTGTTTCCCTTTCGTAACGTTTCGGTCTCATCGAAAGAGCGAATCAGTCCCACCGAGTTTACCTGACCAATTCTCTGGTTAGCTAATTATCAAAGTCGGTCTCACCCAGTTTGTGTAATCGGTCTCACCGAGATTACGTTATGCCCTAACCCTAACCATATCGGTCCTACCGAGATGCAAGTCAGTCCCACCGAAAAACCCTAACGGTCACTAGGTTTACTAAAATCGGTCTGACCGAGTTTGTTGATTCGTCCCACCGAGATTGGTAAATTGTGTGTAACAGTTAGATTTTGTGTGGAGGCTATATATACCCCTCCACCTCCTCTTCATTCGTGGAGAGCCATCAGAACAAACCTACACTTCCAACTTACCATTTCTGAGAGAGAACCACCTACTCATGTGCTGAGACCAAGATATTCCATTCCTACCATATGAATCTTGATCTCTAGCCTTCCCCAAGTTGCTTTCCACTCAAATCTTCTTTCCACCAGATCCAAATCCTATGAGAGAGAGTTGAGTGTTGGGGAGACTATCATTTGAAGCACAAGAGCAAGGAGTTCATCATCAACACACCATTTGTTACTTCTTGGAGAGTGGTGTCTCCTAGATTGGCTAGGTGTCACTTGGGAGCCTCCGAAAAGATTGTGGAGTTGAACCAAGGATTTTGTAAGGGCAAGGAGATCGCCTACTTCGTGAAGATCTACCGCTAGTGAGGGAAGTCCTTCGTGGGCGACGGCCATGGTGGGATAGACAAGGTTGCTACAGTGGACCCTTCAAGGGTGGAGCCCTCCGTGGACTCACAAGAACCGTTACCCTTCGTGGGTTGAAGTCTCCATCAACGTGGAGGTACGATAGCACCACCTATCGGAACCACGCCAAAAACATCCGTGTCTCCAATTGCGTTTGAATCCTCCAAACCCTTCCCTTTACTTTCTTGCAAGTTGCATGCTTTAATTTCCGCTGCTCATACACTCTTTGCATGCTTGCTTGACTTGTCCTAAGATAGCTAAAATCTGCCAAACTCTAAAACTGGGAAAAGGCTAAGTTTTTAATTGGTCAAGTAGTCTAATCACCCCCCCTCTAGACATACTTCAAGGTCCTACAAGTGGTATCAGAGCTTTGGTCTCCATTTGCTTTGATTTCCATAGCTTTTGGTGGTCATAGCATTGGTTTCACAACCTAGGAGAGTATGGCGTCTAGCGAGGGAAATTATCACCGTAGATGTCCTTACTTTGATGGTACTAATTTTGCAAGTTGGAAGCATAAGATGAAAATGCATATTCTCGGACATAACCCCGCCGTTTGGGCAATTATTTGTATTGGATTGCAAGGTGAATTCTTTGATGGGAGAGAGCCGAACCGTGAAGCTAATGCGGAAGAATTGAAGATGTTGCAATACAACGCTCAAGCTTGTGATATCATCTTCAACGGATTGTGCCTCAAGAATTCAACAAAATCAGCCGTCTTGAGAATGCAAAGGAAATTTGGGATACTTTGATTGATATGCATGAAGGTACCGAATCCGTTAAGGAATCCAAGTTGGATGTGCTCCAAAGTCAGCTTGACAAGTTCAAAATGAAGGATGGTGAAGGTGTCGCTGAAATGTACTCTAGGCTTGCACTTATCACAAATGAAATTCCTGGCTTAGGGAGTGAAGAGATGACTGACAGATTCATCATCAAGAAGATCCTAAGAGCATTGGATGGGAAGTATGATACCGTGTGCACATTGATTCAAATGATGCCAAACTACAAAGATCTCAAGCCAACGGAAGTCATTGGAAGAATTGTTGCTCATGAGATGTCACTTAAGGATAAGGAGGAACTTCACAACAAGTCAAGTGGTGCTTACAAAGCCTCAAGTGAAGCCCCCACATCATCAAGTGAGAAACAAACCTTCAATGAAGAATTGAGCTTAATGGTGAAGAACTTCAACAAATTCTACAAGAGTAGAAGCAAAGAAAGAAGCTCCAAGTCAAGGTCTTTCAATGACAAAAGATCTTCTAGTCGAGAGTGAAATTGCTACAATTGTGGGAGACCCGGACACTATTCCAATGAGTGTACGGCACCCTACAAAAGAAGAGAAGACTCTCCAAAAAGAAGAAGTAGAAGAGAAGAATCACCACCAAGAGAGAGGAGGAGTAGAGATGATCGTTATGAACGAAGACCCTCATGGAGAAGCAAGGATTCGGAAAGGAAGGACAAGTCATCAAAGAGCTACACAAAACGAAGACATCAAGCTCATGTTGGTGAATGGGTATCCGGCTCCGACTCCGACAATCACTCCGAGAGAAGCTATCACTCCGACTCCGAACATACTCAAGATGAAGGTGTTGCCGGTCTAGCACTTGTGTCAACCAACTCCTATGACATATTTGAATCACCAAATGAAGGAATTGGAAGATGCTTCATGGCCAAAGGTCCTAAGGTAACACACCCCGAGTATGTTGATTTTGATATTGATGAAGATGACTTGCTAGGTGATGATGATTTACTTGTTGACAACTCTAGTGATGAATACTATGATGAAACGTCAATTAATCATGCTAATCAAGTTGAAACGAATGACAATGATAAGGAGAAAATTGAGCGTCTAACTAAAGAACTAAACACTCTTAAGTTAGCTCATGAAACTATCTTCGAAGATCATCGAGAACTTTTAAGGGCTCATGAGAAGTTACGCTTTGAAAAGCTCAATCTTGAGCAAGAGCATGAGTTCTTAAAAGCAATCAATGATGATCTCCGTAAGAAAAGTTCTTCTTACATTGCCAAGCGTTTACTCTTATCTACTTACATGCCTCAAGTCAAGTCTAGTAACAAGATCAAGAAAGATTCTTCCTCTAGTAGCAACAATAATAATGCTAAATCCAATATTGTTGCTTCTAGTAGTTCTCTTGATTCCACTAATGATCCTCTTAGCCAAGTTACACTTGAGCAAGAAAACAGCTTATTTAAGGGAATTATAGAGAAAGGTGTATACAAGAGCCTTTCCAGGAGTAAGCAATTCGAGGAAATTGTACGCAAGCAAGGAAGGCACCGGAAGAATCAAGGTGTTGGTTTTGAACGAAAGTTCAATGCCAATGGAGTTGAGTGGGAAGAAGATCAATACCCCAAGACGAAGTTTGTTCCTCAACAAGAGAAGTATGATCCTACTTCCTTCAAGGGAACACAAGCACAAAATGATCTTCCACCACAAGACCACAAAAACAAAGGCAAGGACAAGCTTCAAGAAGAGATTGATGCATTTGAAGAAGCACCTAAGGTCTCGGTCAAGTGGATTCCCAAGACTACGTCAAGTTCTACCTCATCAAGTACAAATACAACTCCAAGGATTCCCATCAAGATGATGTGGATCCCGAAGAAGAAGAACTAGAGAGTTCTTGAGGGTGACTCCGCCAACATATTTCACTCATATCATTATGGCAAGGACAAGTGCAATCAACTTCCATATCTTGCACTAGTTCAAGGAGTCACAAATCCTCATGTTGGTAAGGCAAGGGACAAGGTAACCTAATGATTTCATGGACATCATTTTGTGTGTGCATCACTCTATGTCTATGGATATACTTGTTTGTTCCTTGTGGGACTAACCCATGTAGGCAAGTTGAAAGTGCAACTCACTCCAAAGGATTGCTCCAAAAAGATCTACGTCAACATTGAGCATCCACATCTTCAACACCTACATGAAGTCATCATCGACAAAACCCAAGGTTAGTTCATCCCTCTAAGGGGGGATCTCACATCTAGGGGAGCTTAACTCTAAGAATTGAGTCAAAGCAACTCTAATGATGTGAACACATAAATGCTTTATGTAAAAGTGGTAACCCCACTTGAGCTTAAACGATGAGTATGACCTATGATCAAATGTCTATCATTTGACTCCTAAGTCAATATACTCATATATAGATGACCTAGTCATCGCCAATTGTTTGATAGATGCTAGAATTGGTTGTGCATGCTTTGTCACATATTTTATTTGTCATCTTATTTTGTGAGCATGTTGGTTGCATACTTTACTCATTCGAGGACATCCACTTGTTGTTTTGATTGATTGGCTTCTTTTTCTTTGGCCAAGTGGATGGACAAGAATGCCTAAGAACCTTCTCTAGCTATCTATGCTTTTCTCGTCTCAAACTCTATTCATGCTACATCACAAAATTTGATCAAGTCAGATTCGAACCACTGTGTGAGGAGCACTCGAGTCCCCGATTCGTCATAGACTTAAACTTCCAAAACTTCTTTGTGACTCTCGGTCTGACCGATTCCTCCATTTCGGTCTTACCGAGATCACTAAGTCGATCTAGGTTTTCAATCTCGGTGCAACCGATTTGAACTCTTCGGTCACACCGAGTTGCAATAACTGTACGCTTTTGCATCTCGGTGCCACCGAAGTTGTTCCACTCGGTCACACCGACAGGGTCGGGCTATATATAGTCACGGGCAAAAATTTGGAAATTTCTCCGAACCTCTTCACCCGCGCAATAGCTCGCTCTGCCTCCGTGGTCTCCGGATCGTCTCCTCATTGTCAGCCGCCTCCTGTCGCTGGTCTCCGCCGCCGTCAACGGAATTCAACCCCGCCGTTGCCGCCGTAGCGAGTCTCCGCCGAACTAGGGTATGGACTCGATCACAGTGCTTTCCTCGTCCGATTCTCAACACATTGTGTTCTTATTGATTCTTCCCACGATTGAAACATTCCTATCCAGTCAATGCAATCCTTAGAATAGTTTTGATTCGAAAATTTAGGGTTAGGTTTCAGCCGAAACCATATCGGATACACAGAGTTGAAAACTCGGTCCCACCGATTTGGCTTATGCCATTGCACTAGTGAGACTCGGTCCGACCGAGAATTGCTAATCGGTGAGACTGATTTTAGGACTTCTGTGAAACCCTAGAAGTCTCGGTGCCATCAACTGTGACTCTCGACCGAAGTTCATCGATTTAGGTTCCAAAACTGCTTCGGTATCACCGAAGTTTCAAAATCGGTTGATCCGAAATGCTTTCGTGGAAAACTAAAACTGAATTTTTAGTCATTCTTTTGCAAAAATCTACTGCATTTTGTGATGCTCATCCACTCTACCTCATCTATAACTCTTCACAGTGGTCAGCGATGTTGTTAGCAAGATGTCGACTAGAGTGACAAGAAGAACAGTCGAGGAGCAGGTGAACATGAGTGAGGGCACTAGTCCCTCCAGCTCTTGAGATGAAGGCAGCAGGAGCACCCCAAGCAATTTGCCTAAAGCTGCCACGAGCAAAGGAAGAAGAAAACCTCAGATTCTCAAGATGAGGATTATAGGGAAGAAGAGGATGAGGCAACCTCCAAGAAGGCAAAGGTTTCAAAAGGAGTATGGCTCAAAGACATAGCACAAAGCACGGACTCAATAGGAAGGTTCCTGCCAAGAGGACACCTATGCCAAAGGTCGAGCATCAACTCAAATTCCTGAAAAGCCTGATCCCAAAGAGCCAACTGCTGAAGGAAAGAAAAGGAAAGAAAGGGTCAAGAAGACCACAGTCAGAGTGATTGGGAAGCCTTCCATGATGGAAGAGGAAGAAGAGATAGCTGCACTAGCACCCAAGGCACCAAAGCTTATGGGTGATGCTATAAGATCAGGGGTTGCCACATCTAAGCCCAAGGAAGCACCCAAAGCTGCCCCCAAGGCCAAGTCTGCACCAAAGAGGAATACCAGGAGTATTCCACCATCGAGAAGAACAAGGCCCCAGTGCTCGAGGTTGCCGATGAAGAAGATGAAGAAGGACAAGTTACGAGGAAGCTCAAGCCCAAGATACCAGACCACAATGATGCCCATCCCGTGGTCGGGGACATGAATATCTGAAGAGACAATGGGTTGAGGCTATGGAGGATGCCAGATCCATATGCCACAAGGAGAAGAACTTCTTTGGACTACAGGTTCCACACCAAGGAACAGCAGGACTTTTATGAGACTATTCTGTGGATAAGAAGCCCATAGTGTGTGATATGAGGTGGGTCATTTGGACCTACATGAAAGAAAATGTAGAGCACTATCCTGGAGTGCAAGACAGTTTTGTTGTTGTTGGAGTTGCAGACTTTGTTGGGAAAAAGCTCACCAACTGGAATGATGAACTTATCATGCAGTTCTACCACAGCACACTTTTATCCAGATGGCAGGATAGTGTGGATGTCTGAAGGTACAAGGTACCAGTCAACTGTTGAGGAGTGGGCAAAGCTGATAAATGCCCCAAAGGAAGATGACCTTGATGTATATGCCAAGAAGAAAATGGACCACAATTCCATGACACACATGTACAAGGAGATCCTGCATACGACCATTGAGACACATAAGTTTGGATCAGTCCACTTCCTTCTCGCTGGGCTGCCAACTATCAACTGCATCTTAAGGCATACACTATCGCCTAAGTCTGGTGACCACAACATGATTAGAGGGCATGCAATCAACATGTTGCATTTGTTTGATGTGCCACAGAAATTCAAAGTCATGAGCCTTATGGTTGAAACCATTAAGAGGACTGCAGCAGACGAGAAGAGAAGTTGTGGATATGCCCTCGGATCCAGGAGTTGATTAACTCAAAGATGGGCACAGGCAAATATCTATTGGATAAAGAACATTTTCCAATATATCCAGACTTTGAGGACAATGAGGTTGTCATGAATGAGAATGATCCATCGTCAGTTCAAGCACAAGAGAAGAAGGAGAAGGCTGCCAGGATGCCAACTCAAGAGGAGGCATCTGAGTATTTCTTGAAGAACAAGCAGGAGCAGCTTGGATACTTAATAGCATCAACCCTGAGGATTGAGAAGGGATTGGCCACCCTCACTCAAAATCAGGAGAGCTTGGAAAGAATCATGGAACAAAAGTTCTATGACTTATATGTGAAAGTAACCGAGATTCAGTCTCATGAGGAGCAACTACAGGATGACATGCAGTAGAGGAAGGGCAAAACAACAAGCGATGCATTTGCCAGAGTGCCTAGAGCCCAGAGGTCATCTGCTGTGCCAGATCCCGACACCAGAGCCACTTCATCTGCACCAGCTACAGCCTCAAGTGCCACCAGCTCCAAAGACCTACATCAGCCTCCAGCTCCATCTACTTCAATCAAGCCTTCGTCCTCGGCGTTATCCGGACTCCACCACCGAAGATCAAGCACGAGAGTCGATCTAGCACTATGCATTTTCTATGAACTTTTTGGTAACTTGTTGCCAAAGGGGGAGAAAAATGTATAGATCATAGGCTTCGAGAGAGAGAGTGTTGCTTTTGTTCTCTCTTGATTTGGTGGTTTTTTAAACTTGTTTGCTTTTGATTGCTTGAGATACTATGTTTGTGAGACATTGATGATCATGTGTTTGATCATAAGCTACACTTATGCATGCTTGATGATATTATCTTATCTATCCTATGTGATCATTCACTGTGCTTGGTGATGAGTACATGTATTCAATCCGTATCATTTTGAGCGCTTCACCGAGATGTATGTGACATGGAAGAGTAACCCATGAGCCTAATTCCTTGTGCATTTGCAGTCCAAAGCAAATCGTAAACTATGCACAAATTTAGGGGGAGCTCTTGCTTATCACATACTTCTCAAAGCGACGATGTTTTTCAATCTTATTATCATTTGTCGAAGCTTTGATCCATATGTTGTCATCAATTACCAAAAAGGGGGAGATTGAAAGTGCAACTATCCCTAGGTGGTTTTGGTAATTCATAACAACATATAGCTCGTTGAGCTAATGCTATTCCAAGATGAACATTTCAGGAAAGCTCAATGAATGGCATGGCATGGATGATGAAAGTGGATCCTCAAAATGCTAATGACAAAGGATTGGCTCAAGCTCAAAAGCTCAAGACTCTTCATTTTATATTTTAGTGATTCAAGATCACATTGAGTCTATAGGAAAAGCCAATACTATCAAGGAGGGATGAGGTGTTGCTTAATGAGCCTCTTGCTTCATGTGCTTAGTGATATGCTCCAAAACCCTCAGCTACTTTCTCACATCCACATATGACCTAAACCTAAAGCCAAAATCGGTCTCACCGATTCTTCCTATCTGGCGCCACCGATTCCAAATGTCATAGCCACTGCCACAAACCCTAGGCAAATCGGTTCTACCGATAGGGATCTCGGTCTCACCGAGATGGGATTGTAATCTCTTTTTCCTTTTCAGAATTTTCGGTCTCACCGAAAGAGCGGATCGGTCCCACCGAGATTGCAATGTAAACTTTCGGTATCCCTTTCGTAACGTTTCGGTCTCACTGAAAGAGCGAATCGGTCCCACCGAGTTTACCTGACCAACTCTCCGGTTAGCTAATTAACAAAGTCGGTCTCACCGAGTTTGTGTAATCGGTCTCACCGAGATTACGTTATGCCCTAACCCTAACCATATCGGTCCTACCGAGATGCAAGTCAGTCCCACCGAAAAACCCTAACGGTCACTAGGTTTACTAAAATCGGTCTGACCGAGTTTGTTGATTCGGTCCCACCGAGATTGGTAAATTGTGTGTAACGGTTAGATTTTGTGTGGAGGCTATATATATACCCCTCCACCTCCTCTTCATTCGTGGAGAGAGCCATCAGAACAAACCTACACTTCCAACTTACCATTTCTGAGAGAGAACCACATACTCATGTGTTGAGACCAAGATATTCCATTCCTACCATATGAATCTTGACCTCTAGCCTTCCCCAAGTTGCTTTCCACTCAAATCTTCTTTCCACCAGATCCAAATCCTATGAGAGAGAGTTGAGTGTTGGGGAGACTATCATTTGAAGCACAAGAGCAAGGAGTTCATCATCAACACACCATTTGTTACTTCTTGGAGAGTGGTGTCTCCTAGATTGGCTAGGTGTCACTTGGGAGCCTCCGACAAGATTGTGGAGTTGAACCAAGGAGTTTGTAAGGGCAAGGAGATCGCCTACTTCATGAAGATCTACCGCTAGTGAGGCAAGTCCTTCATGGGCATTTACCATGGTGGGATAGACAAGGTTGCTACCATTGGACCCTTTGTGGGTGGAGCCCTCCGTGGACTCACAAGAACTGCTACCCTTCGTGGGTTGAAGTCTCCATCAACGTGGAGGTACGATAGCACCACCTATCGGAACCACGCCAAAAACATACGTGTCTCCAATTGCGTTTGAATCCTCCAAACCCTTCCCTTTACTTTCTTGCAAGTTGCATGCTTTAATTTCCGCTGCTCATACACTCTTTGCATGCTTGCTTGAATTGTGTGATGATTGCTTGACTTGTCTAAGATAGCTAAAATCTGCCAAACTCTAAAACTGGGAAAAGGCTAAGTTTTTAATTGGTCAAGTAGTCTAATCACCCCCCCCCCTCTAGACATACTTCAAGGTCCTACACCCACCTTCCTTCCGAGGTAGCGGTTGACAGGCATGTTGACTCAGGCATCTTCGGATCCTGATCCGGTAGATATGGGATTGCTCGGACTCAGGTCAGGCGAAAGCCATGCTCGGCTTGCCGATGCTGGCAGCGACGACACCCGCGGATGTCGTTTCCCTTCCTGGAGGCGCTGCCATGCTCTTTATTCGAGCCCCTCCTCGAGCATCAGGGGAAACCCTAGGGTCAGCTTGTCGCGTCGGATGGCGACGGCGTTGCGACATCGTTCCCCTTCTTGAAGGTGCTATCTTGCTCGCTCGTGGAGTCTTCGGTGTTGGAATTGGAGATGTTTGACGTCGTGCTCTGTTGGTCTGCTTCTCTAGTCTTAGGTTTGGTGGGTTTAGCTGTGTGCTTCTTGCTGTATGGGATGAGCACCCCTTCTCTCTGCTCCGGGTACCATGCGCATGCTCCTTGTGTATGTCATGTGTTGTATCTTCGGTTGTACTCTTTCTCCTATCTATCAATGAAAAGATACGCAAACTTTGCGTATTCGTGAAAAAAAGAGGACCTGTATGGACATTCATTGGATTTGGTCATGGACATGTGGGTTTTTCCTTGGGCAGGCAGAGAATGTATTCATGAATTTGGGTATGGATTTGATAATGTTCAACCCGAGCTGAATCTGGCCTATTGCCACTTTGTGTCATAAAAGTAGCATGCCTTGGTGCCAAAATTCCTCTCACATCACATGGACACCATCTTGGTGGTGCCTCGAAGCTTTGAGAAGTGTGGATGTATGGTCCTTACACGAACCACACACAAAGTATGTAGATGCAACACATTCGGTTTGCATACATATATTACTTCATACCGAGTCTTGTCGGTCACTAGCTTCGTCAGAGCATGATATGTGCATTTCGCATCACAACTTCATAAAGATAAATTTCTCAATGTGCATACTCAACTATAATTCTACTATTTCATCTGTAGTTTCTCTCTTATTGCAAGGTTGCGCGAAGGGGGGCTAGAAATCTATCAAAGCCGGAAAATTAAGGTTTCATGAAAAACACTTTTCGAAGAGAGAAATAATAAAACATAAAATACAACAGTCATTTTTGAAGGAAAAGATCACCGGAGACAAGATGGGCCCATATGGTGGCGTGTGGAGCCCATGCTCCCTCGGGCCATGACGCGTGTGTAGGATGTGCAGCGCCCACACAGCTCCCCTGGTTGCCTCATTTTACATGCCACCATCATGGCAACTGCCCTAAAAACACACCTGGCTTTCCCGTTTCACCGCTTGGGCAGAACAAAGAACCATACTTTTCATCCTTAGAGGGGTTGATCCTACGGGGTATGCTGCCTGTGGCCGATGGAGTTCAAAGCCAGTGTCACCAACTTAAAGGCTCTGATTGGGAGCATATTCATCCACTCCATCATCACCAATTCTGTCCAAACACCAACCCCTGCCTTCGTCTCCAACAACATCTCAACAGTTGAACCGTTATCAAATGGTGTAGATGATGTAAATTTTCTCCATAGAGACGATGTTGTTATAAAGCCATGAAATATAGCATACTCCGATGAGTATATTGCATGTAAGACACTCAAACAACATGGCCCCTTGCTCGCAGATCTCAATTGTTGAACCGTTACCAAAAAAAATTTGAGTCTTGAACATAGAGCACTAGCTCGAGGAATTTCTTCGTGCACCCCTCATCTGGTTAGATGCGCATGTGTGACTGTGTCTAGATACCATGACATGTTTTGTTTCCCGGATAACTTTGATTTTACTTTTTTTGTGTGTGTGAAGTAGCACCTTCCAGTTGGTTTACAATCATCCTCATCCATAAGAAGAGTTGGGTCGTCGTCTTCCTGATTCGCCAAATTTTCCTTGATCTCAGGCTTGTTAGGCTGCAAACATTCCTTCAAAAAGTAACACCTCTGATGAAGCACTTGAGCTTGGATATATCAAAGTTCTGGGATTTTCATGCATTAGATTGACCGGCCTTACCACGACTTGCGGCCAGTGTATCCGCCGCGCTTCGTCTAATTAGAGCTTTCGCCACCGCCGCACCTTCCTTTGCTACTTGGGGTCTCAGGTAGCACACGAGTACAAGAGTTGGTCATCTCATCCTCCCATGTTGGTGTTGCAGGTGAGTAGTTACCTTTGTTATGGTCGTATTCTTGATGTATAGGTAAGTTGCTCGAGTGTGCTGATGATATACGTGAATTGTCAATCTTCGAATGAAAAATTTTCTCCATGATCTCAACTTCCTTGAGGTTTCCACAAGAATTTTTGGTGGTGCAAAACTGTTAGAAGGGATAGAGAGGTTTGGTGGAATAGTTCGTTGTATTACTTGAGCCTCGTGGGCATATATATAGGAGTGCAAGGTCGTCTTGGAGTACAAGGCAAGGTGGAATAAATCCTACGCTATCCTATGTTTCCATAATAACAATGATACTCAACATCCTCCCACCGTCACAACGGTAGCGACGCAGATGGTGAGACTGGAGAAGAATCCGAAGGTAAGCCGATGGACACCCCCCCACACACACAGTCGTAACGGTCGACGAATCGCAGAAGTCGTGGCTGGAGTGAAAACTGATAACCCACAAGTATAGGGCATCACAACAGTTTTCGAGGGTAGAGTATTCAACCCAAATTTATTGATTCGACACAAGGGGAGCCAAAGAATATTCTCAAGTATTAGTAGTTGAGTTGTCAATTCAACCACACCTGGATAACTTAATATCTGCAGCAAAGTATTTAGTAGCAAAGTAACATGATAGCAATGGTAACGGTAGCAAAAGTAATATTTTTGGGTCTTGTAATGATTGTAACAATAGCAACGGAAAAGTAAGTAAGCGAAGAACAATATGTGAAAAGCTCGTAGGCATTGGATCGGTGATGGATAATAATGTCGGATGCGGTTCATCATGTAACAGCTATAACATAGGGTGACACAGAACTAGCTTCAATTCATCAATGTAATGTAGGCATGTATTCAGAATATAGTCATACGTGCTTATGGAAAAGAACTTGCATGCCATCTTTTGTCCTACCCTCCCCTGGTAGCGGGGTCCTATTGGAAACCAAGGGATATTAAGGCCTCCTTTTAATAGAGTACCGGAACAAAGCATTAACACATAGTGAATACATGAACTCCTCAAACTACGGTCATCACCGGTCCCGATTATTGTCACTTCGGGGTTGCGGATCATAACACATAGTAGGTGACTATAGACTTGCAAGATAGGATCAAGAACTGACATATATTCATGAAAACATAATAGGTTCAGATCTGAAATCATGGCACTCGGCCCTAATGACAAGCATTAAGCATAGCAAAGTCATAGCAACATCAATCTCGTAACATAGTGGATACTAGGGATCAAACCCTAACAAAACTAACTCGATTACATGGTAAATCTCATCCAACCCATCACCGTCCAGCAAGCCTACGATGGAATTACTCACGCACGGCGGTGAGCATCATGAAATTGGTGATGGAGGATGGTTGATGATGACGACGGCGACGGATTCCCCTCTCCGGAGCCCCAACGGACTCCAGATCAGCCCTCCGGAGAGAGTTTAGGGCTTGGCGGCGGCTTCGTATCGTAAAACGCGATGAATCCTTCTCTCTGATTTTTTTCTCCCTGAACGTGAATATATGGAGTTGGAGTTGAGGCCGGTGGAGTTCCAGGGGGCCCACGAGGCAGGGGGCGCGCCCAGGGGGCCCACTCAGTTTGCTCTTGTTGTTGTAAACATGTAAAGCCAGCATTCAAGTTTTTAGCAAAGATTATGAACTAACCACATTCACAATGACACTTAGGTCTCATGTTTACTCATATCAATGGCATAATCAACTAGCGAGCAATAATAATAAATCTCGGATGACAACACTTTCTCAAAACAATCATAATATGATATAACAACATGGTATCTCGCTAGCCCTTTCTGAGACCGCAAAACATAAATGCAGAGCACTTTTAAAGATCAAGGACTGACTAGACATTGTAATTCATGGTAAAAGAGATCCAGTCATAGTCATACCCAATATAAATAGAGATAAATAATATTTTGAGAGGTATACTTTCATTGTCAACATAACAACCGAGAGATGGCGATATCTTCCATGCTACACACATTATAGGCGGTTCCCAGACAGAATGGTAAAGTTTATACTCCCCCACCACCAACAAGCATCAATCCATGGCTTGCTCGAAACAACGAGTGCCTCCAACTAGCAACAGCCCTGGGGGAGTTTTGTTTGCAATTATTTTGATTTAGTTTGCTTAAAGCATGGGACTGGGCATCCCGGCGACCAGCCATGTTCTCGTGAATGATGAGCGGAGTCCACTCATCTTGAGAATAACCCACCTAGCATGGAAGATACAGACAACCCTAGTTGATACATGAGCTATTCGAGCATACAAAACAGAATTTCATTTGAAGGTTTAGAGTTTGGCACATACAAATTTACTTGGAACGGCAGGTAAATACCGCATATAGGAAAGTATGGTGGATTCATATGGAATAACTTTGGGGTTTAAGGGATTGGATGCACAAGCAGTATTCCCGCTTAGTACAAGTGAAGACTAGCAAAAGACTGGGAAGCGACCAACTAGTGAGCGACAATAGTCATGAACATGCATTAAAATTAATTAACATTGAGTACAAGCATGAGTAGGATATAATCCACCATGAAAATAAATATCGTGGAGGCTATGTTGATTTTGTTTCAACTACATGCGTGAACATGTGCCAAGTCAAGCCACTCGAATCATTCAAAGGAGGATACCACCCCACTATACCACATCACAACCATTTTAATAGCATGTTGGCACGCAAGGTAAACCATTATAAACTCCTACTAATTAAGCATGGCATAAGCAACTATAATCTCTAATTGTCATTGCAAACATGTTTATTCATAATAGGCTGAATCAGGAACGATGAACTAATCATATTTATAAAAACAAGAGAGGTCGAGTTCATACCAGATTCTCTTATCTCAATCAGTCCATCATATATTGTCATTATTGCCTTTCACTTGCACGACCGAACGATGTGAATAATAATAATAGTGCACGTGCATTGGACTAAGCTGGAATCTGCAAGCATTCAATTAACAGGATAAGACAAGGCAATATAAGCTCTGATATGTCACCAACGTATCTATAATTTATGAAGTATTCATGCTATTATATTGTCCATCTTGGATGTTTAATGGGCATTAGTATGCACTTTTATATTATTTTTTGGACTAACCTATTAACCCAGAGCCTAGTGCCAGTTTCTGTTTTTCCCTTGTTTCAGTGTTTCGCAGAAAAGGAATATCACACGGAGTCCAAACGGAATGAAACCTGCGGGGGAGTTATTTTTGGAACGGAAGCAATCCAGAAGACTTGGAGTGTACGTAAGGGAAGCAACGAGGAAGGCATGAGGCAGGGGGGCGCCCACCCCCCTGGGCGTGCCCTCCACCCTCGTGGGCCCCTCGTGGCTCCCCTTACTGACTTCTTTCGCCTATATATGTCCATATACCCTAAAAACATCAGGGAACAGAATAAATCAGGAGTTCCGCCGCCGCAAGCCTCTGTAGCCACCAAAAACCAATCGGGACCTGTTCCAAGACTCACGGAAGGGGGAACCCTCACCGGGGGCCATCCTCATCATCCCGGCGCTCTCCATGACGAGGAGGGAGTAGTTCACCCTCGGGGATGAGGGTATGTACCAGTAGCTATGTGTTTGATCTCTCGCTCTCTCTCTCTCTCTCTCTCTCTCTCTCTCTCTCGTGTTCTTGAGGTGGTACGATCTTGATGTATCGCGAGCTTTGCTATTATAGTTGGATCTTATGATGTTTCTCCCCCTCTACTCTCTTGTAAAGGATTGAGTTTTCCCTTTGAATTTATCTAATCTCATTGAGTCTTTAAGGATTTGAGAACACTTGATGTATGTCTTGCCATGCTTATCTGTGGTGACAATGGGATATCACGTGATCCACTTGATGTATGTTTTGTTGATCAACTTGCGGGTTCCGCCCATGAACCTATGCATGGGGGTTGGCACACGTTTTCGCCTTGACTCTCCGGTAGAAACTTTGGGGCACTCTTTGAGGTTCTATGTGTTGGTTGAATAGATGAATCTGAGATTGTGTGATGCATATCGTATAATCATACCCACGGATACTTGAGGTGACATTGGAGTATCTAGGTGACATTAGGGTTTTGGTTGATTTGTATCTTAAGGTGTTATTCTAGTACGAACTCTGTGATAGATTGATCCGAAAGAATAACTTTGAGGTGGTTTCGCATCTACCATAATCTCTTCATTTGTTCTCTGCTATTAGTGACTTTGGAGTGACTCTTTGTTGCATGTTGAGGGATAGTTATATGATCCAATTATGTTATTATTGTTGAGAGAACTTGCACTAGTGAAAGTATGAACCCTAGGCCTTGTTTCCTAGCATTGCAATACCGTTTGTGCTCACTTTTATCATTAGTTACCTTGCTGTTTTTAGATTTTCAGATTACGAAAACCTATATCTACCATCCATATTGCACTTGTATCACCATCTCTTCGCCAAACAAGTGCACCTATACAATTTACCATTGGGTGTTTTGGGGACACAAGAGACTCTTTCTTATTTGGTTGCAGGGTTGCTTGAGAGAGACCATCTTCATCCTACGCCTCCCACGGATTGATAAACCTTAGTTCATCCACTTGAGGTAAATTTGCTACTGTCCTACAAACCTCTGCACTTGGAGGCCCAACAATGTCTACAAGAAGAAGGTTGTGGTAGACATCAAGCTCTTTTCTGGCGCCGTTGCTGGGGAGGTTAGTGCTTGAAGGTATATCTTTAGATCTTGCAATTGAATCTTTTAGTTTCTTGTTTTATCACTAGTTTAGTTTATAAAGGAAAACTACAAAAAATGGAATTAAGGTTGCCTCGTATGCTTCATCTTTTTAATGTCTTTCGTGAAAATGTTGGGAAGGAAAATTGTGCTCAAGTACTAGAAGAAGAATTACATAGAATGCTTGGCATAAAATATGTGAATGATGATCATGATTGCAATGTTGTTAGTATGAATTCTATGAATATCCATGATGCTAATGATATTCAAAGCCACAAGCTTGGGGATGCTATGTTTGATGAAGATGATATTTTGTGTCCCCCAAGTTTTGATGAGCAAATTTACTATGATGAAAGCATGCCCCATATCTATTATGATTATTGTGATGACATGTATGCAATAAACAATAATGATAACCATGAAACTTGTCATCTTGATCCTAATTTTCAATCACATGATAGTTATTTTGTTGAGGTTGCTCCCACCACTATTCATGAGAATAAATTTGCTTATGTGGAGAGTAATAAAATTTCTATGCTTGTAGATCATGAAAAGAATGATTTATGTGATGGTTATATTGTTGAATTCATTCATGATGCTACTTAAAATTATTATGAGAGAGGATCATATGCTTGTAGGAATTGCAATAATATCAAGTTTCCTCTCTATGTGCTTAAAATCTTGAAGTTATGCTTGTTTTACCTTCCTATGCAAGTTGATTCTTGTTCCCATAAGTTGTTTGCTCACAAAATCCCTATGCATAGGAAGTGCGTTAGACTTAAATGTGCTAGTCATATTCTTCATGATGCTCTCTTTATGTTTCAGTTCTTATCTTTTATGCGAGCATCATTGAAATCATCATGCCTAGCTAGGGGCGTTAAACGTTAGCGCTTGTTGGGAGGCAACCCAATTTTATTTTAGTCTCTTGCTTTTTGGTTCTGTTTAGTAATAAATAACCCATATAGCCTCTGGTTAGATGTGGTTTTATGTTTTAATTAGTGTTTGTGCCAAGTAAGACCTATAGGATCTTCTTGGATGATAATTATTTGATCTTGCTGAAAATTCCAGAAACTTTCTGTTAATGAAAACAATTGTTTAAAATCACCAGAACGTGATAAAATACTGATTCCCATTGCAGAAGATCAATAATCAAATTATCTAGGTCGTCCTATTTTGGTAGATTTTTCTGAGTTCCAGAAGTTTGCATTAGTTACAGATTACTACAGACTGTTCTGTTTTTGACAGATTCTGTTTTTCGTGTGTTATTTGCTTATTTTGATGAATCTATGGCTAGTAAAATAGTTTATAAACCATAGAGAAGTTGGAATACATTAGATTTAACACCAATGCAAATAAAGAATGAGTTCATTACAGTACCTTGAAGTGGTGTTTTCTTTTCTTTCGCTAACGGAGCTTACGAGTTTTCTGTTAAGTTTTGTGTTGTGAAGTTTTCAAGTTTTCGGTAAAGATTCGATGGACTATGGAATAAGGAGTGGCAAGAGCCTTAGCTTGGGGATGCCCAAGGCACCCCAAGGTAATATTCAAGGACAACCAAGAGCCTAAGATTGGGGATGCCCCGGATGGCATCCCCTCTTTCGTCTTCGTTCATCGGTAACTTTACTTGGAGCTATATTTTTATTCACCACATGATATGTGTTTTGCTTGGAGCGTCATTTTATTTTATTTATATTTGCTTGCTGTTTGAATAAAATACCAAGATCTGAAATTCTTAAATGAGAGAGAGTCTTCACAAAGCTACATAATTATTTAACTACTCATTGATCTTCACTTATATCTTTTTGGAGTAGTTTGTCATTTACCTGCAGTGCTTCGCTTATATCCTATGAGTAAATGGTTGAATGATTTGAATGTGATAAATCTGAAATTATATATGTTTCATATGCCTTTCCCATGGGGAGTAATGCCTTCACATATAAGAAGTAGAGGTGGTAAATTTATTGAAGGTTAGCAAACACTGTATTGGTCACTTGAACAATTCATGAAAGAATATTGAAGAAAGAGAGATTTCACATATAAATATACTATCTTGGACATCTTCTATGATTGTGAGCCCCATTAATTATTTTCAAACCTGAACAAATTAGTCGAAGTTGGACAAGGAAGACAACATAATGAGTTATGCTTGGGTATATTTGTATAGAAGTTATATTGTTATGGATCCTTTAACATGTGGTGCTTGCTATTTAGAATCCTTGCTAGCCAAAATATCTGTACTAAGCGGGAATACTGCTTGTGCATCCAAATTCCTTGAACCAAGTTTCTTCCATGAGTGTCCACCATATCTACCTATATGCGATATTTACCTGCCGTTCCAAGTAAATTTGCATGTGCCAAACTCTAAACCTTCAAATAATAATCTGTTTTGTATGCCTGAATCGCTCATGTAGCGACCAGGGGCTGTCAGTATCTTCCATGCTAGGTGGGTTATTCTCACGTTGAGTGTACTCCGCTCATCATTCACGAGAAAATGGTTGGTAACTGGGATGCCCAGTCCTATGATCAAAAGATCAAAAACAAATTCGCAAATAATTTAAACAAACTCCCCAGGGAATGTTGATAGTTGGACGGCACCCATTGTTTCGGACAAGCCAAGGAGTGTGAATGTTGGTTGAGGGGGAGTAAAAACTTTACCTTTCTGCGTGGGAACCGCCTATAATGTATCTAGTATGGAAGATATTGGGAACTCTTGGTCGTTATGTTGACAATGAAAGCATACCTCTCAAAATTATTTTCATCTCTGTTTTTGCTTCGAGCTGTGGCACCTCCAAGAATCCTCGCTTCCCTCTGCGAAGGGCCTATCTTTTACTTTTATGCAAGAGTCAGTAGTATTCCTTCTCATTCCAACCTACTCTTTAGTTGGCAAGCATCATGTGATGGAAAGATCTAAGCATATATGGCCATTCAAATATAATTGAGCATGAATTATTACTGTTGACATTACCCTTGAGGTAAAAGGTTGGGAGGCGAAACATTAAGCCCCTATCTTTCTCTGTGTTTGATGAATACTATTTGTTCTAAAAATATGCTTTGAGTGGTAGCAATCATGGAAGATTATATGATAGTTGAGTATGTGAAGTTTGCTGAATCAAAGCTCTGACATAGACTCTTCCTGAAAATAAGATGAATTGCAATTGTTTGATGACTGAGAACATAGTTTGTTAGTTTTCAAGAAAGTTTATGATCTATACTTTAACATGTGAATAGTTTGTTACTTGACCATCAAAAATTCTATGAGTTGAGCTACTGTTATGACATATAATGATGCTAGAAAAGGTCATTGAAATTATCATTGATCAAACTTGTGCACCTGCTAGCATTCACACTTCATAAATTATTTCTTTTATCATTTACCTACTCGAGGACGAGCAGGAATTAAGCTTGGGGATGCTGATACGCCTCCAACGTATCTACAATTTATGAAGTATTCATGCTATTATATTATCCATCTTGGATGTTTAATGGGCTTTACTATGCACTTTTATATTATTTTTGGGACTAACCTATTAACCCAGAGCCTAGTGTCAGTTTCTGTTTTTCCCTTGTTTCAGTGTTTCGCAGAAAAGGGAGTCCAAACGGAATGAAACCTTCGGGAGAGTTATTTTTGGAACGGAAGCAATCCAGAAGACTTGGAGTGTACGTAAGGGAAGCAACGAGGAAGGCATGAGGCAGGGGGCGCGCCCACCCCCTGGGCGCGCCCTCCACCCTCGTGGGCCCCTCGTGGCTCCCCTTACCGACTTCTTTCGCCTATATATGTCCATATACCCTAAAAACATCGGGGAACAGAATAGATCGGGAGTTCCGCCGCCGCAAGCCTCTGTAGCCACCAAAAACCAATCGGCACCCTGTTCCGGCACCCTGCCGGATGGGGGAACCCTCACCGGTGGCCATCTGAAGGAAATATGCCCTAGAGGCAATAATAAAGTTATTATTTATTTCCTTATTTCATGATAAATGTTTATTGTTCATGCTAGAATTGTATTAACCGGAAACATAATACATGTGTGAATACATAGACAAACAGAGTGTCACTAGTATGCCTCTACTAGACTAGCTTGTTAATCAAAGATGGTTATGTTTCCTAACCATAGACAAAGGAGTTGTCATTTGATTAACAAGGTCACATCATTGGTTGAATGATCTGATTGACATGACCCATTCCATTAGCTTAGCACCCGATCGCTTAGTATGTTGCTATTGCTTTTATCCATGACTTATGCATGTTCCTATAACTATGAGAATATGCAACTCCCATTTACCGGAGGAACACTTTGGGTACTACCAAACGCCACAACGAATCGGGTGATTATAAAGGAGTACTACAGGTGTCTCCAAAGGCAGATGTTGGGTTGGCGATTTCGAGATTAGGATTTGTCACTCCGATTGCCTGGAGGGGTATCTCTGGGCCCTCTCGGTAATACACATCACTAAGCCTTGCAAGCATTACAACTAATGAGTTAGCTGTGAGATGATGTATTACGAACGAGTAAAGAGACTTGCCAAGAACGAGATTGAACTAGGTATTGGATACCGACGATCGAATCTCTGCAAGTAACATACCGATGACAAAGGGAACAACGTATGTTGTTATGCGGTTCCGACCGATAAAGATCTTCGTAGAATATGTAGGAGCCAATATGGGCATCCAGGTCCCGCTATTGGTTATTGACCGAGACGTGTCTCGGTCATGTCTACATTGTTCTCGAACCGTAGGGTCCGCACGCTTAAGGTTTCAAGGACGGTTATATTATGAGTTTTGTGTATTTTGATGTACCGAAGGAGTTCGGAGTCCGGATGTGATCACGGACATGACGAGGAGTCTCGAAATGATCGAGACATAAAGATTGATATATTGGACGGCTATATTCGGACACGGAAAGGTTCCGGAAGTTTCCGGAGAAAATCGGAGTGCCGGAGGGGTTACCGAACCCCGGGAAGTAATGGGCCTTATTGGGCCAAAGGGGAGAGAGAGGGCCGCACCAGGAGGTGGCGCGCGCCCCCATGGGGAGTCCGACTGGACAAGGAGGGGGCGCCCCCTTCCCTCTTCCTCTCCTCTCTTTCCTTCCCCTTCCTCCTTCCTAGTTGGACTAGGAAAGGGGAGTCCTACTCCCACTAGGAGGAGGACTCCCTCCCTTGGCGCGCCTCCTAGGGCCGGCCGGCCCTCCCCTTGCTCCTTTATATACGGGGCAGGGGGGCACCCTAGGACACACAAGTTGATCCTTGAGATCGTTCCTTAGCTGCAGCGGTGCCCCCCTCCACCATATTTCACCTCGGTCATATCGTAGCGGTGCTTAGGCGAAGCCCTGCGTCAGTAGAACATCAAGATCGTCACCACGCCGTCATGCTGACGGAACTCTCTCTCCTCGGAGCTTTGCTGGATCGGAGCCTGAGGAGCGTCACCGAGCTGTACGTGTGCCAAGAACTCGGAGGCGCCGGAGTAACGGCGCTGGGATCGGTTGGATCGCGAGGAGAACGTACGACTACTTCCTCTATGTTGTGATCGCTTCGCCGGTCACGATGGTACGTAGACAACACTCTCCCCTCTCGTTGCTATGCATCACCATGATCTTGCGTGTGCGTAGGGAAATTTTTGAAATTACTACGTTCCCCAACGGTGGCATCCGAGCCTAGGTTTTTATGGTTTGATGTTTTGCACGAGTAGAACACAAGTGAGTTGTGGGCGATACAAGTCATACCGCCTACCAGCATGTCATACTTTGGTTCAGCGGTATTGTGAGATGAAGCGGCCCGGACCGACATTAGGCGACGCTTACGCGAGACTGGTTTCAACGATACGAGCACTCGTGCTTAAAGGTGGCTGGCGGGTGACTGTCTCTCTCACTTTAGTTGAACCGAGTGTGGCTACGCCCGGTCCTTGAGAAGGTTAAAACGGAGTCTAATTGACGAAGTATAATTGTGGTCTTGATGCATAGGTGAGATTGGTTCTTACTTAAGCCCATAGCAGCCACGTAAAATTTGCAACAACAAAGTAGAGGACGTCTAACTTGTTTTTGCAGGGCATGTTGTGATGTGATATGGTCAAGACGTGATGCTATATTTTATTGTATGAGATGATCATGTTTTGTAACCGAAGTTATCGGCAATCGGCTGGAGCCATATGGTTGTCGTTTTATTGTATGAAATGCAAGCGCCCTGTAATTGCTTTACTTTATCACTAAGCGGTAGCGATAGTCGTAGAAGCAATAGATGGCGAAACGACAACGATGCTACGATGGAGATCAAGGTGTCGCACCGGTGATGATGGTGATCACGACGGTGCTTCGGAGATGGAGATCACAAGCACAAGATGATGATGGCCATATCATATCACTTATAATGATTGCATGTGATGTTTATCCTTTATGCATCTTATTTTGCTTTGATTGACGGTAGCATTTTAAGATGATCTCTCACTAAAATTATCAAGTAGTCTTCTCCACGAGTATGCACCGTTGCCAAAGTTCGTCGTGTCGAGACACCACGTGATGATCGGGTGTGATAAGCTCTACGTCCATCTACAACGGGTGCAAGCCAGTTTTGCACACGCAGAATACTCAGGTTATACTTGACGAGCCTAGCATATGCAGATATGGCCTCGAACACGGAGACCGAAAGGTCGAGCGTGAATCATATAGTAGATATGATCAACATAAGATGTTCACCATTGAAAACTACTCCATCTCACGTGATGATCGGTTATGGTTTAGTTGATTTGGATCACGTGATCACTTAGATGACTAGAGAGATGTCTGCCTAAGTGGGAGTTCTTAAGTAATATGATTAATTGAACTTAAATTTATCATGAACTTAGTACCGATAGTATCTTGCTTGTCTATGTTTGTTTATAGATAGATGGCTCGCCGTTGTTCCGTTGAATTTTAATGCGTTCCTTGAGAAAGCAAAGTTGAAAGATGATGGTAGCAATTACACGGATCGGGTCCATAACCCGAGGATTATCCTCATTGCTGCAGTAAGAGTTACGCCCCGGATGCACCGCTAGGTGCCAGTGCCGCCGATGCAGTAACCGACGACGTTAAGAACGTCTCGCGAGCAAAGCTGATGACTACTCTATAGTTCAAGGTGCCATGCTTTACGGCTTAGAACCGGGTCTTCAACGACGCTTTTGAACGTCATGGAGCATATGAGATGTTCCAAGAGTTGAAGTTAATATTTCAAGCAAATGCCCGGATTGAGAGATATGAAGTCTCCAATAAGTTCTATAGCTGCAAGATGGAGGAGAACAGCTCACAAGGAGCACATACTCGTAATGTCCGGGTATTACAATCACTTGACTCAACTGGGAGTTGATCTTCCGGATGATTGTGTCATTGATGTAATTCTTCAATCACCGCCACCAAGCTACAAAGGCTTCGTGATGAACTATAATATGCAAGGGTTAGTAAAGACTATGCTCGAGCTCTTCGCAATGCTAAAGGTCATGGAGGTAGAAATCAAGAAGGAGCATCAAGTGTTGATGGTCAATAAGACCACTAGTTTCAAGAAGAAAGGCAAAGGGAAACTTCAAGAAGAACAGCAAACAAGTTGCTGCTCAGGAGAAGAAACCCAAGTCTGGACCTAAACCTGAAATCGAGTGCTTCTACCGCAAGCGACCGGTCCTTTCGAAGCGGAACTGCCCCAAGTATTTGGCGGATAAGAAGGATGGCAAGGTGAACAAAGGTATATGTGATATACATGTTATTGATGTGTACCTTACTAGAGCTCGCAGTAGCACCTAGTTCTGTTGCTAATATTTGCAACTCAAACAGGGACTACGGATTAAGCTTAACACCGCAAAGGACGAGGTGACGGCGCGCGTGGGAAATGGTTCCAAAGTCGATGTAATCGCGTCGGCACGCTACCTCTACATCTACCTTCGGGATTAATTTTAGACCTAAATAATTGTTATTTGGTGCCGCGTTGAGCATGAACATTATATCTGGATCTTGTTTGATGCGTAGACGGTTATTCATTTAAATCAAAGAATAATGGTTGTTCTATTTATATGAATAATATCTTTTATGGTCATGCACCCTTGAAGAGTGGTCTATTTTTAATGAATCTCGATAGTAGTGATACACATATTCATAATGTTGAAACCAAAAATGCAGAGTTGATAATGATAGTGCAACTTATTTGTGGCAATCGCCGTTTAGGTCATATCGGTATAAAGCGCATGAAGAAACTCCATCTTGATGGACTTTTGGAGTCACTTGATTATGAATCACTTGGCACTTGCGAACCGTGCCTCATGGGCAAGATGACTAAAACCCCGTTCTCCGGTACTATGGAGAGAGCAACAGATTTGTTGGAAATCATACATACAGATGTATGTGGTCCAATGAATGTTGAGGCTCGTGGCGGATATCGTTATTTTCTCACCTTCACAGATGATTTAAGCAGATATGGGTATATCTACTTAATGAAACATAAGTCTGAAACATTTGAAAAGTTCAAAGAATTTCAGAGTGAAGTTGAAAATCATCGTAATAAGAAAATAAAGTTTCTACGATCTGATCGTGGAGGCGAATATTTGAGTTACGAAGTTTGGTCTACATTTGAAACAATGCGGAATAGTTTCGCAACTCACGCCACCCGAACACCACAGCGCAATGGTGTGTCCGAACGTCGTAATCGCACTTTACTAGATATGGTGCGATCTATGATGTCTCTTACAGATTTACCGCTATCGTTTTGGGGTTATGCTCTTGAGACGGCCGCATTCACGCTGAATAGAACACCGTGAAAATCCGTTGAGACGACACCTTATGAACTATGGTTTAGCAAGAAACCAAAGTTGTCGTTTCTTAAAGTTTGGGGATGCGATGCTTATGTGAAAAAGCTTCAACCTGATAAGCTCGAACCTAAATCGGAGAAATGTGTCTTCATAGGATACCCAAAGGAGATAGTTGGGTACACCTTCTATCACAGATCCGAAGGCAAGACATTTGTTGCTAAGAATGGATCCTTTCTAGAGAAGGAGTTTCTCTCGAAAGAAGTGAGTGGGAGGAAAGTAGAACTTAATGAGGTAATCGTACCTTTCTCCCTTATTTGAAAGTAGTTTATCACGTAAACCGGTTTCTGCGACATCTACACCAAATAGTGAGGAAGTTGATGATGTTGATCATGAAACTTTAGATCAAGTTACTACGTAACCTCGTAGATCAACCAGAGTAAGATCCGCACTGAGTGGTACGGTAATCCTGTTCGAAGTCATGCTACTAGATCATGATGAACCTACGAACTATGAAGAAGCGATGGTGAGCCCAGATTCGCAAAATGGCTTGAGGCCATGAAATCTGAGATGGGATCCATGTATGAAAACAAAGTGTGGACTTTGGTTGACTTGCCCGAGGGTCGGCAAGCAATAGAAAACATGTGGATCTTCAAGAAGAAGACCGACGCCGACGGTAATATTATCGTTTATTAAAGCTCGACTTGTCGCAAAGGGTTTTCGACAAGTTCAAGGGATTGACTACGATGAAACCTTCTCACCAGAAGCGATGCTTAAGTCTGTCCGAATCATGTTAGCAATTGCCGCATTTTATGATTATGAAATTTGGCAAATGGATGTAAAGACTGCATTCCTGAATGGATTTACGGAAGAAGAGTTTTAAATGATGCAACAAGAAGGTTTTATCGATCAAAAGGGATCAAACAAAGTGTGCAAGCTCAGTGATCCATTTATGGACTGGTGCAAGCATCTCGGAGTTGGAATAAACGCTTTGATAGTGTGATCAAAGCATTTGGGTTTATACAGAATTTTGGAGAAGCTTGTATTTACAAGAAAGTGAGTGGGAGCTCAGTAGCATTTACGATATTATATGTAGATGACATATTACTAATCGGAAATGATATAGAATTTCTGGATAGCATAAAGGGATACTTGAATAAGAGTTTTTCGATGAAGGACCTTGGTGAAGCTGCTTACATATTGGGCATCAAAATCTATAGAGATAGATCAAGACGCTTAATTGGACTTTCACAAAGCACATACCTTGACAAAATTTTGAAGAAGTTCAAAATGGATCAAGCAAAGAAAGGGTTCTTGCCTGTGTTACAAGGTGTGAAGTTGAGTAAGACTCAATGCCCGACCACCGCAGAAGATAGAGAGAAAATGAAAGATGTTCCCTATGCCTCAGCCATAGGCTCTATCATGTATGCAATGCTGTGTACCAGACCTGATGTGTGCCTTGCTATAAGCTTAGCAGGGAGGTACCAAAGTAATCCAGGAGTGGATCATCGGACAGCGGTCAAGAACATCCTGAAATACACGAAAAGGACTAAGGATATGTTTGTCGATATGGAGGTGACAAAGAGCTCATCGTGAACGGTTACGTTGATGCAAGCATTGACACCGATCCGGACGATTCTAAATCGCAAACCGGATACGTATTTACACTAAACGGAGGAGCTGTCATTGGTGCAGTTCTAAACAAAGCGTCAGAAGGGATCTACATGTGAAGCGGAATACATAGTAGCTTCGGAAGCAGCTAATGAAGGAGTCTGGATGAAGGAGTTCATATCCGATCTAGGTGTCATACCTAGTGCATCGGGTCCAATGAAAATCTTTTGTGACAACATCGGAGCAATTGCTTTAGCAAAGGAATCCAGATTTCACAAGAGAACCAAACACATCAAGAGACGCTTCAATTCCATCCGGACTTAGTCCGTGGGAGACATAGAGATTTGCAAGATACATACGGATCTGAATGTAGCAGACCCGCTGACTAAGCCTCTTCCACGAGCAAAACATGATCGCACCAAGACTCCATGGGTGTTAGAGTCATTACTATGTAATCTAGATTATTGACTCTAGTGCAAGTGGGAGATCAAGGAAATATGCCCTAGAGGCAATAATAAAGTTATTATTTATTTCCTTATTTCATGATAAATGTTTATTGTTCATGCTAGAATTGTATTAACCGGAAACATAATACATGTGTGAATACATAGAGAAACAGAGTGTCACTAGTATGCCTCTATTAGACTAGCTTGTTAATCAAAGATGGTTATGTTTCCTAACCATAGACAAAGGAGTTGTCATTTGATTAACAAGGTCACATCATTGGTTGAATGATCTGATTGACATGACCCATTCCATTAGCTTAGCACCCGATCGTTTAATATGTTCTATTGCTTTTATCCATGACTTATGCATGTTCCTATAACTATGAGAATATGCAACTCCTGCCATCGGAGGAACACTTTGGTACTACCAAACGTCACAACGTGAATCGGGTGATTATAAAGGAGTACTACAGGTGTCTCCAAAGGCAGATGTTGGGTTGGCGATTTCGAGATTAGGATTTGTCACTCCGATTGCTCGGAGAGGTATCTCTGGGCCCTCTCGGTAATACACATCACTAAGCCTTGCAAGCATTACAACTAATGAGTTAGCTGTGAGATGATGTATTACGGAACGAGTAAAGAGACTTGCCAAGAACGAGATTGAACTAGGTATTGGATACCGACGATCGAATCTCTGCAAGTAACATACCGATGACAGAGGGAACAACGATGTTGTTATGCGGTCCGACCGATAAAGATCTTCAGAGAATATGTAGGAGCCAATATGGGCATCCAGGTCCCGCTTATTGGTTATTGACCGAGACGTGTCTCGGTCATGTCTACATTGTTCTCGAACCGTAGGGTCCGCACGCTTAAGGTTTCAAGGACGGTTATATTATGAGTTTTGTGTATTTTGATGTACCAAGGAGTTCGAGTCCCGGATGTGATCACGGACATGACGAGGAGTCTCGAAATGATCGAGACATAAAGATTGATATATTGGACGGCTATATTCGGACACCGGAAAGGTTCCGGAAGTTTTCGGAGAAAACCGGAGTGCCGGAGGGGTTACCGGAACCCCCCGGGGAAGTAATGGGCCTTATTGGGCCAAAGGGGGAGAGAGAGGGCCGCACCAGGAGGTGGCGCCCCCATGGGGAGTCCGACTTGGACAAGGAGGGGGCGCGCCCCTTTCCTCTCCCTCTCCTCTCTTTCCTTCCCCTTCCTCCTTCCTAGTTGGACTAGGAAAGGGAGTCCTACTCCCACTAGGAGGAGGACTCCCTCCCTTGGCGCGCCTCCTAGGGCCGGGCCGCCCTCCCCTTGCTCCTTTATATACGGGGCAGGGGTCACCCTAGGACACACAAGTTGATCCTTGAGATCGCTCTCAGCTGCAGCGGTGCCCCCTCCACCATATTTCACCTCGGTCATATCAGAAGCGGTGCTTAGGCGAAGCCTGCGTCAAGAGAACATCAAGATCGTCACCACACCGTCAGGCCGACGGAACTCTCTCTCCCGAGCTTTGCTGGATCGGAGCTCGAGGAGCGCCACCGAGCTGTACGTGTGCCAAGAACTTCGGAGGCGCCGGAGTAACGGCGCTGGATCGGTTGGATCGCGAGGAGAACGCATAACTACTTCCTCTACGTTGTGATCGCTTCCGCCGGGTCTATGAGGGTACGTAGACAACACTCTCCCCTCTCGTTGCTATGCATCACCATGATCTTGCGTGTGCGTAGGAAATTTTTTGAAATTACTACGTTCCCCAACACCATCCTCATCATCCCGGCGCTCTCCATGACGAGGAGGGAGTAGTTCACCCTCGGGGATGAGGGTATGTACCAGTAGCTATGTGTTTGATCTCTCGCTCTCTCTCTCTCTCGTGTTCTTGAGGTGGTACGATCTTGATGTATCGCGATCTTTGCTATTATAGTTGGATCTTATGATGTTTCTCCCCCTCTACTCTCTTGTAAAGGATTGAGTTTTCCCTTTGAAGTTATCTTATCGGATTGAGTCTTTAAGGATTTGGGAACACTTGATGTATGTCTTGCCATGCTTATCTGTGGTGACAATGGGATATCACGTGATCCACTTGATGTATGTTTTGTCGATCAACTTGCGGGTTCCGCCCATGAACCTATGCATAGGGGTTGGCACACGCCGCCTTTGACTCTCCGGTAGAAACTTTGGGGCACTCTTTGAGGTTCTATGTGTTGGTTGAATAGATGAATCTGAGATTGTGTGATGCATATCGTATAATCATACCCACGGATACTTGAGGTGACATTGGAGTATCTAGGTGACATTGGGGTTTTGGTTGATTTGTATCTTAAGGTGTTATTCTAGTACGAACTCTATGATAGATTGATCCGAAAGAATAACTTTGAGGTGGTTTTCGACCCTACCATAATCTCTTCATTTGTTCTCTGCTATTAGTGACTTTGGAGTGACTCTTTGTTGCATGTTGAGGGATAGTTATATGATCCAATTATGTTATTATTGTTGAGAGAACTTGCACTAGTGAAAGTATGAACCCTAGGCCTTATTTCCTAGCATTGCAATACCGCTTTGTGCTCACTTTTATCATTAGTTACCTTGCTGTTTTTAGATTTTCAGATTACGTAAAACCTATATCTACCATCCATATTGCACTTGTATCACCATCTCTTCGCCGAACTAGTGCACCTATACAATTTACCATTGTATTGGGTGTGTTGGGGACACAAGAGACTCTTTGTTATTTGGTTGCAGCGTTGCTTGAGAGAGACCATCTTCACCCTACGCCTCCCACGGATTGATAAACCTTAGGTCATACACTTGAGGAAAATTTGCTACTGTCCTACAAACCTCTGCACTTGGAGGCCCAACAACGTCTACAAGAAGAAGGTTGTGTAGTAGACATCAGGCTCTTGGTTAATGATAACCCACAAGTATAGGGGATCACAACAGTTTTCGAGGGTAGAGTATTCAACCCAAATTTATTGATTCGACACAAGGGGAGCCAAAGAATATTCTCAAGTATTAGCAGTTGAGTTGTCAATTCAACCACACCTCGATAACTTAATATCTGCAGCAAAGTGTTTAGTAGCAAAGTAATATGATAGCAATGGTAACGGTAGCAAAAGTAATATTTTTGGGTTTTGTAGTGATTGTAACAATACCAACGGAAAAGTAAGTAAGCGAAGAATAATATGTGAAAAGCTCGTAGGCATTGGTCGGTGATGGATAATTATGTCGGATGCGGTTCATCATGCAACAGCTATAACACAGGGTGACACAGAACTAGCTCCAATTCATCAATGTAATGTAGGCATGTATTCCGAATATAATCATACATGCTTATGGAAAAGAACTTGCATGACATCTTTTGTCCTACCCTCCCGTGGAAGCGGGGTCCTATTGGAAACTAAGGGATATTAAGGCCTCCTTTTAATAGAGTACCGGAACAAAGCATTAACACATAGTGAATACATGAACTCCTCAAACTACGGTCATCACCGGGAATGGTCCCGATTATTGTCACTTCGGGGTTGCCGGATCATAACACATAGTAGGTGACTATAGACTTGCAAGATAGGATTAAGAACTCATATATATTCATGAAAACATAATAGGTTCAGATCTTAAATCACGGCACTCGGGCCCTAGTGACAAGCATTAAGCATAGCAAAGTCATAGCAACATCAATCTCAGAACATAGTGGATACTAGGGATCAAACCCTAACAAAACTAACTCGATTACATGGTAAATCTCATCCAACCCATCACCGTCCAGCAAGCCTACGATGGAATTACTCACGTACAGCGGTGAGCATCATGAAATTGGTGATGGAGGATGGTTGATGATGACGACGGTGACGGATTCCCCTCTCCGGAGCCCCAAACGGACTCCAGATCAGCCCTCCTGAGAGAGTTTAGGACTTGGCGGTGGCTCCGTATCGTAAAACGCGATGAATCCTTCTCTCTGATTTTTTCCTCCCCGAACGCGAATATGGAGTTGGAGTTGAGGTTGTTGGAGTTCCAGGGGGCCCACGAGGCAGGGGGCGCGCCCAGGGGGGCAGGCGCGCCTCCCACCCTCGTGGACAGGGTGTGGGCCCCTGGCCTTGATTCTTTTGCCAGTATTTTTTATATTTTCCAAAAATAATCTTCGTGGAGTTTCAGGTCATTCCGAGAACGTTTGTTTCTGCACAAAGATAACACCATGGAAATTCTACTGAAAACAGCGTCAGTCCGGGTTAGTTCCATTCAAATCATGCAAGTTAGTGTCCAAAACAAGGGCAAAAGTGTTTGCAAAAGTAGATACGGCGGAGACGTATCAACTCCCCCAAGCTTAAACCTTTGCTTGTCCTCAAGCAATTCAGTTGATAAACTGAAAGTGATAAAGAAAAACTTTTACAAACTCTGTTTGCTCTTGTTGTTGTAAATATGTAAAGCCAACATTCAAGTTTTTAGAAAAGATTATGAACTAACCACATTCACAATAACACTTAGGTCTCATGTTTACTCATATCAATGGCATAATCAACTAGCGAGCAATAATAATAAATCTCGGATGACAACACTTCCTCAAAACAATCATGATATGATATAACAAGATGGTATCTCGCTAGCCCTTTCTGAGACCGCAAAACATAAATGCAGAGCACCTTTAAAGATCAAGGACTGACTAGACATTGTAATTCATGGTAAAAGAGATCCAATCATAGTCATAGCCAATATAAATTAATAGTAATGAATGCAAGTGACAGCAGTGCTCCCTAGCTGGTGCTTTTTCATAAGAGGGTGATGACTCAACATAAAAGTAAATAGATAGGCCCTTCTCGGAGGGAAGCAGGGATTTGTAGAGGTGCGAGAGCTCGGTTTTGAAATAGAGATAAATAATATTTTGAGCGGTATACTTTCATTGTCAACATAACAACCGAGAGATGGCGATATCTTCCATGCTACACAGATTATAGGCGGTTCCCAAACAGAATAGTAAAGTTTATACTCCCCACCACCAATAAGCATCAATCCATGGCTTGCTCGAAACAACGAGTGCCTCCAACTAGCAACAGCCCTGGGGGAGTTTTGTTTGCAATTATTTTGATTTAGTTTGCTTAAAGCATGGGACTGGACATCCCGGCGACCAGCCATGTTCTCGTGAATGATGAGCGGAGTCCACTCATCTTGAGAATAACCCGCCTAGCATGCAAGATACAGACATCCCTAGTTGATACATGAGCTATTCGAGCATACAAAACAGAATTTCATTTGAAGGTTTAGAGTTTGGCACATACAAATTTACTTGGAACGGCAGGTAAATACCGCATATAGGAAGGTATGGTGGACTCATATGGAATAACTTTGGGGTTTAAGGGATTGGATGCACAAGCAGTATTCTCGCTTGGTACAAGTGAAGGCTAGCAAAAGACTGGGAAGCGACCAACTAGAGAGCGACAACAGTCATGAACATGCATTAAAATTAATTAACATTGAGTACAAGCATGAGTAGGATATAATCCACCATGAACATAAATATCGTGGAGGCTATGTTGATTTTTTTTCAACTACATGCATGAACATGTGCCAAGTCAAGCCATTCGAATCATTCAAAGGAGGATACCACCCCACTATACCACATCACAACCATTTTAATAGCATGTTGGCACACAAGGTAAACCATTATAAACTCCTAGCTAATTAAGCATGGCATAAGCAACTATGATCTCTAATTGTCATTGCAAACATGTTTATTCATCATAGGCTGAATCAGGAACGATGAACTAATCATATTTACAAAAACAAGAGAGGTCGAGTTCATACCAGCTTTTCTTATCTCAATGAGTCCATCACATATCGTAATTATTGCCTTTCACTTGCACGACCGAACGGTTTGTTTAATAATAATAGTGCCGTGCATTGTACTAAGCTGGAATCTGCAAGCATTCAATAAACAGGAGAAGAGAAGGCAATATGGGCTCTTTGGTTAAATTAACAATAATGTATATAAGAGCCACTTCAAAAATTTCATCATGGTATTCTCCTATCAACCTCCAAAGAAAAGAAAAGAAATAAAACTATTTACACGGGAAAGCTCCCAACAAGCAAAAGAAGAACGAGAAATCTTTTTGGTTTTTATTTTTAATTACAACTACTACAAGCATGAAAGTAAACTAGCTAAAAGCTACAACTAATTTTTTTGGTTTTTCTTAAGGTTTTTCAAACACACAAGAAGAAAACTAAAAAGAAAATAAACTATGGATAGTACAATGAAAGAGTATGAGCACCGACAACTGGAATGAGTGTGTGAACATGAATGTAATGTCGGTGAGAAATACGTACTCCCCCAAGCTTAGGCTTTTGGCCTAAGTTGGTCTTATTGCCATGACTGGCCTGGCGGATATCCAAAGTTGTAATTGGGGTCGTTCTGAGATGCAGCGGCTATTGCATCATGGGCTGCAGCTTGGAGGCGAGCTGCCCTCGTCCTCCTCTCGTACTCATTTGCCTCCTCCCTGGTTATGAAATATATCCCTTGTGCCTGAAAGTCAAAGAAAGTAGGGGCATGGAGAGTAATATGGATAGCACAGCTGAAAGTGCTAGTTATCGACTAGAGGGGGGGGGGGTGAATAGGCGATTTTTAGGGAAGTCTTCAAAACACGAATGTTTCGAAGACAAACAATAGAAATGACCTAATTGATATGCAGCGAAAGATAAACTACAACAAGCAAGCCATAGTCAAGTATGCAATAATGTGAACGGACAAGACTAATAGCAGCTATGTAGTAAGGATCAGGATGGAAGATAGTATGAAGCCAAACAACGATAGTAGTCAAGCAATGAAGTCAAACAGATAAGACATATAAGCAATGACTTCACGAAGACAAACTCATGGTAAAGGAGGGAAGGGATAGAACCAGTCACTTGTTGAAGACACAAGATTTGTTGGACCAGTTCGATTCTTTGTGACAACTGTGACATCCGGTTAGGGAGGCTGAGATTCAAATCAAGACCGCGTCTTCACCTTATCCCCTTGAGCTAAGGACACACAGTCCTCGCCTAATCACTCTGGTAAGTCTTCAAGGTAGACTTCGAACCTTCACGAATGCGTTCACCGCAATCCACAATGACTCTTGGATGCTCAGAACGTGACGCCTAACCGGCCGGAGGATTCACAGTCCTCAAGTGTAATAAGTCTTCGTGTCACACAGACAGAAAACTTTAGTGATGCCTAACACTCTTTGGCTCGGGTGTTTGGGCTTTGTCCTCGCAAGGATTTCTCTCTCTCAAAGGCTTCGAGGTGGGTTGCTCTCAAACGACAAAAGCCGTGCACTAACTCCGAGCAGCCACCAATTTATGGTGTAGGGGTGGGCTATTTATAGCCACTAGGCAACCCGACCTGTTATGTCCGAAATGACCTCAGGTCACTAAGAAACTGACACGTGTTCCAACGGTCAGATTTCAAACACACGGCAACTTTACTTGGGCTACAAGCAAAGCTGACTCATCCAGCTGGATAAGTTTTGCTCTCATTGTCTTCGTCAAGACATAGGATTTGGGTTGAGCATAACTTCAGTCATTCTGACTATGATTACTTGGACCCCACTTAACAGTACGGTGGTTCCCACGACTCAACAAAGAAGAAAAGGAAACAACGAAACAACACAGTCTTCGCGCTCCATAGTCTTCACTCAATGTCTTCTCATGTCATAGTCTTCAATGTGAATATCTTCACATACCACCATCGTCGTCAATGTCTTCATACATTTTTAGGGGTCATCTCCGGTAGGTAAACCGAATCAATGAGGGACACTACCTGCGTTATCCTGCAATTCTCACAAACGCATTAGTCCCTCAACCACATTTGTCGTCAATACTCCAAAACCAACTAGGGGTGGCACTAGATGCACTTACAACAGCGTCTGTCAAAGATTAGTCGGTACTGGAAGGGAGGTTCATCCCTCTCAACAAACTGATGACGAACCATAGCATCATAATCTAAATAAACAGGAGGCAACTCAATATCATTCTCACGTATGGGTATACCAAGAAAATTAGCTAAACGGGTTGCATAAATTGCACCAAAGAAATCTCCATTAATTCTATTATTACGCAACCTACGTGCAACAATGGCTCCCAAATTATAATGTTTATCTCCTAATACAGCGCTCCTGAGAACACTGAGATCAGGGACACACGTGTGACATGCTTCATCCTTACCATTTATGCACCTACCAATGAAGAGAGCAAAATAATGTATAGCAGGAAAATGAATGCTCCCTATGGTAGCTTGTGTTATGTCTCTAGATTCCCCCACAGTTATACTAGCAAGAAAAATCTCTAAATTCAGATTTGCGAGGTTCACTGGGACTACCCCATTGTGGAAGTTTGGAAGCAGTATTAAAATCCTCTAAATCCATAGTATAAGAATTTTCATAAAGATCAAACAGGAAAGTTTGAGAATTGCGTGATGATGAAAATCCAAACCTCCTCACAAAGGAATTAGTGAGATAGTGGTACTGACGGCACTTATCTGCCTCGAAACTCTCAATATCAGCGTTACGCACATATGCGTAAAATTCTTCCTTAATTCCTGCTCGATCCATGAAGTCCTCTGAAGGCCATTCACAAGCCCGTACTTGAGCTTCCCTTGGTGGTTCATCGTCGGCATCGCGCATTGCGAGCCTGGCCCCTTGCTTCCTTGAAGGGCCACCTTGGTACATTTTCCTAAACATATTTATTCCTCTGAAAAATTTCTGAATTTTTAGTAACTTCAAAATAAAAGTGAACCAAACTCAACAAAATTGATAGCAACTACTCCCACAAGTGCCTAGAGACTATATAATGCATTAGAACTACTTGGGACCAAATAAATTTGACATGCAAGCTCAAGAACAGGGTCACCTAAGCAGCAAAAATTTGCAATGAATAAAGCACTAGAACAAAAACTAATTGGACCATTGGAGGAGTCACATACTAAAGAGCAATCCCCCAAAGCAGTTTTGTGAATGGAGCTTTGAGCAAGGAGATCGAAAATCGCAGCAAAATGAGCTAGAACTCATGCTTGAGCTGGTTGGTGATTTTTTTGGGAGGAAGAAGGAGTGGGTGGGTGCAGGAATAAGTGGAGGGGAGCCACCATGGGCCCACGAGGCAGGGGCGCGCCTCAGGGGTGGGCGCCTGACCCTCGTGGCCAGTGCCGCCTTCCCTCTTGTGTTCTTAGTGCCAGATATTCTCAAATATTCTAGAAAAATCATATTTCATTTTCGGGACATTTGGAGAACTTTTATTTTCGGGGTATTTTTTATTGCACGGATAAATCAAAAAACAGACATAAACTACTATTTTTGCTTTATTTCTTCTAAATAGCAGAAAGTAAAAGGATGGTACAGGAAGTTGTGCTTTCTAACTTCATCCATCTCATGCTCGTCAAAAGGAATCCACTAACAAGGTTGATCAAGTCTTGTTAACAAACTCATTCCAAATCGCATGAAACCGGAGAAATTTCAAATAACACTAGGTTACCTCAACGGGGATATGTACATCCCCAACAATAAGAATATCATATTTCTTCATGGCAGTAGGAAGAGGAAATTCAAAACCTCCAATAGTAATAGTTGGAATTTCTCCAATAGAATTGATACTGTGGACTTGAGGTTGTTTCCTCGGAAAGTGTACCGTATGCTCATCTATTATATAATTAAAACATAAGTAAAACGAGACACCGTGTTATTCCACATACGCTAAAATAATATGCATCGTTGATTAGTAATACCTACGGTTCAGATTTAAAGATATTACGTTACGTGCTTAGCTATGCGTATTGAACCAACACGACAAACGTGTGTTAATGAAAAGATGAAAAAAAAAGACGAGTTCTGATCGGGAAACAAGTCTCCCATTAGCTTACGTTACGTGCTTAGCAACATTATAGAAAACAAAAAAAAACATATGGGTATGTCTTTCCACGTAAGGGAACATGCACGCATAAATTTGCAAGTATAAAAAGATATACTACAAAACAAGGTCTAGCCCTTTCTCTTTCCTAAATAAAAATAGTCAAATATTCTCTCACGTAGTACCTCATCCGCAGGAACTTTTTAGGTACATATATTATGGTGGGATGTGCTTGGTCCAGACGTGATGCATCACTGATGCATCAGGCACAGCAGAATTTTGGATGCTAGGAAGAGGAGTTGGGCTAGCATGACGGGGTTGATCCCATAGGCTGTCGAGATCGGGTTGCAAGCATGACGCACCAATGCCACCTTGCAGGACACGGCCAAGTTGTTGGCGGAGTTTTGGATGCTAGGAAGAGATCAGGGTCGCAAGCATCAAGCAGCACGCAAGACACGACCCAGTTATCGGTGGAGTTTTGGATGTTTGGAAGAGGATTTGAGCGAGCACGACGGCCAAGTAACTCAAGGCGTGGCTGATCCCATAGCTGTCGAGATCTGGGTCTCAAGGATAAAGCACCATGCGAACACGGCCAGGTTGTCGGCGTAGTTTTGGATGCTAGGAAGAGATCAGGGTCACAAGCATGAAGCAACAGGCAAGACACGACCAGGTTGTTGGCTTAATTTTGGATGCTAGGAAGCGAAGTCCAGCTAGCGCAACTTCGAAGTAACTAGAGGCGTCGCTGATCCCATAGGCTGTCGTGATCGCCATTGCAAGCAAGAAGCACCACGCAGCATGGCAAGATTCTCAGCCTCATTGTCACCAATACGGGTAGCTCCAGCGCACGTGAAAAAGAGATGCAGCAGCCGAATCATGGATCTCTCCTTCCATTGGCGACCAGGCGCTTTCTTGGCCTTTGTGATGGAGGAGATGACAGTTGGCAGAATGAGATCCTACTTGACTGACCTCCGTAGTACCGCGTGTCGGTGCCATTGGTGGCAGCAGTGCCCTCGATAGATGGTAGCAATGACACAAACGCCGAGAACACAGATAGGAGCATATACGGACGGATCAGGCAAGCCACACATCCTATACACATGAGTGTATTACTGTAACATACCTACAAGGAACCTTAGGATTTATTATCCAGGTCAACCACATGCTTGAATGCTTCACAAGAACATACAGAAGGTTATATTGTCCTAGGAAACTCACCATGTATAGTCTATAAGCCTACAATAATCTGTTAGGAGTCGAATGCATATAAGACATGAGTATACATACATGCATACACGGACTCAGCAACGCTTAATCGAGGACAAACAACAACGGCACAATCTTTATCGGAACATTCAGCCAATGTCAAGGACGCTAAATGGCCTGCTGGACCCGTGAAAGATTGTGGACGAGGCCAATCAGTCACTTTCGATAAACCATATGCTCATTTGTAACAATCCTACCACTTACTTTTTACCAAATCATACTTAGCGGTGGAGATATAAAGCATTATGATCAAAGAAGCGTAGATATGAATATGTATCAGAACCTATGGCTACAGCGAGCAATCAGAGTAGCATTTATTTCAAAAATCTGGATAGCTTTGCATGCGCTCATGTCAAAAGTGATTTGTGCTTCAGTGTTTTTCCCCATTGCATCTGTACTTTGAATTAGAAAATTCAGGCCTCCATTAACCTGTTCTGACCAGAACTTAAATTAAAATGTGTGAAATTTAATATAACAATGTTTTCCTTTTGTTTTATTATCTTTTTACGTATTTCATGACTTCTTCAAAGTAATCTAATATATTAGTTTCACTGTATCATTTTTTGTGGAGGGAAGTTTACAATAAATCTAGCTGAGCATACAGTTGCTTACTAAATCAAATGCGCACAAGTTCTACACACTAATATCTTTTTTTAAGGGCACACTAATATCACTAAGCTATATTGGATGAGATGATGAACTTCCCCTCATCATTGACATTGGAAACCACAAATCCTCATAAATTACATCGAAACCACAACAACTTGGGTATGAGACACCAAGGAAAGTAATGCATAATCAAAATCTAATTCTCAAACCTAGGGTCTAATGTAGTGAATTACAGAGGTGAAACTGGATAAAAAAGTAAGTTAGCCAGCATGTAAATAGGGCCAATAATCCATGATGCTTACTAATGAGATGTCGAGCAACGATACACATTGGAGTAGGCACAATCATATAAAAGTTAAGGCAAATTTTAGCATGCTCCCTCTTATCTCCCTTTTAACATGAGATGTAAGAGTTTATGATAGATATGAACCATTGATTTGAGTAAGTAGTGGTCTGATCTACTTTTACCTTCTTACCTTCCTTGTGAAAAGAGGGGGGGTAAGAGGAACATGTCAAAATACTCAAAAATTAAATGTTGACAGGCTTATTGAACCATGAAGATGGGAGTAAAGTACAAACAACATATACGGCATTCGCAAAAAAAAAACATATACACCAATAAAGATAATCTACTTCAAAACAATGAATAAAGTTCTCTATCAAAAAATCAAAATCAAAATGACTACACATTTCGTACTACTGTATATAGAACAGCTACTTCACATTGTCAATGAGCTCATATAATGTTCCAATTTCCATAAGGAAAGAATAAAAATGCTTCAAACATAGTAGTACACAGTCCCAATAAAACAACACATATATAATACACTAATCCAGAGAAACAAAAGGATTCTCCAAGCATACATATAAATACATGCATTCGACAATAATATGTTTGAGTTAAAAGTGTACCTTTTCAAATAAACATATTTGTATTTAGTAGTTATATATAATTCATTATCAATAAAAAAGTCAGTTTTAACACACCTTAGAAGTGAAATAAATTACCTCAACGGTACTATACCATGTTTATTTAAAAAATGCAAAATTATTCAACACGCAGAATAGAGCTTCTAATTAAGGTATGATATTCTAAATTTTATAAATCTAGCCGCGCAAATGCGCGGGTAACCCCGCTAGTTACCATTAACATGAAAAGTGGCATTGCCTTTGTTGCAATCAATAACAGCACCTGCAGTATTCAAAAAGGGTCTACCAAGAATAATAGACATACTATCGTCCTCGGGAATATCAAGAATAACAAAGTCCGTTAAAATAGTAACGTTTGCAACCACAACAGGCACATCCTCACAAATACCGACAGGTATAGCAGTTGATTTATCGGCCATTTGCAAAGATATTTCAGTAGGTGTCAATTTATTCAAATCAAGTCTACGATATAAATAGAGGGGCATAACACTAACACCGGCTCCAAGATCTCATAAAGCAGTTTTAACATAGTTTCTTTTAATGGAGCATGGTATAGTTGGTACTCCTGGATCTCCTACTTTCTTAGGTATTCCACCCTTAAAAGTGTAATTAGCAAGCATGGTGGAAATTTCAGCTTCCGATATCTTTCTTTTATTTGTAACAATATCTTTCATATACTTAGCATAAGGATTCATTTTGAGCATATCAGTCAAACGCATACGCAAAAAGATAGGTCTAATCATTTCAGCAAAGCGCTCAAAATCCTCATCATCCTTTTTCTTGGATGGTTTGGGAGGAAAAGGCATGGGTTTCTGAACCCATGGTTCTCTTTCATTACTGTGTTTCCTGGCAACAAAGTCTCTCTTATCATAACCATGATTCTTTGATTGTGGGTTATCAAGATCAACAGCAGGTTCAATTTCTACATCATTATTATTGCTAGGTTGAGCATCAACATGAACATCATCATTAACATTATCACTAGGTTCATGTTCATTACCAGATTGTGTCTCAGCATCTGAAATAGAAATATCATTGGGATTCTCAGGTGTGTCTACAATAGGTTCACTAGAATCATGCAAAGTATTATCATTTTTCTTTTTCTTCCTCTTAGAAGGACTAGGTGCATCTACATTATTTCTCTGAGAATCTTGCTCAATTCTCTTAGGATGACCTTCAGGATACAAAGGTTCCTGAGTTTTTTTACCAGTTCTAGTAGCCACCCTAACATCATAATCATTGTTCTTACTATTTAATTCATTGAGCAAATCATTCTGAGCTTTAAGTACTTGTTCTACTTGAGTGGTAACCATGGAAGCATGTTTACTAATGAGTTTAAGTTCACCTTTAACTCTAGACATATAATCACCCAAGTGTTCAATCATATAAGCATTGCGCTTAAATTCTCTACCAAAATAAGCATTGAAGTTTTCTTGCTTAACCATAAAGTCATCAAACTCATCTAAGCATCGGCTAGCAAGCTTAGTAGGCGGGATTTCAGCTTTATCATATCTATAGAGAGAATTTACCTTTACTACCTGTGTCGGGTTATCAAGACCGGGTGTTTCTTCAATAGGTGATGAATTAAAACCATGTATTTCTTCAACATGCGGTAAATTAAGACCATGTATTTCTTCAATAGGGGGTAAATTCTTAACATCTTCAGCTTTAATACCTTTTTCTTTCATAGTTTTCTTTGCCTCTTGCATATCTTCAGGACTGATAAATAGAACACCCCGTTTCTTTGGAGTTGGCTTAGGAGTTGGTTCAGGTACTGGCTCAGGAAGTGTCCAATTATTTTCATTTGTTAACATATTATTCAAAACAACTTCAGCTTCATCTGGTGTTCTTTCCCTGAAAACACAACCAGCACAACTATCCAGGTGGTCTCTGGAAGCATCGGTTAGTCCATTATAAAAGATATCAAGTATTTCATTTTTCTTGAGAGGATGATCGGGCAAAGCATTAAGTAATTGGAGAAGCCTCCCCCAAGCTTGTGGGAGACTCTCTTCTTCAATTTGCACAACATTATATATTTCCCTTAAGGCAGCTTGTTTCTTATGAGCAGGGAAATATTGCAGAGAAGTAATAAATCATATCCTGGGGACCACGCACACAACCAGGATCAAGAGAATTAAACCATATCTTAGCATCACCCTTTAATGAGAACGGAAATATTTTAAGGATATAGTAGTAGTGAGATTTCTCATCATTAGTGAATAGGGTGGCTATATCATTTAGTTTAGTAAGATGTGCCACAACAGTTTCAGATTCATAGCCATAGAAAGGATGAACCAAAGTAATTATATCAGGATCAACAGAGAATTCATAATCCTTATCAGTAACAAAGATAGGTGAAGTAGCATAAGCAGGATCATATTTCATTCTAGCATTCAGAGATTTTTGTTTCAGCTTAACTAATAATTTCTTAAGATCACTTCTATCATTGCAAGCAAGAAAATCTCTAGCAGTTTCTTCATCCATAACGTAACCCTCAGGCACAACAGGCAATTCATATTTAGGGGGAGAGTCTTCATCATCACTATCATCAATATTATCAGTTTCAATAATTTCATTCTCTCTAGCCCTAGCAAGTTGTTCATCAAGAATTCACCAAGTGGCACAGTAGTATCAAGCATAGAAGTAGTTTCAACATAAGTATCATGCATAGCAGAAGTGGCATCATCAATAACATGCGACTTATCAGAATTAATAGCAGAAGCAGGTTTAGGTGTCGCAAGCTTACTCAAAACAGAAGAAGAATCAAGTGCAGAGCTAGATGGCAGTTCCTTACCTCCCCTCGTAGTTGAGGGATAAATCTTGGTTTTATCGTCTTTCAAGTTCCTCATAGTGACCAGCAGATATAATTCCCAAGTGACTCAAAGAATAGAGCTATGCTCCCCGGCAACGGTGCCAGAAAATAGTCTTGATAACCCACAAGTATAGGGGATCGCAACAGTTTTCGAGGGTAGAGTATTCAACCCAAATTTATTGATTCGACACAAGGGGAGCCAAAGAATATTCTCAAGTATTAGCAGTTGAGTTTTCAATTCAACCACACCTGGATAACTTAATATCTGCAGCAAAGTATTTAGTAGCAAAGTAATATGATAGCAATGGTAACGGTAGCAAAAGTAATATTTTTGGGTTTTGTAGTGATTGTAACAATAGCAACGGAAAAGTAAGTAAGCGAAGAACAATATGTGAAAAGCTCGTAGGCATTGGATCGGTGATGGATAACTATGTCGGATGCGGTTCATCATGTAACAGCTATAACATAGGGTGACATAGAACTAACTCCAATTCATCAATGTAATGTAGGCGTGTATTCCGAATATAGTCATACGTGCTTATGGAAAAGAACTTGCATGCCATCTTTTGTCCTACCCTCCCGTGGCAGCGGGGTCCTATTGGAAACTAAGGGATATTAAGGCCTCCTTTTAATAGAGTACCGGAACAAAGCATTAACACATAGTGAATACATGAACTCCTCAAACTACGGTCATCATCGGGAGTGGTCCCGATTATTGTCACTTCGGGGTTGCCGGATTCTTCTCTCTGATTTTTTTTCTCCTCGAACACGGATATATGGAGTTGGAGTTGAGGTCTGTGGAGTTCTAGGGGGCCCACGAGGCAGGGGCGCGCCCAGGGGGCAGGCGCGCCTCCCACCCTTGTGGACAGGGTGTGGGCCCCCTAGCCTTGATTCTTTCACCAGTATTTTTTATATTTTCCAAAAATAATCTCCGTGGAGCTTCACGTCATTCCGAGAACATTTGTTTCCGCACAAAGATAACACCATGGAAATTCTGCTGAAAACAGCCTCAGTCCGGGTTAGTTCCATTCAAATCATGCAAGTTAGAGTCCAAAACAAGGGCAAAAGTGTTTGGAAAAGTAGATGCGTCGGAGACGTATCAAAAACCGACGAGGTTGCTCAAACAAGGCGGTAGCCCTTTGTGTCGTTTGTCGATGTAGTTGAGATCGGAGAGTGGTGTAGCCGTGGTCGAGGTAGCCGTGCGAAGAATGCCATGGTCGATGTCGGGTCGGGGTAGCCGGTGTCGAGGAAGTCGCCTTGGAGCCACGGGCGCAAGGGGGCGCCGAGTTAGCACGGGCGCAGTGGTGTCGAAGTAGTGGTGCGCCGGAGAGGAGATGTTGTTGACACCGCGTCGCGGCGGGTTTGCCAAGCCCGGGGACACATCGTAGACGAAGGCACGCACAGGTGTTGCCAGCACCGGGCATGCATAGACGGAAGAAGATGAAGTTGACAAATCGCCGCACCAGGCTTGCCAGGCCCGGGGACATGTCGTGGACGAAGGCACGCGGTGGTGTTGCCAGCACCGGGCATGCGGAGACTAGAACCTGCACGAGCTGTATGCCATGTCGAAGAAGTCGGAGAGGCCGACGACGATTGCGGCGTCCATCGGCGCGGGGCCAATGTCACCAACAGTGGTCGGAGCAGACAAAGTGGGCGGGGTAGATGACGGCGACGCTGGCGACGGGCTGGTGCTGGACGAAGATGAAGGAAGGTGGACAGGCGGCGGCGTCGGCTACGGGGGTAGCAGCGGCGGCGCCCGAAGAAGACCGGCGGCTAAGTTAGGAGCGTGGCGGCGGTGCTCGAAGTAGGCGAGGAGAACCCAACAACGTGACGAAGACCGGCGTGGACGATGGTGTTCTCGCTCCAAGGAAGGCGACGCGGCACATACCACGAGAAGTCGAAGCGCATCGATAGTGGTGGACCGTGGGCCGCAGCGCGACGGCCCAAAGGGGCGACGCAGCGGCGGCGGGCAGGTCAAGGCGACGACGGAAGACCTTGGGGCGGTCGTAGGGACCGCGGGCCGCGCGCAGCGGGCGGAGCGCGTCGGTGCAACCGCTGGGACGGCTCGACGGCGGCTGCGTGCGTTATGCTCGCCATCGCCCGACGGGCGACGCAGCGGCGACGCAAGGGTCGGTGCAGCCACGGGGACGGTCTGGAGCGGACGGCCCCAGGGCGGCGGTGGACCGCGGGCCGCGGCACTACAGCCCGAAGGGGCGACGCAGCGGTGACAAGGGTCGGTGCAACCAGTGAAAGAACCACGGGGCGGCGGCGCTGCGGCCTGACGGGGCGACGCAGCGGCAGCCCGTTGCTCGATCAGTAGAGGGGCGCGCTGAACGCGGGATGGTCTTCACGGGGCCTGCGGAGGTGCGCGCAACTGACGGGCCAGGTCGGTCGCACGGCCTAGATGAGCCGGATCGCGGCGGCGGGCGGGTGATCAATACGATCGCGCGCGAGGTCGGGGACGCCGCTCGGTGGAGACGGGGTGGCGGTGGAGTCCGAGATGAAGCCGGCGACGGCGGGCGGCGGGGCGGCTATGATTGGCCACCGCATGGCGCGAGGCTGCTGGGTCGGGGTGATGCAGGAGTCCCAGTCGGAGCGGGGCGGTGACGGCCGGTATAGATCGACGGGCGGGCCGGCGCGCGAACGACGGCAGTGAAGGGCCGCCGCATGACGTGAGGCGCCGGATCGGGGCGACCGGCGGGCAGACGCGCGGACGACGCGCGAGGTCGCCGGGTCGGTGAAGAAGCCGGCCGATCGCGCCGGGGTTGGAGTAGATGTGCAGGGGGGCGACTCAAACCGATCAAGATTAGATCGGAAAAACAAAAAGAAACCGCCGATCAAGATGACCGGCGGGAGAGAGAAAACCCCGGAGCAAGGGCTCGGGGAAAAGACTCTTTAGGGCAGCCGGTCAACACGACCGGCGGACGAACCCTAGGTACGGGCGGCGCGGCTCCCAGCGGCGTTCAAGGAGACAGACCGCCCCAGGGGCAGCGCGCGGGTGCGGAAGCGGCGGCGGCTAGGGTTTAGAACCCGTAAACTGATACCATGTTAGAAGGGATAGAGAGGTTTGGTTGAATAGTTCATTGTATTTCTTGAGCCTCATGGACATATATATATATAGGAGTATAAGGCCGTCTTGAAGTACAAGGCAAGATGGAATAAATCCTACGCTATCCTATGTTTTTTAGAAAAGGAGGAATCACCCCCGGCATCTGCATCTGGGTGATGCATGCGGCCATATTATTTATTATTCACAAAGACCTTACAAAGTAATACAACAGTAAGCCCGAGGCCACCATCTGGACGACACCTATCGCTACTCCTATTCCCTTGATGAAGGTGTGCCGAATGTCCGGGCCAAATACCAAACAGACATCGCATGAAAGCCTAACATCTAACGCCGGATGCCCCATCCAAGCCACATAGGCGGGACTGGGTAACACTCCGGTCCGGCGCACTCTCAGTGAGTACCACACGCACACGCTGCAAAGGGCCGCCACCTCCGTCTTCCCTCAATCCATCCTCAAAGCATGTACTGAGGCATCGACCTTGTCAGGCCACTCTGCCATCGACGCCACCACGAGGCCAGACAACGTCGACCTCCTACGCGTGTCCCTCGCCACACATCTGAAGCCAAGCCTCCACTGCTTCATGCCGTCGAGAACCGCCGCCATGAATATGTAGAAAGAAACACCGCTCCACCGCAGATGCCATCCGCTGGTCCCTCGAGCCCGAGTGCATCTCCAAGAATGCCGCCCCCAAGGGGGCAACGACACATGAATGCCGTTGTCATCCGATCAACTGATCTAGGGCTTCCCTCGGAGGTATTGGGTGGGGTTGGGAGCTTCACCTCGATGATGCCTTCATGAAGAAAACGATGATAAGAGCATCGTCATCACTGGCTCCGGCCAATGACCGAAGACCAAGTTTTCACCCGGATCCGTTCCAAGAAATCCACCCGACAACTTGTGCACTGTCTCGACTGCCTTCAAAGCCCCAGATCTAGCGCCTAGATCCGGCGACCAACCGCAACAGCAGTGCCACCGTAGGAGCCCTGGCGCACCAGCCACTGCCTGAATGCGCCACCACTGGAGCCTGGGAGGAGGGCTCCCACCCCACCTCGCCAAACCGCGAGAGCCGCCAGGATGGATCCCACACACTCATCACCGTCTCTGATAAACTAATCTGTGACCAAACCACGAGATCGCCGATGCAGAGCCGCCACCTTCTAGGGCCGCCACCCCGGGATCCAGCCGCCGCCGACAGGACGCACCGCCCACGTGCAGCAGGCCGGAGGAGCCCCCGATCCAGATCTGGACCGAGAAGCTCACCACGGCCGCCCCGCCTTGCCGCGAATCTGCAGCCACCCGCGCCTCCGCGACAGAGAGTCGCCATCCGGCCGCCCCGGACGCATCCGCACCGCGCCGCCCTGCATGGCTGCGTGCATCTGTGCGAGGGCGCTGTCCCGCGCCAGCACCACACGGCGCCGAAGGGAGGAGGGCCCGCCGCCGCCGACGCCGGCGGGGCTTTGCCCGGCGGCGGCGGGGAGGGGGAGGGGATGGGGAAGGGTTGGAGGCTGCGGCGCGTGGGTTCCTCGCGGAAGCAGGCTGGGCGATCTCCTATATTTCCATAATAACAATGATACTCAACAAAAACCCTTGCACCTCTTTACCGCTCTCTTCGGTTTATATACGAGGAACTACAGACCAACGCACGGAGACTAGCCCAACACAATAATTTGATACAAACACCGCAACCGGTTTACAAGTCAGTGACTCACACGTGATGGCTTTGATAAACAAAAATCTAGACAAACTCAATAATATACTACTCTCTCCATTTAGTTTTGTAAGTTGTTTCAGGCAACTGAAATTAAGCTCTTTTGCATGCTGTTTGAAATAAGTGAACAAAGGGAGTATCTTTCTTTTTTTGCGAATGTGATAATAAACTATCTAGTACTACTAAACATCCGAACACAACTAGGTTAACATCTTCAAAGAATCAAAGTGTCACAGTATATAGCCACATCCACGCGATGCCCATCATCTCCAACCACTGCACCACAGTGGTCACCGTCGATACAAAACTTATATGTCTTTTTTTTTCCTTTTGGAGGAAAAAGAACTTATATGTGTTTCAGCAATATGTGCAACTGTAGCTCATGATAAATACTCCTCATATATTTTTCTATATTTTCCTGATTTCCAGTTTTCCTTTTACTTTTAAACGGGATCAGTTTGGAAATATCCTACTGGGTAAATTTTAAGCTACAAATTGCTTTTCTTTCCTCTCTCGCAAGGCGACTATGGAAAGCCTTTCTCTCCTCGATCTCCAATGGCGAGCCTGGCGTTTCGCCTCCCCCCCCCCCCCACCCACCCACCACATACACACACCGGCCTGCCACTCCGACGGCCGGTGGCGGTGAGGGGATTTCTGGTGCCTCGTCCCCGGCTAGCAGATAAGTAGGGGTTGAGTTCTCGCATGGGCGGCGTTTGGAGGGAGGGCGGCGCTTCTTTTTTGAGTCAGTCTTTCGGGCTCCGATCATCCTCAAGTTCATCCGCTGGGACGGATTATACGGAGCTCCGGCATAGATTCTTATCAGCTCCTTGGGACGGCGAGGTTAGGGTTTTCTCATCGTGCGTACGCAATGGCGATACTTGATGTCAAATTCTTTAGAACGATTCAAAAATTCAACGGCGACGACTGCGGCTCCGGGACGCTGGTTCCTTAGGGGCATGTGTACGAAGACTTTCCGACTGTTATCAACAAGGTCAGACCGGCTCCAGTATGAGAGCGGCGATAGCGGCGTGTCGGCGGCTCGTTCCGGCGGCGGCAATGGTCGTTCTGTGGTCCATGGACCTCGATGGAATTTTTATTATGTTTAAGGTGTTTTGTACTTCAGGTGAATCTTTATAATAGATCTGATCTTTTGGAGAAAAAAAAGGTTTAAATAACTCTTTTTACGGTACCCGGAATTTTACATGAGAGTATATTTACAGGGGCGATAGTTCAAGAGTCGCGTGTATGAAGCGTATGGTGCTGGAGAGGTTGATCCTCAAGCGGAAATCAAACGCCAGCCGAGAACAAGAGTGGCCGATCATCGGTTGGACCCGCGCGCGGGCAGGCGGCCTCCTCGACGATGCACGGGAATATCTCCGTCCCGGCGAGCAGCTCCCGCAGCCGGCACTGCAGGCAGTTGTCCCGGTCGGCGGACAAGATGGAGCAGCACTGGTCGAGGAGCCCTGGGATGGCGCCGCCGGCCGCGAGCTCGCAGGTCCTCCTCCCAGCCGTCGGGTCGATGTAGCGGCAGCCCTCCGCCTTGGCCTCGACGGAGACCACCACACCCGCCAGCACCACTGCCACCATGACCGCCTGCAGCTGCACCGCACCGGTCACCGTCGCCACCTTCTTCGTCGCGATCGACGGCCATGGATGGTAGCTGCAGAGCAGATGCTGCTTTGAAGCTGTGTGCTGGATCGGTTAGTTTCCGTTTGTAGCCCGTTGCCGTTCCTCGAGTCCATTTTATAGACCACGTTCGGATATGGATATGGGGTAAAATACCCGTTGCCGTTGAGGACTGCTACACACACGATGGATTGTGGCCGATCTGTGGACGACAAGCTATAGCAGCCATCGATCAGTTGAGTTCACGTGGGCCGCAGCCATTGATCACCAGGTCGTCTGAGAATCGTCCAGCGCATTGTCGTCTGCATAGTAATTTCGGTTGCCGTTTGTAGAACCCTGGCCGTATATATACGCAGCCTTTCAAGAACCCTGGCCTGTAGACATACAGTAGTAGTAGTATATACATACAATTTGCATTTGTATATATTATCAGCACGTCGCAGGATCATAGGCAGTTAGTAAACTAATGGGGCACGCAGCACGCGCCGGATCAATATGACTAAACCAAAGGATTTGCACACCATGCGCCACGCCACGCTCAAAAAGTTTTAAGTTGCATTTTCAACGCCCTTCTTCCTTGTGCCCGACCGTGGATGGCGAACAACGATGGTGAGCCACGGCGGAGCGGGCTAGCTATCGACGCGCAGAGGTGGTGGTGGTGGTGGTGGAGCAGCAGTTGGAGTGATTTGAGCAGACATCAGAGACAGTACCGTACTAAGTGTGGATGGGCGATTCAGTGATGATAGACCAAGAGGAGGATGAGAAGGAGGGATCAGTTGCAAAAGAGAAGTCCGCCGGAAGGGAAACATCGGTAGACAGGCTAGGTTAGTGGCACTAGGGGGTGGCGATCAACTTGGGGTGGCAACGTCGGCTGGTCTAAGAGATTGATATGAAGTGTTGGATCAGAATCGGAAAAGGTGGTCGTTGGAAAATTGGAAAGCAATCAGAGAGGTCTTACCTACGTTACATGCCCTAATTTACTCTTCAAGTTTAGTGAGACTAGTGCATAACCTATCTTGTGCGTATGCGCATGATCCTGGCTACCACCACGCCAAGGGGATTTGCACATGACGACTTCCTTCTAGGGGGGCTTAACTTGAATTAACAGCACGAATATTTCTTCCATGCTTCTCTATCCTGAGTAGTACTACTCCCTAAACTAATATAAGACGTTTTAGATCACTATAAAAAAGATCTAAATGT